>CM051259.1:65659454-65786954 GCA_027921565.1 Artemia sinica
TTTTACAACTCTGTCCACTAAAGAGATTATTACCCCTCTTTTAACAGAAGGAGGGTGATTTGAAGAGAACTGTAGATACCGATCAGTATGGGTTGGCTTTCTGTATATAGAAAATTCAAAGCTAGGAGTGTTTTTTATAATCAAAACATCCAAGAAAGGCAGCTTTCCTGAATCTTCTAGTTCAATTGTGAACTGGAGGTTTGAATCAAAAGAATTTAAATGTACCAAAAAATCTCCAAAAGAGTCCTGTCCATGTTCCCAAACAGAAAGAATATCATCAACGAAACGAAACCAGAGGGAGTGTTTTACCAACTGGCTGACAAAAGCCTCGTTTTCTCACCCTCTTTTGGTTTTATTTATCATTTATTATTTCCTTTCCTCTCTTAGCTTCATACGTCATGTATAGCCAGTGTGGTCTTAGACCACACTGGCTATACATACTGGCTTATATATATATATATATATATATATATATATATATATATATATATATATATATATATATATATATATATATATATATATATATATATATACATATATATATATATATATATATATATATATATATATATATATATATATATATATATATACATATATATATATATATATATATATTATATATATATATATATATATATATAATATATATATATATATATATATATATATATATATATATATACATATATATTTATATATATATATATATATATATATATATATACATATATATATATATATATATATATATATATATATATATATATATATATATATATATATATATATATATATATATATATATGTAGATATACTGATATGTTAAAAATAACTGGTTTATGTTGATTTGCCAATAAAATTTATCCTATCGCTCATCACCGAAAAACACCCCATTCTCCTATTATGCTTTACTTTCTGATAACCATGAAGACTATCCTAGAATTATATAGTTTAACTTAGAACCAAAATCTAGGACAAAGTAGAGATAAATTTAACATTACCTGCAATGTAGATGATAAAAGCCGGCGATATAAAGCCAACAATAACACAAAATGGCAATTTAGAACTTTTAAAATTTGTCAGGATAAATAGGGTATATACCCTAGATAGTAAAGGCAGGAGAAATTTAGGTATTAAGAAAAAATTACATAAGCGGAAGCGCTGGTTAATCCTTTGAAATATCATGATTTTTAGGATTCTTTTTAGTTTAAGTTCTTTCCGATCCCCCGCTGTAAAAAAAAATATGTGCACAGTCTAGATGAAGACAATCACAGTATATAAATAATAGTATATTAATTATCAGAGGTAACGCTATAGCGTTGCCTATAGTAAAGGCCATACGGCTCCAATGTTTTATCATTATTAATTAATTAAAAAAACTTTTTCTACAAAATAAGTTTTTTAAAGAAAAGTAAAGAACTCCATTAAAAAAAAATGAGCAAAAATAAAATCAAATAATCTATCAGGCGTGAAACTACCATAAATCAGCATTGATAAATAAATGAAACCCAAAACGAACAGAAATTACAATAAATAACCGAGTCAAACTCAAAACGAGCAGAAATTAACATAAGTTGGGCTCCAAACCCCTATTCCTTCCCAAGGCCAGAACATAATTTGCACTTTACTGAAAAATATAAATGAATGTGCATTGTCAGTTTAATATACTTATGCTGATATTTAGCAATCAAAATGTTAATATTATTGGATTTATTGAAGTTATAAAAGTAAAAACGTTTATATTTTACTGCCACCAGGGCATAACTTATAACCCATGCCCTGAAGACTGTGGGCAGAGTGTCCTGCTCAAATGTATAATTTCCTGAACTTTAAACTGCGTGGAACAAAATGGCTATCTAAAAATTTTGATTGGATATGCTTGGGGAAATGGTGGGCGTGGAAGGGGTGTTAGTTGCCTTCCAATCACTTTCGACTATTAAAAAGGGCACAAGCCCCTCCAATTTCCAAATGAATGAGCCCTTTTCGAAGTTTCTACGACAACTTCTTCGATACGAAGTGCCCTGCTCTAAAGGAAAAAAATAACAAATGATACATTGTGCCAACATCGTTCTTATTATCCCTCAGGGTAAAACTTAACACCCTTGCCCCGAGGGCTGCAGGGGAGTGTCCTCCTCAAAAAATTATTTTCTATCTGGAAATCAACTACGCTGAACAAAATGGCTATCTCAAAATTTTTATTGAATGTTTTTGGGGGAGTGATTGGCGTGGGGGGGATAGTGACCCTCCAATCACTTTCAAACATTAAAAAGAGCACTAGCTCTTTGAATTTCCATTAGAATGAGCCTTTTTTGAAGTTTCTACGACAACAACTTCTATAAAAACCTTATATGCCCCCAACGCGTAACTTAAACCCCTTGCCCCGAGGGTTGTGGGAGAGTGTCCTCCTCAAAAACATATCTTCTATCTGGAAATCAACTACGCTGAACAAAATAGCTATCTCAAAATTTTGATTGGATGAGTTTGGGGGAATGATGGGCGTGGGGGGTCTGGATGCCCTCCAATCACTTTCGACTATTAAAAAGGGCACTATCCCTTTGAATTTCCAATCGAATGACCCTTTTTTGAAGTTTCTACGACAACGCTTTCTATAAAAACGTTATATGCTCCTAGGGCATAACTTAAAGCCCTTGCCCCGAGGGTTGTGGGGGAGTATCCTCCTCAAAACATGTTTTCTATCTGTAAATACACTACGCTGAACAAAATGGCTATCTCAAAATTTTGATTGGATGTGTTTGGGGGAATGATGGGCTTGGGGGGGGGGGGCTAGTTGCCCTCCAATCATTTTCGACTATTAAAAAGGGCACTAGCCACTCCAATTTCCATTCGGATGAGCCCTTCTCGAAGTTTTTACGACAACTCCTTCGATACGAAGCGCCTGGGTATGGAGGAAAAAAAAATAATACTCTATGCCCACATTGTTCTTTACTTAGGCAGCACTATGATTATTATTATTTATTCACTATTTCTTCCCCAGAGGCACTTCATATGGAAGGTGTCGTCGTAGAAACTTCAAAGGGGAATCATTCGATTGGAAATCGAGAATTCTAGTGCCCTTTTTAACATTCGAAAGTGATTGGAGGGCAACTAGCGCCCCACGCCCATTATTCTCCCAAACACATCCAATCAAAACCTTGAGATAGTAATTTTGTTCAGCGTAGTCGATTTCCAGATAGAAAATAAGTTTTTGAGGAGGACACTCCCCCCCCAACCCTCAGGGCAAGGGTTTTAAGTTATGGCCTGGGGACAAATAAGGTTTTTATAGTAGGTGTTGTCGTAGAAACTTCCAAACAGGCTCATTCAATTGGAAATCCAAAGGACTAGTGCCATTTTTAATAGTCGAAAGTGATTGGAGGGCAACTAGCCCCCCCACGCCCATCATTCCCCAAAACACATCCAATCAAAATTTTGAGATAGCCATTTTGTTTAGCGTAGTTGATTTCCAGATAGAAAATAAGTTTTGAGGAGGAAACTCCCCCAGAACATTCAGGGCAAGTGTTTTAATTTATTCCTTGGGGGCATATAAGGTTTTTATAGAAGGCGTTGTCGTAGAAGCTTAAAAAAGGCTCATTCGAATGAAAATTCAAAGGGCTAGTGCCCTTTTAATAGTCGAAATTGATTGGAGGGCAACTAGGCCCCCCCCTACGCCCATCATTTCCCCAAACACATCCAATCAAAATTTTGAGATGGCCATTTTGTTTAGCGTAGTTGATTTCCAGATAGAAAACACATTTTTGAGGAGGACACTCCCCCACAATCCTCAGGGCAAGGGTTTTAAGTTATGCCCTGAGGGTATATAAGGTTTTTGTAGAAGGTGTTGTCGTAGGAACTTCAAAAAAGGCTCATTTGCTTGGAAATTCAAAGGGCTAGTGCCCTTTTTAATAGTCGAAAGTGATTGGAGGGCAACTTGCCCGCCCCCGCTCACGCCCATTATTCCCCCAAACACATCCAATGAAATTTTGAGGTTGCCATTTTGTTTAGCGTAGTTGATTTCCATATAGAAAATATGTTTTTGAGGAGGACACTACCCCACAACCCACAGGGCAAGGGTTTTAAGTTATGCCCTGGGGGCATATAAGATTCTTATAGAAGGCGTTGTCGTAGAAACTTCAAAAAAAAACTCATTCGATTGGAAATTCCAAGGGCTAGTGCTTGTTTTAATAGTCAAAATTAATTAGAGGGCAACTAACCCCCTACTCGCGTCCACCTTTTCCCCAACCACATCCAATCAAAATTTTGAGATAGCCATTTTATTAAACGTAGTTTTAAGTTCTGGAAATTAGGTCTTTGAGGATGACAACTCTCCAACAGCCCTCTGGGCAAGGCTTGTAAGTTATGCCCTGGGGGCATATAAGGTTTTGTATAGACAACGTTGTCGCAGAAACTTCAGAAAGGGCTCATTCGATTGGAAGTTTAAATGGCTAGTTCCCTTTTTAATAGTCAAAAGTTATTCTAAGGCAACTGACACCCCTTCCACGCCCACCATTTCCCCAATCACATCTAATCAAAATTTTGATATAGCCATTTTGTTAAACGTAGTTTTAAGTTCTGGAAATTAGGTCTTTGAGGATGACAACTCTCCAACAGCCCTCTGGGCAAGGCTTGTAAGTTATGCCCTGGGGGCATATAAGGTTTTGTATAGACAACGTTGTCGCAGAAACTTCAGAAAGGGCTCATTCGATTGGAAGTTTAAATGGCTAGTTCCCTTTTTAATAGTCAAAAGTTATTCTAAGGCAACTGACACCCCTTCCACGCCCACCATTTCCCCAATCACATCTAATCAAAATTTTGATATAGCCATTTTGTTCAATGTAGTTGAAAGTTCTGGAAATTATATGTTTGAGCAGGACACTCTGCCCACAGTCTTCAGGGGCAAGGGTTATGAGTTATGCCCTGGGGGCATATATGGTTCTTATGGAAGGTATGCTCGTATAAACTTCAGAGAGGGTTCATTTGATTGGAAATTAAAAGTTCTATTTCACTTTTTAAGCCTCAAAGATATTGGAGGGTAACCAGCTTCCCCCCCCCCAAACCTTTTTTTCCCAAATGCATCCAGTAAAAATTTTAAGATAGCTTTTTTGCTAAAAATAGTTCAAAGATCATATAACAAAAATTCTGGTGTCGACACAACCCACCAGGGCCCGCGGGCAGGTGTTGTAAGTTATGCCCTGGGGGCATATATGGGTCTTATGGAAGGGATGCTCGCATTAACTTCAAAGAGGGATCATTTGATTGAAAATTGAAGGTTCTAGTTCACTTTTGAGATTCAAAAGAGATTGGAGGGCACCTAGCCCCCTCCTCCACGCCCTTTTTCCTCAAACCAATCCGATAAGAACTATGAGATTGTTTTTTTTAAATAGTCCAAAGATCATATAACGAAAACTCATGGGTCAACACAGCCCCCCAGGGCCCGAGGGCAGGTGTTGTAAGTTATGCTTTGGGGGAATATATGGTTCTCATTGAAGGGATGCTCGTAAAAAAGCCAGAGATGGCTCTTTTGATTCGAAATTGAAAGTTCTAGTTCAGCTTTTTAGATTCAAAAGAGATTGGAGGGCAACTAGCCCCCACGCCCCTTTTCCCCCAAATGCATCCAATAAAAGTTTTGAGATAGCCATGAAGTTAAAAATTGCTCAAAAGTCTGATAACAAAAACTCAGGTGTCGTCATAACCCCCTGAGGGCCCGGGGGCAGGCGTTATGAGTTATGCCCTGAGGCGTATATTGTTCGTATGAAAGAGATGATCGTATAAACATCAGAGAGGGCGCATTTGATTGGATATTGAAAGTTCGAGCTCACTTTTTAATAGTCAAAAGAGATCTCAGGGCAACTAGCCCCCTCCAGCCCTCTTTTTCAAAACCCACCTGATGAAAATTTTGAGATAGACATTTTGTTAACAAGAGTTCAGAGGTCAGATAAGAAAAAATCCGGTATCAATAGAACCCCCAGGGCACAGGGGAAAGCGTTCTAAGTTATGCCCTAAGGGCATGTATGGTTCTTATGAAAGGGATGCCCGTATAAATTTCATAGAGGCCTCATTTATTGGAAATTGAAAATTCTAGTTCACTTTTTAAGAGTTAAGAGAATTAAACTAGCCCCCCCCCCACGCTCTTTTTTCACCAAACCCGTCCGCTACAAGTTTTGAGATAGCCAGTGTTTTGGAAATTGTTCAAAAATTAGATAAAAAACGCCCCCTAGAGCCCGGAGGATAGGCGTTGTAAGTGTTGTCCTGGGGACGTATATGGTTCTTATGAAAGCGATATTTGTATAAACTTCAGAGGGGGCTCATTTGATTGAAAATTGAAATTTTTAGTTCAATTTTTAAGAGTCAAAAGACATCCGAGGGCAACTAGCCCCCCCCCCTCCACACACCCTTTTTTCCCCAAGCCTATCCGATAAAATTTTTATAATAGCCACTTCACTAAAAATAGCTCAAAGGTCAGATAAGAAAAATTCCGGTGTCGACGGAACCCGCCAGGGCCTGGAGGCAGGCGTTATGAGCAATGCTCTAGGGGCATATATAGTTTTTATGGAAGGGTTGCTCGTATAAACTTCGGAGAGGGCTCATTTGATTGGAAATTTTTAAGAGTCAAAAGAGATCGGAGGGCAACTAGCCCCCCTCCTCCACGCCCTAAATGTATCAGATAAAAATTTTGAAATAGATATTTTGTTAAAAATTGTTCAAAGTTCTGATAACAAAAATCTCCGGTATCGACACAGCCCCCCCCCAGGGCCCAGGGATAGGCGTTGTCAGTTATTCCCCGGGGGCATATATGGTTGTTACAGAAGGGATGCTTGTATAAACTTCCTAGAGGGCTCATTTGATTGGAAATTGAAAGTTGTGATTCACTTTTTAAGAGTCAAAAGTGATTGGAGGGCAGCTAGCCTCCCCCCACACTCCATTTTTTCCGCCAGGGCCCGGAGGCAGGCGTAATGAGTAATGCTCTAGGGACATATATAGTTTTTATGGAAGGGTTGCTCGTATAAACTTCGGAGAGGGCTCATTTGATTGGAAATTGAAAGTTCGTCTTCACTTTTTAAGAGTCAAAAGAGATCGGAGGGATACTAGCCCCCCCTCTCCCCCACACCCTAGATGCATCAGGTAAAAATTTTGAAATAGACATTTTGTTAAAAATAGTTCAAAGTTCTAATAATAAAAAAACTCCGGTGTCGACACAGCCCCCAAGGGCCCGGAGGTAGGCATTGTAAGTTATGCCCTGAGGGCATATATGGTTATTACGGAAGGGATCGTATAAACTTCATAGAGGGCTCATTTGATTAGAAATTGAAAGTTGTAATTCACTTTTTAAGAGTCAAAAGTGATTGGAGGGCAGCTAGCCTTCCCCCACACTCCATTTATATTTTTCTTAGAGGCATTTCACATAGAAGGGGTCGTCGTATAAACTTCAAAGAGGCCTCATTCGATTGGAAATCGAGATTTCTAGTGCCCTTTTTAAGAGTCAAAAGTGATCACAGGGAAACCCCCCCCCCCCCAGTTTGAGGTAGCCATTTTGTTAAAAATAGTTCACAGATCATATAACAAATACTCCTTTACGTATGGTCATACCGTTGAAAATTGTTCAAAGGTCAGATAAGAAAAACTCCTGTGTCGAACCCCACCCCCATGGCTGGGGCAGGCGTTGTAAGTATTGCTCTGGGGGCATATATGGTTCTTATGGAAGGTATGCTCGTATAAACTTCAGAGAGGGTTCATTTGAATGGAAATTAAAAGTTGTAGTTCATTTTCTCAGAGTGAAAAAAGATCAGAGGGCAACAAGCCCCTCCCGCCCTCCGCGCCTTTTGATGTATCGGATGGACAAACGCATCCGATAAAAATTTCATGTGACCATTTTATTAAAAATAGTTCAGCCATCAGATATTTAAACTCCAGGGTCGACATAGCCCCCCAGGGCCCAGGGACAGGCGTTGTAAGCTATGCTCTGGGGATATATATGGTTCTTATAGAAGGGATACTCGTATAAACTTCAGAGAGGGCTCATTTGATTGAAAATAGAAAGTTCTAGTTCACTTTTAAAGAGTCAAAAGAGACCGAAGCTTAATCTAGTCCCTCCACGCCCTTTTTCCCCAAACCCATCCGATAAAAATTTTGATATAGCAATTTTGTTAAAAATAGTTCAAACATCAGATAATAATAAGTCCGAGGTTGACAGAAACTTATTTTTCCACTTTAATATTGTTACTTTGATCTCAGTTTTGATACTTTGATGAATATTTGATTTTCTTAAGTTTGATTTTGAAATAAGGAATTTTTAAAAACTTGAATGTTTTTGCAATCAAAACGAACAAAAATTAATTAAAAAAACTTTCCGAAAATTAAGTTTTTCAAAGAAATGTAAAGGCCATTTTAAACTTAAGCTTAGCAGCTACAAGTACCTTTTAAAATTCAGACACAAAACGACCAGAAATTACTATTAAAGAATAAATGAAACCCAAAACAAACAGAAATTAAATAAACAATCATAGCAAAAACATACAAGAAGTAAAAATAATAAATAGATCTTAAAGTGAGTAATGATTAGATTGAATATGAAAATCAAGCTTAAAACGAAAAAAATATTTTCCTATTGAAGTATAAATGAAACTTAAAACAAAGAGAAATTAAATAAGCAACCAATGCAAACAAACATACAATAGGTATTAATGTAAGTTAATAAATAAATCTTAAAACGAGTGAAACTTAAATTGAATATGGAAATAAAGCTTGAAACGAACAAAAATCACCACAAACAAGAGTTTGGGTATGACCTCCTTCTCTCACTGTAAAAGTCTAAGACCTATTGCGTCATTGGCGCTTTACTGAAAACTATATGCGTCTTGAACATTCTTGGAAAGTATCAACAACATCAAATTAAATATTTGATGTATAATGATATTAATTGTTGACAGATCCATCAGTTCAAGAATTTATTTCACTGTAATTGTATTTTTATTTTCAATGCTGTAAGAACTGGAAAAGAAAATATTTGTAATATAATTCGTTTTCAGTTAAGCGCCAATGACGCAGTAGGCTTTTGATTTTATTTACAGTTAGGAAAGGAGGCAGTATCCAAACACTTGTTCGTAGTGAAACTATATTCGTCTTTAACAACTTTAAAAAGAGCTAATAAATTAAACAGAATATTTGATGTATAATGATATTAATTGCTGAAAGCCCATCAGTTCAAAATGTTACTATAATTTTAATGCTTATTTTCAATATTAAATACAAAAGAAAATATTTGTCATAAAATTGGTTTTCAGTAAACCGCCAATGACGCAGTAGGTTTTAGACTTTTACAGTGAGAGAAGGAGGTCATACCCAAACTTTTGTTTGTGGTGATTTTTTTTCGTTTCAAGCTTGATTTGCAAACTCAATTTAAGTTTCACTCGTTTTAAGATTTATTTATTAATTTACATTAATATCTATTGTATATTCGTTTGCATTGATTGTTTATTTAATTTCTGTTCGTTTTAAGTTTCATTTATACTTCAATAGGAAAATATTTTTTTTTCGTTTTAAGCTTGATTTTCATATTCAATCAAAGCATTACTCGCTTTAAGATCTATTTTTTCATTTATATTATTACTTGTTGTATGTTTTTGCTATGATTGTTTATTTCATTTCTGTTCGTTTTGGGTTTCATTTATTCTTTAATAGTAATTTCTGGTCGTTTTGAGTTTGAATTTTAAAAGGTATTTGTATCTGCTAAGCTTAAGTTTAAAATGGTCTTTACTTTTGTTTGAAAAACTTATTTTTCGGAAAGTTTTTTTTAATTAATTTTTTGTCCAGTGAGGACAATCTAGGACCAGTAAGAATGACATATTTACGGTACTTTCGGACTTCGGACTTCAGTTGACCGTAGCTGAAATACATTCGCCTTTAAGCGTTTAAGTCTCAATAGTTAAAGATTTTGTGATAATTTTGACCCCAAGGTTTAGTTGAATTTTTGTTACTCGTGTCATTAATTACAGGCAGTTCATTCACTTGAAGATATAGGGAGTTTTGCTTATGAGTTTTAAAATTTTTACCAAAGGTCGTCTTAGGGTATGAAAAATTGACTTCATTTCAGTCCTACTTATAGTTCTGCCTACCAGTCTGACAGTGGTCTTACTGACATTAAATATAAAAAAAAACTGTTTTTTTTAACTAAAAGTAAGGAGCGACATCAAAACTTAAAACGAACAGAAATTACTCTGTATATGAAAGGGGCGGTCCCCTCCTCAACGCCTCGCTCTTTAAGCTAAAGTTTTTTATTGTTTTAAAAAATGAAGTTGTGAGACAGAGTCTATTTACTTAATTCAGTTTAATTTATTAGGTTTTCGACTATGCTGAACAAAATGGCTACCCAAAATTTTGATTGGGTGACTTCGGGAGAAAAATGAGCGTGGGAGTGGGCCAAGTTACCCTCCTATTTTTTTGCTCACTTAAAACAGGCACTAGCACTGTTAATTTCCGTTTGAATGACCCCTCTCACGATATTCTAGGACTGCTGGATCGAAACAAACACCCCTTGGGAAAAAATAAAATAAACACGCATACGTGATCTTTCTTCTGGCAAAAAATACAAAATTCCAAATTTTTGCAGATAGGAGCTTGAACCTTCTATAGTAGGGTTCTCTGATACACTGGATCTGATGGTGCGATTTTCATTAAAGTTATATGACTTTTAGGGGTTGTTTCCCCTTTTTTTGAAAATAAGGCAAATATTCTCAGGCGCGTAACTTTTGTTGGGTAAGAGGCTGATGAATGTTGAGCGGCTTTTATCCCAGCTCTTAAGGACTGGTGTAGATTTACTAAAAAAAACATTTTATGCTGCTTTATTTTAGCTGTGCATTAGGTGTGGATGAATCTCTTTTTCCGCATATTGGTAGCCTGAATCTGAATTTCCTTATGAATATAACATCTCAGGCGTTCAGTTTGTTAATATGACCTTCGATCTGAGATACAAAACCAAGTTGAACGGTAGGTTCGTTCTAGGATTGAATGTTGTTGTCTATGTGGCTGATGAGCGTTGAGGATGCTTTTCATCATTATTGCAACCCAAACTGTTAGGGACTGGAGTATTGCTGAAGATTTACTAAAAACATTTTGCACTGCTTCTTTCTAGCTGTGTATATTGCGTGGATATATTTTGTTTTTGCCAGTTTTGGTAGCCTGGGTCTGAGTTGGCTAATACAGGCACTATTTCAGGCGTTCAGTTTGTTTATGTGGCCTTTGATCCGTAGATGCAAAACCTAGGTGAACGGTAATTATTTGCTTCGTTTCGGGATCGAATATTGTTTTCCACGTGGCTAATAAACTGTGAAGGGCTTTTCATCCTTTTTGCAACCCAAACTGTTAGGAACTGGAGTATTAATGTGGATTTACAAAAAAAAACTCTGCTTTTTTTCGGTGGCTATGTGGTGTCGATGCATTGTTTTTGTTTGCCTTAATTGGTAGCCTTGGATTCAAGTTTGATATTAAATTTGAAAAACAATTTTTTCAACTGAAGCAAGGGGCAACATTGAAACTTATCACGGAATTATCCTCTGGACAATTCAATCCTGGCGAAGACTTACCCCGGACAATTACCCTTAACGTCTCCACATGTAAAATTGAATCGTAAAGACAAAGCAAGACACATAAAGACATTTCATGTAGGAATTCTGGCAAATTTCCCCAGTGTAAAATTTCCCCCGAAAAGTTCACCCCCTGGAAACTTCCCTCTTCATAAAAATTTCTCCATGTGCAAAATCCCCCCAGCAGAAAATTTGTCCTCCCCTCCCCACCCTAAATATGTATGCATACTTCCCAATAACGAATGCTATACGTAAACAATGGGCAAATGTTACAATTTAAAGATCAGGGGTTTTGGGGAGTCATTTTATCTCCAAAGGCATAGTTATTGCGTCTTTCAACTATGTTGAACAAAACAGTCATCACAAAATTTTGATGGGAGGATTTTGGGAAATAGATGGTATGGGAGGGGAACTAGTTGCCCTCCAATTTTTTGGTCACTTAAAAAACGCACTAGACCTGTTTATGTCGATTAGAAAGAGCCCTCTCCCGACAATCTAGGACCACTGGGTCCATAAGATCACCCCTGGGAAAAAAACAAAAAACAAACAAATAAACACGCACAAGTAATCTTTCTTCTGGCAAAAATTACAAAATTCCACATTTTTGTAGATAGGAGCTTGGAACCTCTACAGTAGAGTTCTTTGATACACTGAATCTGAGGGTGTGATTTCATTTAGATTCTATGACTTTTAGGGGGTCTTTCTCCCATTTTTCGAAAATCAGACAAATCTTCTCAGGCTCGTAGCTTTTGATGGGGTAGGACTAAACTTAATGAAACTTTTGTATTTGGAATCAGCATAATAAGCCAATTCTTTTGATATATTTATTGGTATTAAGATGCCCTTTTTTAGAATTTCGTGTACTATTGAGCCGGGTCGCTCCTTACTTACAGTTCGTTACCACGAACTGTTTGAATACAGGTACTGTTTCCGGCGTTCAGTTTGTTTATAATGACCTGTAATCCGTAGATGCCGAACCAAGGTGATTCGTAAGTATGCTTTGTTCCAAGATTGAATATGTGGCTGATAATTATATATTGAGAAGTTTTGGGTCTTTCGGGATTGAACAAGGGTTTTTCATAATTATTGCAACCCTAACTGTTCAGGACTGTAGTATTTCTGTATATTTACTAAAAACATTCTGTACGGCCTATTTTTAGCTGGATATGTGACGTGGATGCATATCTTTTTGGCATATTTGGTAGCCTGGATCTGAGTTGACTGATACATGTAGCCTTAAACCTGTGGATGCAAAACCTAGGAGAAAGGTAAGTACATGCTTTGTTGTGGGATTGAATATTTTTATCCATGTGGTTGATGATTGTTGAAGGGCTTTTCATCGTTATTGGAATCCGAACTGCCAGGGATTAGAGTATTGATGTAGATTCACAAAAAATAATCTTGCTCGTGCATGAGTATTTTTTCAGCCAGAGACTACAGCCTCGGTAGCCAGAGACTTCAGCCAGAGACTCGGTAGCCAGAGACTTCAGCCTCGGTAGCCAGAGACTACAATTGGACCTGCAAATACAGGCAAGGTTGGATTGGAATGCTTGCATGACTTTTGGTGTGCAGATGCAAAGTTATAATGGTAAGTGTTTGCTACTTTTTTAAAGTGAATTTTGCTGTCCATGTGTTTGGCCGATGTAGAATAGCGGTTGACTATGAATTCAAATTGCTAGGAACTGAAATATTGAGAGGATTTACGACAATTGTATTGTTTTTTTTTTGCTTTTTTATTGGTGGATACGCTGCGTGATGCGTAGTGTTGTTACATTTTGTAGCCTTGATCTGAATTATGATCTGCTAAAAGTTTTTTCGAGCGGTTATAGAACTTCTAACTACTTGCTACGTTTCAGACTAAATTTGATATTTCGGTATCTTGAATTTCTGCGAAATTGAGGATGGATAAATACTAAATGAGAGATTGGCCCAGGATGAAATATTGAATTTTGATAGAAGTTGATTAAAGCATTTTCACTCCTATCAACTTTTTATCATGAGCTAAAGCCGATGGCAGGAATCATTAGTTGATCTTTCAAGACTATTTAATGTTTATAAGAGTGAATTTGGATCTCTTTGTCAGGGGGCATTTAACGAACAATGAAATCTAAGCCTTTTAGGTGAAAGCTCAATTCAAAATAATTGATAATAATTAAAAATATACACTATACTGTATTTAGTTTCTTGGAAGATCAACCAATGATGCAACCCATTGCCTTTAGCTCAGTATTGGGCATAGGATTAAATATGGAATTGCGATAGGAGTGAATTTGGCTGTCAAAATAGTTGATGAGTGTCAAGAAACTTTCAATCGGTAATGAAATTACATCTATAAGAAACTTGAGCTTCTACTTTCACTTGTGCCACCGGAGACACCGAGTGCACCAAAAATGTCACCCTCCGGCCATCTCTTTGGTTCTTCAGCTTGGATTGGATTAATGTGTTGATTCTGGTCAAATCTGTCTAGTAGTCAAGTTTTAGTTTCTTTCTGGGTGTTACCCTTCCACGGTGATCCGTTGGATGCCAGTAGGCATCCTGTCCGTCCTTTTTCAAAGGACAGATTTCGGATGTTTTTGGTTATGCATTGAAAGGAAACGTCATAAGTATCTTCATCAACTTACTCTGGATGTACTGATTACAAGTGACTGGCTAGCGGCATCTGTAATTGATTGGTTCATGCTTTTCAAGGTCCAGTAGATGCTCAATATTATCTGCAGGCAAGTGTTTCCATCTGCTGAATTTGTGAAACTCGAGCACTGTAGTAAATTCCCTAAAATCTTATTTTGGTCAGTAGGGTGGCTACTCACCTCCCCCTCGTTGAAAAATTTTAAAGTTCAATCGCATATAGACCATATTTTTGTAAGGCTGAAGGAGCTGGTTCTAATTTCTGAACCAGGCAAACAATATTGGAAACTGGTAAAAGACAAAACTGCAGCTCGTCTATCATAGGCAGCGCAATAGCGCTACCTAAGTAAAGAACGATGTTGGCAAAATTTATTATTTATTTTATTTTATTTTTTCTCTATACCCGGGCAGATCGTACCGAAGGACTTGTCGTAGAAACTTCGAAAAGTGCTCATTCGATTGGAAATTGGAGTGGCTAGTATCCTTTTTATAGTCGAAAGTGATTGGAGGGCAACTAACCCCCCACGCCCACTCCCCCACAGGAGGACACTCCCCCACAACCCTCGGGGCAAGGGTTTTAAGCTATGACCTGAGGGCATATAAGAACGATATTGGCACAATATATTATTTATTATTTTTTCTTAGAGCAGGGAACTTTGTGTCGAAGAAGTTGTCGTAGAAAGTTCGAAAAGGGCTCATTCAATTGGAAACTGGAGTGGCTTGTGCCTTTTTTAATAGTCGAAAGTGATTGGAAGGCAACTAACACCCCTTCCACGCCCACTATTTCCCGGAACACATCCAATCGAAATTTTGAGGTAACCATTTTGTTCAGCGTAGTTGATTTCCAAATAGAAATTATGTTTTTGAGGAGGACACTCCCCCAGAGCCTTCAGGGCAAGGATTGTAAGTTATGCCCTGGGGACATATAAGGTTTTTATAGCAGGTGTTGTCGTAGAAACTTCAAAAAAGGCTCATTCGATTGGAAATTCAAAGGGCTAATGCCTTTTTTAATAGTCGAAAGTGATTGGAGGGCAACTAGCCCCCCAAATCCCATCATTTCCCCAAACACATCCAATCAAAATTTTGAGATAGCCATTTTATTCAGCGTAGTTGATTTCCAAATAGAAATTATGTTTTTGAGGAGAACACTCCCCCAAAACCCTCGGGGCAAGGGTTGTAAGTTATGCCCTGGGGGCATATAATGTTTTTATAGAACGCGTTGTCGTAGAAACTTCAAAAAGGGCTCATTCGATTGGAAATTGAAATGGCATTTCCCTTTTTAATAGTTGAAAGTGATTGGAAGGCAACTAACACCGCTTCTACGCCCAGTATTTCCCCAAACACATCCAATAAAAATTTTGAGATAGCCAACTTGTCCCACGACGTTCAAAGTTCAGGAAATTTTACATTTGAGCAGGACAATCCCCCACAGTCTTCAGGGCAAGGGTTATAAGTTATGCCCGGGGGCATATAGGGTATTTATTGAAATCTCTGTCGTAGAAACTTGTAAAAGGGCTCATTTGATTTGAAATTCAGAGGGCTAGTATCCTTTTTGATAGTCGAACGTGATTTGACGGCAACTAACCTCCCTTTCACGCCCACCTTTTCCCCAAACACATCCAATCCAAATTTTTAGATAGCCATTTTATTCAACGTAGTTGAAAATTTTGGAAGTTAGGTCTTTCAGGATGACAACCCCTTCCCCCGCAGCCCTCAGGGGAAGGGTTTGTAAATTATGCCCTGGGGGTATATAAAGTTTATATTGAAAGCGTTGTCGTAGAAACTTCAAAAGGACTCATTCAATTGGAAATTGAAACGGCTAGTGCCTTTTTTAATAGTTGAAAGTGATTCGATAGCGACTAACGCCCCTCTCACGCCCACCATTTTCCAAAACACATCCAATCAAAATTTTGAGATATCCATTTTGTTCAACGTAGTTAAAAGTTCTGGAAATTAGGTCTTTTAGGATGTTAGTCTCCTCAGAGCCCTCAGTGCAAGGGTTGCAAGTTATGCCCTGGGGGCATACAAAGTTTTCATTGATAGCGTTGTCGTAGAAACTTCAAAAGGGCTCATTAAATTTGAAATTGGAGTGGTTTGTGCCCTTTTTAATAGTTAAAAGTAATTGGAAGGCAAGTAAAACCCTTCCACACCCAACATTTCCCGGAACACATCCAATCAAATTTTGAGATAGCCATTTTATTCAGCGTAGTTGATTTCCAGATAGAAATTATGTTTTTGAGGAGGACACTCCCCCAGAGCCTTCAGGACAAGGATTGTAAGTTATGCCCTTAGGGCATATAAGGTTTTTACAGAAGGTGTTGTCGTAGAAACTTCAAAAAAGTCTCATTCAATTGGAAATGAAAAGGCTAGTTCCCTTTTTAGTAGTCGAAAGTGATTAAAGGGCAACTAGCCCTGCCCCACCCAAGCTCACCATTCCACTAAATACATCCAATCAAAATTTTGAGATAGCCATTTTATTCAGCGTAGTTCATTTACAGATAGAAAATATGTTTCTGAGGAGGACACTTCCCCACAATCCTTGGGGCAAGGGTTTTAAGTTTTACCCTGGGGGCATATAAGGTTTTATAGAACGCGTTGCCGTAGAGACTTCAAAAAGGGCTCATTCGATTGGAAATGGAAATGGCTTTTGTCCTTTTTCATAGTCGAAAGTGACTGGAAGGCAACTAACACCCCTTCCACGCCCAGTATTTACCCAAACACATCCAGTAAAAATTTTGAGATAGCCAATTTGTCCCACGACGATAAAAGTTCAGGAAATTATACATTTGAGCAGGACAATCCCCCACAGTCTTCAGGGCAAGGGTTATAAGTTATGCCCTGGGGCAAATAGGGTTTTTATTGAAATCTTTGTCGTAGAACCTTGAAAAAGGGCTCATTTGATTTGAAGTTCAAAGGGCTAGTACCCTTTTTAATAGTCGAACGTGATTTGACGGCAACTAACCCCTCTCACGCCCACCTTTTTCCCAAACACATCCAATCAAAATTTTTAGATAGCCGTTTTATTCAACGTAGTTGAAAGTTTTGGAAGTTAGGTCTTTAAGGATGACAACCCCTCCCCCCGCATCCCTCAGGGCAAGGGTTGTAAGTTATGAACTTGGGGTACAAAGAGTTTTTATAGAAAGCGTTGTCGTAGAAACTTCAAAAGGACTCATTCAATTATAAATTGAAAGGGCTAGTGGCTTTTTTAATAGTTGAAAGTGATTGAATTGCGACTAACACCCCTCTCACGCCCACCTTTTCCCCAAACTTATCCAATCAAAATTTTGAGATATCCATTATTTTTAACGTAGTTAAAAGTTATGTAAATTAGGTCTTTTAGGCTGATAACCTCCTCAGAGCCCTCAGTGGAAGGGTTGTAAGTTCTGCCCTGGGGGCATATTAAGTTTTTATTGAAAGCGTTGTCGTAGAAACTTCAAAAGTGCCCGAAATATCAATCGAGCAAAAATAAAGTAGCCTTTTTGTGTTTTTGTCGAAACCAGCAGCTAACCAAGCATATGATGGGCTTGAGAACAACCAAAACCAGCTCTGAACCCAACTTGATAATTAGAAAAATCAATTTGGTCAAAATTTCCGGCAAAACGGCACACTCAAATAGCTCGCTCATGAAGCAAAACACTGTAATTGGTCGATAACCGGAACACTGATCTGCGTCTTTTCCCTTTTTCAAAACCGATGTTACGCTTCTCGAAAGAAAACTATCTGGAACTAGTGACTGGGCTAAACACATCTGGAATAATAGCTGAATATGTGTTAACAATAATGGACACTTAATTGCGAAGTGATTTTAACACAGACCATCTATATCGGGAGCACTTGACTTCTTAGCCATCTTCAAAGCCCGACAGATATCACCATCGGATATTGACAATACATGGGCTTGCTGAAGAGCTTGAGGGATGGTATTATTCAGTAAGGAAGAAAACATGGCCTGGATATAATGATTGAATGTAGAAAAAATGCGAGTAAAATGAGCAACAAAATCACTATTTGGATAATCGAAACCGTAGAAGGCACACACTTCCTGCTATTGATTCATTGGACCAAGATTTCCTATCCGAGGGGAAGTATTTCGATGCGTGTTTGGCGTTTTTTTTTTTTTTTTTTTTTTTTTTTTTTTTTTTTTTTTTTTTTTTTTTTTTTTTTTTTTTTTTTTTTCCTAGAGGTGAATGTATCAAATCAATAGTCCTATAAAAATGAGAGAGGGCTCATTTGGATTGGAATTAAAAGTTATAATGCACTTTTTAAGTAGCAAAAAAATTTTGCTGTGGAAAAGTTCAGTTGTCTGCTATTTCGTCGCACCAAACTACGATTTTGCCCCAAAGAGGACCAAATTACTATCGATTGAAATTTTGAATAGGCAATTGATTCAAATGACTAGAAATACTACTTATTAAGCTTCGCAACTTCAGATGTAGCAATGCGTTATGTTGGCACATTATTTCCTAAAGAGTCACACAATCCATACAAGATGAATATTTAATATAGACGTTATTTTGAAACTTCATTTAATTAGATTGAATCATGTTACGTTTCATAAGGTTATGTATAGTGATGCATATTGTCATATCAGCAATTATAAAGGTGGGTTGATGGGTTGTGCGGGTGAGGAGAGGGGGTCCTTAAATAGTGCATTTCAATACCCAAACTGTCTAATTCTGCACGAGCCTTCAGCCAAATATAAAAAGAAGTCAGGGAGAAGATATTAATTAATCTCTAATCTTCGTTCATCCGAATTAGCCTGAATAAGGGTACTCCGGATTGATAGATTTCTTCTTATTGAAGAAAAATTATTTCCTCTCTATCGTAAGAGACTTAATTCATTTTCATGTTGGCACAAAAGATAGAGCGGCGAGGAAAGGGACTAATCGTGAGAACCGTTAGGAATCTTACCAGGAGGAGGATATACGTGACACCAGGAACTTTGTCTTTACCGATGTTTCGCTGGTTCAATAGTTTGTCGAATTACGCAGTTGGTGGTAACAAACGTAAAGTAAGGGGCAGCTTCTTCCAATAGTAACCAAAACTCCGAAATAACGTGTTTTGATAATGGAAACACCACAAACGTTTGATTTTGATGGTGATTTTATATAGGCTATATAAAATTCCCAAGGTTTAGAGTTACCCATCAAGGGTTACGAATCGGAAAAAAGGTGCTCAATTTTGGGGAAACAACCAACAAGGGCGACTGATTTTGATGAAATTTGTGCCATTGAATCCAGCGTATAAGAGAATTCTATTCTAGAGGTTTCAAGCCCTTATCTACAACTAATTAAAAAGATCTTTCCGAAAAACGAGTTTTTCAAAGAAAAGTAAAGGCCATTTTAAACTTAAGCTCAGCAGATACAAATACCTTTCAAAATTCAAACTCAAAACGAACAGAAATTACCATTAAAGAATAAATGAAACACAAAACGAACAGAAATCAAATAAACCATGATAGCAAAAGCATACAACAAGCTATGATATAAATGAATAAATAGATCTTAAAGCGAGTAATGCTTAGACTGAATATGAAAAACAAGCTTAAAACGAAAAAAAAATAGTTTCCTATTGAAGTACAAATGAAACTTAAAACGAACAGAAATAAAATAAACAATCAATGCAAACAAACATACAATAGATCTTAATGTAAATTATTAAATAAATCTTAAAACGAGTGAAACTTAAATTGAATATGCAAATCAAGCTTGAAACGAACATAAATCACTACAAACAAGAGTTTGGGTAAGACCTCCTTTTCTCACTGTAAAAGTCTAAAACCTACTGCGTCATTGGCGCTTTACTGAAAAAGTAATTTTATGACAAATATTTTGTTTTGTACTTGATATTGAAAATAAACATTAAAATTACAGTAGCATTTTGAATTAATGTGCTTTCAGCAATTAATATCATTATACATCAAATATTCAGTTTAATTTATTAGCTCTTTTTAAAATTGTTAAAGACGAACATAGTTTCACTACGAACAAGTGTTTGAATACTGCCTCCTTTCCTAACAGTAAATAAAAACCAAAAGCCTACTGCGTCATTGGCGCTTAACTGAAAACGAATTATATTACAAATATTTTCTTTTCCAAATCTTACAGCATTGAAAATAAAAATACAATTAAAGTGAATTAAATTCTTGAACTGATGGATCTTTCAAAAATTAATATCATTATACATCAAATATTCAATTTGATGCTGTTTATACTTTCCAAGACTGTTCAAGACGCATATAACTCAGTAAAGCGCCAATGACACAGTAGGTTTTAGACTTTTACAGTGAGAGAAGTAGGTCGTACCCAAACTCTTGCTTGTAGTGATTTATGTTCGTTTCAAGCTTGATTTGCATATTCAATTTAAGTTTCACTCGTTTTAAGATTTATTTATTAATTTACATTAAGGTCTATTGTATGTTTGTTTGCATTAATTGTTTATTTAGTTTTTGTTCGTTTTAAGTTTTATTTATACTTCAATAGGAAAATATTTTTTCGTTTTAAGATTGATTTCCATTTTCAATCTAAGCATTACTCGCTTTAAGATCTATTTATTCATTTATATTATTACTTGTTGTATGTTTCTGCTATGATTGTTTATTTTATTTCTGTTCGTTTTGTGTTTCATTTATTCTTTAATGGTAATTTCTGTTCGTTTTGAGTTTGAATTTTGAAAGGTATTTGTATCTGCTGAGCTTAAGTTTAAAACGGCCTTTACTTTTCTTTGAAAAACTCTTTTTTTGGAAAGTTTTATTTTAATTAATTTTTGTTCGTCTTTGATGGCCAAAAATTTCAAGTTTTTAAAAATTCCTTCAAAATCAAACTTTAAAAAAATCAAATATTCATCGAAGTATCAAAACTGGTATCAAAGTAACAATATCACAGTGGAAAAATGGGTTTGTGTTAACCTTGGAGTTTTTATTATCTGATGTTTGAACTATTTTTAACAAAATAGCTATCTCAAAATTTTCTTCGGATGGGTTTTTATGTAAAAAGGGCGTGTGGGGACTAATTAAGCTTCGGTTTTTTTTTACTCTATAAAAGTGAACTAGAACTTTCTATTTTCAATCAAATGAGCCCTCTCTGAAGTTTATACGAGTATCTCTTCTATAAGAACCATATATATATCCCCAGAGTATAACTTACAACGCCTGTCCCTTGGCCCGGGGGGGGGGGGGGTGTTTCAACCCTGGAGTTTTAATATCCGATGGTTGAACTATTTTTAACAAAATGGTCACCTCAAATTTTTACCGGATGGGTTTATCCATCTAATACACCCAAAGGCGTGGAGGGCGGGAGGGGCTAGTTGCCCTCTGATCTTTTTTCACTCTGATAAAATCAACTACAACTTTTAATTTACATTCAAATGAACCCTCTCTGAAGTTTATACGAACATCCCTTTCAAAAGAACCACACACGGCCCCAGGACATAGCTTACAATGCCTGCCCCCCGGCCCCTGGGAGGTTGTGTCGACACCGGAGTTTTTGATATCTGACCTTTGAACTATTTTGAAAAATGGTTCTCTCAAAGTTCCTATCGGATGGGTTTGAGGAAAATAGGGTGTGTAGAGGAGGAAGGGGGGGGGGGGGGCTAGTTGCCCTCCAATCTCTTTTGAATCTTAAAAAGTGAACGAGAACTTTAAATTTCCAACCATATGAGCCCTCCGAAGTCTATACGAGCATACCTTCCATAAGAACCGTATATGCCCCTAGAGCAATACTTACAACGTCTTCCCCGGGCCCTGGGGGGAGGGGGAGGTATGTCGACGCAGGAGTTTTTCTTATATGTCCTTTGAACAATTTTTAACGAAATGGCCATACGTAAAGGAGTTTTTGTTATATGATCTTGGGACTATTTTTAACAAAATGGCTACCTCAAATTTTTTATCAGATGTATTTGGGCAAAAAAGGGCTTGGGGGGTCAGTTGCCCTCCGATCACTTTTGACTCTTAAAAAGGGTACTAGAACTCTCGATTTCCAATCGAATGAGCCCCCTTTGAAGTTTATACGACGACCCCCTTCTATATAAATTGCCTCTGGGAAAAAATAAGTGGAGTGTGGGGGGCCGCTAGCTACCCTCCAATCACTTTTGACTCTTAAAAAGTGGATTACAACTTTCAATTTCAAATGAGCCCTCTAGCAAGTTTATACGAGCACCCCTTCCATAACAACCATATATGCACCCAGAACATAACTTACAATGCCTACCCCCGGGCCCTGGGGGGCTATGTCGACCCAGGAGTTTTTTAGTATCAGAACTTTGAACTATTTTTAAGAAAATTTCGATCTCAAAATTTTCATCTGATGCATTTAGGGCGTGGAGGAGGGGAGGCTATTTGCCCTCCGATCTCTTTTGACTCATCAATAGTGAACAAGAACTTTCAATTTCCAATCAAATGAGCCCTCTTCGAAGTTTATATGAGCATCCCTTCCATAAGAACTATATATGTCCCTAGAGCATTACCCATAATGTCTGCCTCCGGGCCCTGGCTGGTTCCATTGACACAGGAATTTTTCTTATCTGACCTTTGAACTATTTTTAGTGAAATGGCTAGTAGAATGAATCTATGGAATTTGCTTGGTTTATATTCCTTCCTGTGCTATTTGCTTGGTTTACGTTCCTTGGCACCTTTCCAGAGCATGTACTTATGGATTTGCATACTTTAATAATAATAATAATTTATTTTTAACCCGCTAAGGTAACAAAAGCGGAGTATAAATAAAAGAAAAGAAAAAATACATACAAATCGACTAAATACACAGTAAAGACACTAAATCACATACAAAGTAAGACACAAAATACAAAAAAGTAAACACAAAAAAGTAAAACACAAAAAAGTAAGACACAAAATACATACAAATCGACTAAATACACAGTAAAGACACTAAATCAATGAAGGAGGCGTACAAACCCATGATGAGCTGGGAGAGCCTTCACTGTCTGGGGGAGTTTGTCAGCAAGCTCAACTAGCTTTTCAGTTATATCTGGAAGCCCAAAAACTGAGACAAGGTTACGGTTCCGGTACCACGGAGGCAAATACAGTAGAAAACGCGAGAACCGAAAATAATAAGAACGTAATGACCGGGTATTATTTCGCCCAAGAATGGGATAAACACCAGAAAGGAACAAAATTGAATGATCAGTAAAAACAGAATACAATTTAGCAAGGGTCTTCCTACTGTATTTCCCCCGATTGGCAACAATTTTGGAGTAAGAAACTTGGATCTTTTTCTTACAATTCGCCACGGCTTGTTCTCGGAGAGATTTAAGATTTTTAGCAATGTTTATACCCAACCACCGAAAAGAAGAGACACATGGGACAGAAAAAGAAGCGCAATCTAAAGGCGAGTTACCATTACTATTAAACGAAAGATATTCACATTTAGAGAAATTCAGTGATAGACCAATCTTACTAAGGTTTGTTGCAACTGTAGATACGGAAACAGAAAGACCTTTTCTAGTCCTACTAATTAGAAGTATATCATCAGCATACGCTATGTAAGAAAGATTAATCGCCTGAAAAATACAAGTGGTTGGGATAGAAGATAAAACAGAAGAAATGCAAAGTTTAAAGATAGAAGGGGAAAGGACAGCACCTTGTCTGACACCACACCGAACCGGAATTTTAGAATCGGAAATAACCCCTTCAGCTTTTATTCGTAGAAAAGAATTGGCATACCAATAACGAAGGAGAGAAACCAGAGAAAGATTAATGCCGTGACTAAAAAGGGAAAACAGAGCTTGTGAGTGGACGACGCTGTCAAAAGCCTTGGAAAGGTCCAAGGCGCAAAGATGGAGTTCATATCCCTTTTTAGTCGCATCGATAAGAAGATTAATTAGAACTCGATGGGCTTGCTGGCACCCTACCCCAGACGAAAATCCAAGCTGATTTTCGCCAAAATGTGCACTCGATATGGACGGAAGAAGAACATATTCAAAAACTTTACTGAGATTGCATGACACAGTTATTGGCCGATACGACGAGCAATCGCTAGGAGGTTTCCCTCTTTTAAGAATTGATGTTACAGACCCACATAGGAAGCTATCCGGTACCGCAGACGCACACAAGCACATTTGAAAAAGCAACTGCAGGTGTTGAAAAAGAAGTGGGCAATCAACTTTTAAATGGTTGGCAGAAATGCCATCGCAATCGAGGGAATTTGATTTCAACCTTTTTACTGCCTGCTGAACCACAGAGAGCTCGACAGACAAAATCTGAGTTTGGCTCAGCGATACGGGAAGTGCGGCAGTGAGAAGTTTCGAAAAAACCGAATGGACATGATAATTCACTGAACTAAAAACTTTACTGTAATAACTATGCCATGCACCGGCACTAATCGGGCTTGTAGCAAAAGAATCATCAAGTTTTTCAGAATTAATTACCTTTTGCCAATCAGATTTACTTAACGGGAAATTCGATATTTTTGATTTAGTCGAGCGCAGGTATTTTTTATATTCTAATTTTGTCTTTTGCTTTATTTGATGAATAACCCCTTCAGACGGACGACCACAAGAAACCCAAATCCGCAACCAAAACTTTGCTTTATTTTTAATCGATTTCAATTCAGGATCCCACGACCACTCCGGTTTACGCGTGTTTCGCCTGACTCGCTCCCGTGGTACAGCGGTCAATTCAGCTGTTTTAAGGCAAGATACTAATTTTAGATAATAATCATTTAGAGTATTTTTATCATTTGAAGACTTACAACTAAGCTGTAGAAGGTGGAAAGGAACTTGAATTGTAGCAAGTAGCATAGCTAGCGTAGAAATATACAGCGATAAATTTATCTTATTCCAATTTCGACGGAAAACCCATCTTCGTCCTGCTTGTAAAGCATTACGATTAGTACAAATCGGTATTTGAAAAACAAACGAAATCGGTAGGTGATCTAAATCGCAATGATCTTCATGAACAGTTACAGTAGAAACGGGTAGGCCCGGAGAACAAACAACATGATCAATATTACTTTGACTACCGGAATGATGAAGATAAGAATATATACAAGTTTTTTCAACCAGCTTAAACTGCGGCAGCGAATCAAATATCAAATCCGAGCGAATATTCGATGACAGCAGGTCAGCGTTAAAGTCTCCAGCGATCAAAAAACGATAACCTTGATTTGAGACGGATTCCAAAAGTTTCTGTAATACACTGCAAGTCTTAGCGAATCTGTTAAGAGACTGAACCGATTTTCTGTCACAAGGCAAGTAAACATTTACGATCACTAAATCGTTAATCCGCACAGCCAAAATGTTAGGATCACTGTGAAAAAGCACAGGCGAGTAGCAAGCAACACTATTTCGGTTCAGTATACATGCAAGCCCACCCGACGGCCGTCCGAAAGTAGTTCGTGCCGCCGATACGAAAACGACGTGATTAGCACTACGTTTTAGCAGGTTTGTATTAGCCGACGATAATAAGTGTTCTTGCAAACAGACAATGTCATAGTTACATGCAAGTTCGTCAATAACATGCTCTTTTCTTCTGGTACCATTTATGTTGTACGAGACAGCTGAAAGGGACTGCATCATTTTCGGGCACTACTCGAAACGCGAGACTTGAGCACTGGACATTTCAAACTAAAGGATGTATGATCACCGTTGCAGTTCGCACATTTTGGGCTATTTTGGCAAGGCGTTTCCTTAGTGGCAGTATGATTACCGGCACAACGAGCACATTTATCAACAGGACTGGTGCAATCCTTCATCATGTGATCTGGGGATCGGCATTTGAAGCAGCAACGGGGTACACTGATGAAATCGTACACACGGAATATTTCGTAACCTATTTTCAGGCCGTTCTTGATGGCATTGCCTTTTGCGAATGTATCCGAAAACTCTAGCTTAATTGTTTGTGAAGAGCCGAAACGAGTGGCTTCAGTCACACCAGGGTACGAATTTAGTCCAGCAATGTCAAAATCCTCAGGGATACCTCTAGCAATCCCAAGGTGACGCTTAAGCACAGTTTTAGTGGTAGCACCCGATGCGGCTGCACTAATCGAATTGCAGAAATCCGAAATAACAGATTTCTCAATGTTGACATACAACTTGTCACCTCGTGGGCGGACACTGGAAACTGACTCGTGACCTGACAATTGGTCTAAGAATTCCTTTCGACTTTTTGGGTTGCAAACTGTTTGCGGAAGGTTTGAAACAATCACTGTAGCATGGCTACTCGATAGTGAAGAAGCAGCATCCCCAGGCTGGGGTAGCGGTGGAAAATTGGCTGAATAAGACTCGAACTGATTGGATATAGTTTTTAGATGCAGGTTCAGTTCATTGACTTTCGAGAGCAAAGCCGAGTAAGCCGAAGCCGGGATAACTGGCACTTCCGAAGGGCTTCGAATGACGAAAGTCGGAATTGTAAAACAATCTGAATCACCTTTTCTCAGCATTTCCAAGATATCACCAAGGTGACTAGATGGAGCCTTCGTTCCGGTTCGCTTCTGAAATGGCGCATCAGGATCCAGCTTCAAGCCCAGCCATTTCTTTGCGATCACAATCACTTCGCAATCAAAAAACTCCGCTCCAAATCTTTTGATAGTCTCATCATCTATTCCCTCTTCCTTGTTTCGCTGAACGAAATTCAACACGGGCGAATAATGCAAATTCTCACTCTGTTCAAACATCATGACGTAACAAGCTCTATGCACAGCAGCATGGGATGTTGCGCGCACGACTGACGAATTCTGCTTTTTTTGCACAGACAAACGCCTCTAAGACTTCAAATGCCTCCGTCCACACAATACTAGGAACAAGGGAAGTGTCGGGACCCGCTCACCAATTCCCCGCAATTTAAGGGTAACTAAATACCGGCAGGTACATACGGCGCTTGCGGCAGGAACCCTCCCCTCTTCTGCTTGTTGTCTAGTATATGTTATCAATCAATATTCTGTTCCGGAAACTACTTTAGAATTTTGGCTTATATTCAGTCAGTACAGTAGGTGGCAACACTGCTCTAAAAAATTCGGGCGCACTTTCCACAGCGCAACAATCAAGCTCTGGCAACGCAGCTAGATCCAGAATTCATTTCGGCCATACCGCTGCTATCCATAAAGAATACAATCCTCTAGGGTAATTAAATGTTTCTGTCTGAGTCTCTGTACTTATTAAGTCACTAAATCTCAAGGGAATTTATGTTCAGTAAAAAAATGTCAATAGCCAGAGAATAAATAAGCCGATTATAAATGTCTGTAGGGAAACACACAGGTTGAAATCTTACTTTATTTAAAAGATTAGTATCCAAAAACAAGGTGTTTACACGACGAACTCTCAAGTGATCTCAAGTGATGTTCCTTCCTGTGCTATTTGCTTACTTTACGTTCCTTGGAACCTTTCCAGAGCATGTACCTATGAATTTGCATACTTTATGTTCCTTCCTATGTTATTCTAAGGGTTTAAAAGCGAGCAGTACGAGCGGGGATTCCCCTTGCAAAAAGCGATATATTTTTTTGGACAATTGCCTTAACTCGAGAGTAGTTTGATTAAGAATGTAACATGTCTAGAATTGATGCCAATATGCTGTTGAATCATTTACCAAAAATAACTCAATTTACAAAAAAAGGGGTTTAGCATTTGCGAATTGAACTCTATGAACGATACTAATTAATGTTTGAATAATAGGAGCGTGAATGATTCTAATTAGTGATTCGATCTTATGAAGGTAGAGAAGAAAAAGGGATAATGAATTCGCAAATTGGACTATATCAAACGATCTTATTTGAATAATAGGGAAAAAAACAGAGCTAGATAGTATTTGCGAATTGGATTGTATGAAGGTGGAGAAAAAAAAAGATTAAACTGATTAGCAGTTAAGGTAACCCCTAAGGGCTTGTTAATTCATACCTTATTTATTATAAATTTGGAACAACATAAATCTATGAAAATGGTTAATGATGATAGAATGACATTGCGAGTTGACCTAGCTCTACCTCTCCGATGTGTTCTGTATAATACACAAGTGGTGTTTGAACAGTGTTGTCAGTTTAAAATAAAGTCTAACGTTATGGTATACTAAAAGTTGATACTAAGAGAGATGTAGATGGCAAGAAAAGAATTTTAATTATGAAATTCAGAACAAACCTTAGAAATCCTTGCAAATTAAGTAGTAAGGTGTATGTGAGTAAGAACCATCAAGGATCAAAAGCACCAACGACCCCAACCAGCAGAGACATCCCCCCAAAGGTCCCCTATCCCCAAACTCGAAAAGCGCCCCCTCCGCTCCAACTTTTTGCCCCCCCCCTCTCCATTTTTTTTTGATTTTTTTATAACATGATATATTTTTTCAACTTTTTTTTACATGCCTTCGAATGAGATGAAACATACTTAATTTCAGTAGTGTTTTGTCGTGGTTTACCTTGTCACAGTTACATTCTCTTGATTTTTCAAAGTTAATTTTGGATTTTTACATTCTCTTGATTTTACAAAGTTCATTTTGAATTTCTTTCATTGAAATACAAGACTTGGATTATTTCAGTAGTGTTTTGTCGTGACTTACCTTGTCACAGTTACATTCTCTTAATTTTTCAAAGCTCATTTTGAATTTCTTTCGTTGAAATGCAAGAGTTGGAATATTTCAGTAGTGTCTTGTTGTGCTTTACCTTGTCACAGTTACATTCTCTTGATTTTTCAAAGTTCATTTTGGATTTCTTTCGTTGAAATGCAAGCGTTGGAATATTTCAGTAGTGCTTTTTTTGTGCTTTACATTGTCAAAGTTACATTCTCTTGATTTTTCAAAGTTCATTTTGGATTTCCTTCGTTGAAATGCAAGAGTTGGAATATTTCAGTAGTGTCTTGTTGTGCTTTACCATGTCACAGTTACATTCTCTTGATTTTTCAAAGTTCATTTTGGATTTCTTTCGTTGAAATGCATTGGAATATTTCAGTAGTGTTTTGTTGTGCTTTACCTTGTCAAAGGTACATTCTCTTGATTTTTCAAAGTTCATTTTGAATTTCTTTCGTTGAAATGCAAGAGTTGGAATATTTCAGTAGTGTTTTGTCTTGGTTTACCATCTCACAGTTACGTTCACTTGATTTTTCAAAGTTCATTTTGAATTTCTTTCATGAAATGCAAGAATTGGAATATTTCAGTAGTGTTTTGTTATGGTTTACCTTATCAAAGTTACATTCTCTTGATTTTTCAAAGTTATTTTTTGGATTTCTTTCGTTGAAATGCAAGAGTTGGAATATTTCAGTAGTGTTTTGTTATGGTTTACCTTATCACAGTTACATTCTCTTGATTTTTCAAAGTTAATTTTTGGATTTCTTTCGTTGAAATGCAAGAGTTGGAATATTTCAATAGGTTTTTTGTTATGGTTTACCTTGTCACAGTTACATTCTCTTGATTTTTCAAAGTTCATTTTGGATTTTTACATTCTCTTGATATTTCAAAGTTCATTTTGAATTTCTTTCGTGAAATGCAAGATTTGGAATATTTCAGTAGTGTTTTGTCGTGCTTTACCATGTCACAGTTACATTCTCTTGATTTTTTAAAGTTCATTTTGTATTTCTTTCGTGAAATGCAAGAGTTGGAATATTTCAATAGTGTTTTATCGTGGTTTACCTTGTCACAGTTACATTCTCTTGATTTTTCAAAGTTCATTTTGGATTTCTTTCCTTGAAATGCAAGAGTTGGAATATTTCAGTAGTGTTTTGTCGTGGTTTACCTTGTCACAGTTACATTCTCTCTCATGATTTTTCAAATTTCATTTTGAATTTCTTTCATTGAAATGCAAGAGTTGGATTATTTTAGTAGTGTTTTGTTGTGGTTTACCTTGTCAACTTACATTCTCTTGATTTTTCAAAGTTCATTTTGGATTTCTTTCGTTGAAATGCAAGAGTTGGAATATTTCAGTAGTGTTTTGTCATGGTTTACCTTGTCACGTTACATTCTCTTAATTTTTCAAAGTTCATTTTGAATTTCTTTCGTTGAAATGCAAGAGTTGGAATATTTCAGTACTGTTTTGTTGTGCTTTACCTTGTCACAGTTACATTCTCTTGATTTTTCAAAGTTCATTTTGAATTTCTTTCGTTGAAATGCAAGAGTTGGAATATTTCAGTAGTGTTTTGTCATGGTTTACCATGTCACAGTTAAATTCTGTTGATTTTTCAAAGTTCATTTTGAATTTCTTTCGTTGAAATGCAAGAGTTGGAATATTTCAGTAGTGTTTTGTCGTGGTTTACCTTGTCACAGTTACATTCTCTTGATTTTTCAAAGTTCATTTTGGATTTCTTTCGTTGAAATGCAAGAGTTGGAATATTTCAGTAGTGTTTTGCTATGGTTTACCTTATCACAGTTACATTCTCTTGATTTTTCAAAGTTCATTTTTGGATTTCTTTCGTTGAAATGCAAGAGTTGGAATATTTCAGTAGTGTTTTGTTATGGTTTACTTTGTCACAGTTACATTCTCTTGATTTGTCAAAGTTCATTTTGGATTTCTTTCCTTGAAATGCAAGAGTTGGAATATTTCAGTAGTGTTTTGTCATGGTTTACCTTGTCACAGTTACATTCTCTTGATTTTTCAAAGGTCATTTTGGATTTTTACATTCTCTTGATATTTCAAAGTTCATTTTGAATTTCTTTCGTGAAATGCAAGTGTTGGAATATTTCAGTAGTGTTTTGTCGTGGTTTACCATGTCACAGTTACATTCTCTTGATTTTTTAAAGTTCATTTTGAATTTCTTTCGTGAAATGCAAGAGTTGGAATATTTCAATAGTGTTTTATCGTGGTTTACCTTGTCACAGTTACATTCTCTTGATTTTTTAAAGTTCATTTTGGATTTCTTTCCTTGAAATGCAAGAGTTGGAATATTTCAGTAGTGTTTTGTCGTGGTTTACCTTGTCACAGTTACATTCTCTTGATTTTTCAAAGATCATTTTGGAATTCTTTCCTTGAAATGCAAGAGTTGGAATATTTCAGTAGTGTCTTGTCGTGGTTTACTTTGCCACAGTTACATTCTCTTGATTTTTCAAAGTTCATTTTGAATTTCTTTCGTTGAAATGCAAGAGTTGGAATATTTCAGTAGTGTCTTGTTGTGCTTTACCTTGTCACAGTTACATTCTCTTGATTTTTTAAAGTTCATTTTGAATTTCTTTCGTGAAATGCAAGAGTTGGAATATTTCAGTAGTGTTTTATCGTGGTTTGCCATGTCACTGTTACATGTTCTTGATTTTTCAAAGTTCATTTTGAATTTCTTTCGTGAATTGCAAGATTGGAATATTTCAGTAGTGTTTTATAGTGGTTTACCTTTTCACAGTTACATTCTCTTGATCTTTCAAAGTCCATTTTGGATTTCTTTCCTTGAAATGCAAGAGTTGGAATATTTCAGTAGTGTTTTGTCGTGGTTTACCTTGTCACAGTTACATTCTCTTGATTTTTCAAAGTTCATTTTGGATTTCTTTCCTTTAAATGCAAGAGTTGGAATATTTCAGTAGTGTTTTGTCGTGGTTTACCTTGTCACAGTTACATTCTCTTGATTTTTCAAAGTTCATTTTTGGATTTCTATCGTTGAAATGCAAGAGTTGGAATATTTCAGTAGTGTTTTGTTATGGTTTACCTTGTCACAGTTACATTCTCTTGATTTTTCAAAGTTCATTTTGAATTTCTTTCGTTGAAATGCGAGAGTTGGAATATTTCAGTAGTGTTTTGTCATGGTTTACCTTGTCACAGTTACATTCTCTTGATTTTTCAAAGTTCATTTTGAATTTCTTTCATTGAAATGCAAGATTTGGAATATTTCAGTAGTGTTTTGTCATGGTTTACCATGTCACAGTTACATTCTCTTGATTTTTCAAAGTTCATTTTGAATTTCTTTCGTTGAAATGCAAGAATTGGAATATTTCAGTAGTGTTTTGTTGTGGTTTACCTTGTCAGAGTTACATTCTCTTAATTTTTCAAAGTTCATTTTGAATTTTTTCATTGAAATGCAAGAGTTGGATTATTTCAGTAGTGTTTTGTCGTGGTTTACCTTGTCACAGTTACACTCTCTTGATTTTTAAAAGTTCATTTTGGATTTTTACATTCTCTTGATTTTTTGAAGTTCATTTTGAATTTCTTTCGTTGAAATGTAGGAGTTGGAATTATTCAGTAGTGTCTTGTTGTGCTTTACCTTGTCACAGTTACATTCTCTTGATTTTTCAAAGTTCATTTTGAATTTCTTTCGTGAAATGCAAGAGTTGGAATATTTCAGTAGTGTTTTGTCGTGGTTTGCCATGTCACAGTTACATTCTCTTGATTTTTCAAAGTTCATTTTGAATTTCTTTCGTGAAATGCAAGAGTTGGAATATTTCAGTAGTGTTTTGTCAGGGTTTACCATGTCACAGTTACATTCTCTTGATTTTTCAAAGTTCATTTTGAATTTCTTTCGTTGAAATGCAAGAGTTGGAATATTTCAGTAGTGTTTTGTTGTGGTTTACCTTGTCAGAGTTACATTCTCTTAATTTTTCAAAGTTCATTTTGAATTTTTTTCATTGAAATGCAAGCGTTGGATTATTTCAGTAGTGTTTTGTCGTTGTTTACCTTATCACAGTTACATTCTCATGATTTTTCAAAGTTCATTTTGAATTTCTTTCATTGAAATGCAAGAGTTGGATTATTTTAGTAGTGTTTTGTTGTGGTTTACCTTGTCACACTTACATTCTCTTGATTTTTCAAAGTTCGTTTTGGATTTCTTTTGTTGAAATGCAAGAGTTGAAATATTTCAGTAGTGTTTTGTCATGGTTTACCTTGTCACAGTTACATTCTCTTAATATTTCAAAGTTCATTTTGAATTTCTTTCGTTGAAATACAAGAGTTGGAATATTTCAGTACTGTTTTGTTGTGCTTTACCTTGTCACAGTTACATTCTCTTGATTTTTCAAAGTTCATTTTGAATTTCTTTCGTTGAAATGCAAGAGTTCGAATATTTCAGTAGTGTTTTGTCATGGTTTACCATGTCACAGTTAAATTCTCTTGATTCTTCAAGTTCATTTTGAATTTCTTTCGTTGAAATGCAAGAGTTGGAATATTTCAGTAGTGTTTTGTCGTGGTTTACCTTGTCAGAGTTATATTCTCTTGATTTTTCAAAGTTCATTTTGGATTTCTTTCCTTGAAATGCAAGAGTTGGAATATTTCAGTATTGTTTTGTCGTGGTTTACCTTGTCACAGTTAAATTCTCTTGATTCTTCAAGTTCATTTTGGATTTCTTTCCTTGAAATGCAAGAGTTGGAATATTTCAGTAGTGTTTTGTCGTGGTTTACCTTGTCACAGTTACATTCTCTTGATTTTTCAAAGATCATTTTGGATTTCTTTCCTTGAAATGCAAGAGTTGGAATATTTCAGTAGTGTTTTGTCGTGGTTTACTCTGCTACAGTTACATTCTCTTGATTTTTCAAAGTTCATTTTGAATTTCTTTCGTTGAAATGCAAGAGTTGGAATATTTCAGTAGTGTCTTGTTGTGCTTTACCTTGTCACAGTTACATTCTCTTGATTTTTCAAAGTTCATTTTGAATTTCTTTCGTGAAACGCAAGAGTTGGAATATTTCAGTAGTGTTTTGTCAGGGTTTATCTTGTCACAGTTACATTCTCTTGATTTTTCAAAGTTCATTTTGAATTTCTTTCGTTGAAATGCAAGAGTTGGAATATTTCAGTAGTGCTTTTTGTGGTTTACCTTGTCAGAGTTAGATTCTCTTAATTTTTCAAAGTTCATTTTGATATTTTTTCATTGAAATGCAAGAGTTGGATTATTTCAGTAGTGTTTTGTCGTGGTTTACATTGTCACAGTTACATTCTCATGATTTTTCAAAGTTCATTTTGAATTTCTTTCATTGAAATGCAAGAGTTGGATTATTTCAGTAGTGTTTTGTTGTGGTTTACCTTGTCACACTTACATTCTCTTGATTTTTCAAAGTTCGTTTTGGATTTCTTTCGTTGAAATGCAAGAGTTGGAATATTTCAGTAGTGTTTTGTCATGGTTTACCTTGTCACGGTTACATTCTCTTAATATTTCAAAGTTCATTTTGAATTTCTTTCGTTTTAAATACAAGAGTTGGAATATTTCAGTACTGTTTTGTTGTACTTTACCTTGTCACAGTTACATTCTATTGATTTTTCAAAGTTCATTTTGAATTTCTTTCGTTGAAATGCAAGAGTTGGAATATTTCAGTAGTGTTTTGTCATGGTTTACCGTGTCACAGTTAAATTCTCTTGATTCTTCAAGTTCATTTTGAATTTCTTTCGTTGAAATGCAAGAGTTGGAATGTTTCAGTAGTGTTTTGTCGTGGTTTACCTTGTCAGAGTTACATTCTCTTGATTTTTCAAATTTCATTTTGGATTTCTTTCCTTGAAATGCAAGAGTTGGAATATTTCAGTAGTGTTTTGTCATGGTTTACCTTGTCACAGTTACATCCTCTTGATGTTTCAACGTTCATTTTGGATTTCTTTCCTTGAAATGCAAGAGTTGGAATATTTCAGTAGTGTTTTTTCGTTGTTTACCTTGTCACAGTTGCATTCTGTTGATTTTTCAAAGTTCATTTTTGGATTTCTATCATTGAAATGCAAGAGTTGGAATATTTCAGTAGTATTTTGTTATGGTTTATATAAATTGGACTTCGAAATTATTCAACTTTTTTTTCACGTATCTTAAAATGACATGAAATTAAGTAAGTAACAATCGCTTTCTTGAATTCGCTTCCTTGACACAAAACAGATATTTAATTCAAGAAATTATGAAAAAATTGCAGGTAAGTAATAAACTCTTTATTGTTTTCACCTATTGGATACACAATATGGAAATTTCATTCAAGAAATTATGAAGAAATTGTAAATAGGTAACAAACTCTTTCTTGAAGTCACCTCTTGTATACACAATGTAGAAATTTCATTTAAGAAATTATGAAAAAATTGTAAGTAAGTAACAATATGTCTGTGTGTGTGTGTGTGTGTGTGTGTGCAAGCCAGAGCAATTTCCTCACAAATTCCGCTATTTAATGCCCCCTCAACCCCCACCGTAGTGGCCGCCCCCAAAAACGGGCGGGCCGGGAAGTGCCGCGAGGCCCGCTTCCCAGACCGTGAAGCTCTCCGGCCCGCCACAGCGGGCCTCGTTGCGCTTCCTGGCTACTTTTGGGGGCGGCCACTGGGGTGGGGGCGGAGGGGGGCATTAAATAGCGGAATTTGTGAGGAAATTGCTCTGCCTTGCACACTAACACACACACAGACACATATTGTTACTTACTTACAATTTTTTCATAATTTCTTGAATGAAATTTCTGCATTGTGTATACAAGAGGTGACTTCAAGATAGAGTTTGTTACCTATCTACAATTTCTTCATAATTTTCTGAATGAAATTTCCGTATTGTGTATCCAATAGGTGAAAACAATAAAGAGTTTATTACTTACTCGTAATTTTTTCATAATTTCTTGAATTAAATATATGTATTGTGTCCGGGAAGCTAATTCAAGAAAGCGATTGATACTTACTTAATTTTATGTCATATTAAGATACGTAAAAAAAAAGATGAATAATTTCGAAGTCCAATTTATGTAAACCATAACAAAAAACTACTAAAATATTCCAACTCTTGCATTTCAACGATAGAAATCCAAAAATGAACTTTGAAAAATCAAGAGAATGTAACTGTGACAAGGTAAACCACGACAAAACACTACTGAAATATTCCAACTCTTGCATTTCAAGGAAAGAAATCCAAAATGAACTTTGAAAAATCAAGAGAATGTAGCTGTGACAATGTAAACCACGACAAAACACTACTGAAATATTCCAACTATTGCATTTCAACGAAAGAAATTCAAAATGAACTTTGAAAAATCAAGAGAATGTAACTGTGACATGGTAAACCATGACAAAACACTACTAAAATATTCCAACTCTTGCATTTCAACGAAAGAAATTCAAAATGAACTTTGAAAAATCAAGCGAATGTAAATGTGACAAGGTAAAGCACAACAAAATAGTACTGAAATATTCCAACTCTTGCATTTCAACGAAAGAAATTCAAATTGAACTTTAAAAAATTAAGAGAATGTAACTGTGACAAGGTAAACCATGACAAAACACTACTGAAATATTCCAACTCTTGCATTTCAACGAAAGAAATTCAAAATGAACTTTGAAAAATCAAGAGAATGTAAGAGTGACAAGGTAAACTACAACAAAACACTACTGAAATAATCCAACTCTTGCATTTCAATGAAAGAAATTCAAAATGAACTTTAAAAAATCATAAGAATGTAACTGTGACAAGGTAAACCACGACAAAATACTACTGAAATAATCCAACTCTTGTATTTCAATGAAAAAAATTCAAAATGAACTTCGAAAAATTAAGATAATGTAACTCTGACAAGGTAAACCACAACAAAACACTACTGAAGTATCCCAACTCTTGCATTTCAACGAAAGAAATTCAAAGTGAACTGTGAAAAATCAAGAGAATGTAACTGTGACATGGTATAACGTGACAAAACACTACTGAAATATTCCAAATCTTGCGTTTCAATGAAAGAAACTCAAAATGAACTTTGAAAAATCAAGAGAATGTAACTGTGACAAGGTAAACCATGACAAAACACTACTGAAATATTCCAACTCTTGCATTTCAATGAAAGAAATTCAAAATGAACTTTGAAAAATCAAGAGAATGTAACTGTGACAAGGTAAACCATAACAAAACACTACTGAAATATTCCAACTCTTGCATTTCAACGATAGAAATCCAAAAATGAACTTTGAAAAATCAAGAGAATGTAACTGTGACAAGGTAAACCACGACAAAACACTGCTGAAATATTCCAACATTTCAAGGAAAGAAATCCAAAATGAACTTTGAATAGTCAAGAGAATGTAACTGTGACAAGGAAAACCACGACGAAACACTACTGAAATATTCCAACTCTTGCATTTCAAGGAAAGAAATCCAAAATGAACTTTGAAAAATCAAGAGAATGTAACTGTGAAAAGGTAAACCACGATAAAACACTACTGAAATATTCCAACTCTTGCATTTCACGAAAGAAATACAAAATGAACTTTGAAAAATCAAGAGCATGTAACAGTGACATGGCAAACCACGACAAAACACTACTGAAATATTCCAACTCTTGCATTTCACGAAAGAAATTCAAAATGAACTTTGAAAAATCAAGAGAATGTAACTGTGACAAGGTAAAGAACAACAAGACACTACTGAAATATTCCAGCTCTTGCATTTCAACGAAAGAAATTCAAAATGAACTTTGAAAAATCAAGAGAATATAAAAATCCAAAATGAACTTTGAAAAATCAAGACAATGTAACTGTGACAAGGTAAACCACGACAAAACACTACTGAAATATTCCAACTCTTGCATTTAAAGGAAAGAAATCCAAAATGAACTTTGAAAAATCAAGAGAATGTAACTGTGACAAGGTAAACCACAATAAAGCACTATTGAAATATTCCAACTCTTGCATTTCACGAAAGAAATTCAAAATGAACTTTGAAAAATCAAGAGAATGTAACTGTGATATGGTAAACCACGAAAAAACACTACTGAAATATTCCAACTCTTGCATTTCACGAAAGAAATTCAAAATGAACTTTGAAAGATCAAGAGAATGTAACTGTGACAAGGTAGACCACGACAAAACACTACTGAAATAATCCAACTCTTGCATTTCAATGAAAAAAATTCAAAATGAACTTTGAAAAATCAAGAGAATGTAACTGTGACATGATAAACCATGACAAAACACTACTGAAATATTTCAACTCTTGCATTTCAATGAAAGAAATTCAAAATGAACATTGAAAAATCAAGAGAATGTAACTGTGACAAGGTAAACCATGACAAAACACTACTGAAATATTCCAACTCTTGCATTTCAACGAAAGAAATTCAAAATGAACTTTGAAAAATCAAGAGAATGTAACTGTGACAAGGTAAACCATAACAAAACACTACTGAAATATTCCAACTCTTGCATTTCAACGATAGAAATCCAAAAATGAACTTTGAAAAATCAAGAGAATGTAACTGTGACAAGGTAAACCACGACAAAACACTACTGAAATATTCCAACTCTTGCATTTCAAGGAAAAAAATTCAAAATGAACTTTGAAAAATCAAGAGAATGTAATTTTGAAATGGTAAACCATGACAAAACACTACTGAAATATTTAAACTCTTGCATTTCAATGAAAGAAATTCAAAATGAACATTGAAAAATCAAGAGAATGTAACTATGACAAGGTAAACCATGACAAAACACTACTGAAATATTCCAACTCTTGCATTTCAACAAAAGAAATTCAAAATGAACTTTGAAAAATCAAGAGAATGTAACTGTGACAAGGTAAACCATAACAAAACACTACTGAAATATTCCAACTCTTGCATTTCAACGATAGAAATCCAAAAATGAACTTTGAAAAATCAAGAGAATGTAACTGTGACAAGGTAAACCACGACAAAACACTACTGAAATATTCCAACTCTTGCATTTCAAGGAAAGAAATTCAAAATAAACTTTGAAAGAAACAACAAAAGTACGAAGAACAATAGGGAAATCTTTTGCAAGACAGTGGAGATAATTTGAATGAATATTTCGGCCCTATGTCCAAGGGCCGTCCTCAGCAAGACAAAAATATATGAAAGGAAAAGACTCACAACAACATGCAACCAATAAAACCAAAAATTAAAAATTTTTCAAAGCAGTCCTAGCATCCTTACTTCAGCGACTTTCAACCAGGACTGATTAAAAGTAAGGTAAAACAAGGCGATTCAATGAGATGAAAGAAAAATAATTTAAAAACACGTTCTTTTTGCTAATCCAGCTTTTTTGGCAGCTAACCTCAAAGGTCTTTTTGTGACCGGTTCTGTGTTAATATCTATCGGTTTTTTAAAATAATTTGTAAGATCATTTTTAATTAAATTTGTGTATAGAGCATTTAGTGTATATTTCCCCAAGTCCCTATTTAAGGAAATATTATTATTAATCTTAATTCTGATTTCAATTGATTCTCGGACTACCTGCTTTATGCCTAGGTCATTGCTAATAAGGGCAGATTCATCAAAAGTATATTGTGGCTAGGATTTTCAAAAATATGGCTGCCTAATGCAGAATCAGATGAAACAACGGAAATACTAGAATTTAGAGCTTTGACTATATCATCTTTATGCTGTTGTATGCGCTTTTCTAAATTCTGGTTTGTTCTACCTACATAATATTTGCCACGATCACATGGTATTTGATAGACCCCTCTTTGGCGAGTAACTTGGGTTTTATCTTTACCAGAATTTAAAAAATTTATGATTCTAAAATTATTTGTGAATACTACATACAGATTATTTTTTGTGCAAAGTTTTTTAAGATTACTAGTAATTTTTGGGATGTAGGGGAGGTAAATTATGTTTAAGGGCTTGTCAGAAATATCACATGGTAAACTATCATTAATTTTACGGGAATGTCTCTTCAGTCTACAATTAATTACACTATTAATAAATAAAATAGGATAACCATTTCAAAAAGTATGTCCTTGATAAAGTTTAATTCTGCTGTTATGTGGGAATCAGAACAAATGTTTAGGGCCCGATCGACGAGGGATATTACGACTTCTCTTTTAACTTGTGGGGTGTGGTTTGATTTAAAATGCAAATATCTATTATTTTGTGTTGGTTTTCTATAAATAGTAAAATTGAGTTTATCGAAGCTACGAATAACTAACACATCTAGGAATGGGATTTTATTTGCGATTTCGATTTCTAAAGTAAACTGTAAATTTCTATCGTATGTATTCAGGTGATCTAAAAAACCCTTAAGCTCATTTTCCCCATAGTTCCAGAGTGAAATTACATCATCCATGTAACGGCCCCAAAAGACATGTTTTAAAAAATACGAATCTAATGCCCAATTTTCAATATGTTCCACATAAATATTCGCCAGTAACCCGGAGAGGGGCGCGCCCATCGCTAAGCCATCAATTTGCTGGTAAAAAGAATTACGGAGTTGGAAATGCATTGAGTACTTGTTACAGAGTTTAACCAAGGTCATTAAGACATCACAATCTATTCCTGCTGCTGAAGCTTCTATTAAGTGATAATTTTCTTTGATTTTATTTTCTAATAACTGTTCAGATACATTAATATTTGTATACATTGAAACAATGTCAAAGCTACTTATAATTGTATTTTCTGAGATATTTACGTTTTTGAATTTTTCAACCAAACCTACCGAATTCCATATTTAGGATTTTTGAGAGTAAAGCAAAGGTTTAAAGGCTGTACATAACAATTTCCCAATATTGGATGTGGGGGCTTTCGTACAAGCTACTACGGGCCTTAAAGGAATGCCTTGCTTGTGTAATTTTGGTAGACCATAAAACTTTGGGCAAAAGCTACCGCGGGGGAAAAATTTATTGTATAGCTGTGGAGTAATTTTACCATTTTGTTTTAAACTTTTTAGTTCATTTATAATTTTGTTTGCAAATTGATCAGTATGATCGTGGGTTGTAGTTCTATATGTTGTCTCGTCATTTAGATGAGAATAAATTTTCGTATCATAGTCTGTCCTATCCATAAAAACTAGAGAATTGCTTTTATCTGCTTTAGTTATAATAATGGATGAATCTTTACGGAGATTAGATAGTATTTTTAGGTCATACAAATTATCAGGTTTTTTATTGGCGGGAGAATTAATCTTTTTTTGATTGTTGTAAAGGGTATCTATAAGACTAGCCCTAACTTCATCCGGGTTGGATATAGATGTATAAAATTTGTGCACAGAGGATTCTAGAGAGGAAATTAAATCTGCTACAGGGACATGTCTTGGAAGAAAAGAGAATTTTGGACCTTTTTCGAGAATTTGAAATTCCTTTGGTTCAAGCGTTCTAGAGGATAGATTAACAACAGCCGGTCCAGGGGTGAATCTTGGAGTGTAAGTAGGGCTATTCCTCGAAAATTCATATTTTAGGTTTTCCAATTTCTTAATTGCTCTTCTTTCCGGGTATTTAAGTGTAATCTGAATCTTAAAGACTTGGGAATAAGATTTTCAATTTTGCAAGATTCCAAGAATTTTTGCTGGTTAATGATATTAGCGTGTTTTTTTCCTAAATTAATAAAATAAAAGATATCATTGGTCAATTGCTCCCCATAAGCGAGACGAAAATAGCGACGAAGACCACACTGCCTTTCCATAACAAACAACAAAAGTACGAAGAACAATAGGGAAATCTTTTTGCAAGACAGTGGAGACCATTTGAATGAATATTTCGGCCCTCTGTCCAAGGGCCGTCCTCAGCAAGACAAAAATATATGAAAGAAAAAAGACTCACAACAACATGCAACCAATAAAACCAAAAATTAAAAATTTTTCAAAGTAGTCCTAGCAGTAGAAAGGGGGGTCCGACTCGTGACGGGGCTCCATATATGGGCATAGAGTCCCTAGGGAAAATGGATTTCTGAGAAATTGATTGCGTAATCAAAGTGTGTCAATGACCTCTTTTTCCAAGGTCGATTTATTTGTTGTTGTTGATGGATGTCAACATCAATTTATGTCTGTTTTATGGTTTTTGTCAGTGAGAATGAAAAAACAGGAATTTTCTCACTTTGATGGATGTTTTCTGGATTATTGAGTCTAATGGGGTCAATGACACTTCGTTCAAGATCAATTGATTTGTTGTTGTTGTTTTGGTCAAGTGCATGCTAGGGGCGAATGTCAAGAGTTTCCAGGAATAGGAAACAGTTAGATCACATGTTTCCTTCTCGGCCAATCAGAGGGCTGGTTACATCTCCTTTCTCAGCCAATCAGAGAGCTGCTTACATATGGTTTTCCCCATTACATAACAGTTCGCCCTTGAGATTTCGTATATAACGGACATGCATTGTGATTAAATTATCAGAAACTATTGTGACACAATGGATAGAACAACTGACATAATTGATGAGCTTGAAGCATTGGCAACCTCAATGTACCATGTAAGTTCCGTTTTAGTACATTTTCATTTTTTATTTTCAAAATAAAATTATTTTCATTGATCACCCTTCAGTATATCTAAGTCCCCCCTCCCCCACAATACAAAACACCGCCATGCTATCTTTATACTCGATAGAAAACATAAAAGGTGTTCTTTTTATTATCTAAGCCATCCTCAACCCCCCCCCACTGTTTCTACAACGATAATTCTCGTAATAGAAATAATTCTCTTTTTCGATAATTTTGGCTTTTCTGTATTATAATCTTTTCTCTAACTGACATCCGTTGCTCTGTTGTTATTAAGCCGCTCTCTTTGACATAAGGCTCCGTGCAACTTATGAATAGTTTTGACACCCCTTTTCCTGTTTGTTTAAATTAGCTGGTTTTAGGCAATCTAGGTATTCAATGCTTTTTACGTAATTCTGTGTTTATTTCTGAAAATAGCGGAATTGTCTGCAAAATTAGCGATAGATATTTAGGACATTGGAATTCTATGTAAGAGCGAAACAAGTTATATCCCCAAAATTAATAATTGCTATTTATGACATTGCTGAAAAGAGGGGGGGGGGATTGTTTTTCTCCATTAAATTAAAACGGTTTCATGCAGACAATTGCAATTTATTAAGCGCAAGCCTATGCAATCTCTATTTGAAGAAGTGAAACGGGATTATTTCCAAAAATAATTACTAACAATATATTTAGGACATTGGTGAAAGGGGGAGGGGGACATGTCTAAATTCTATCGCAATCATTTTAAAATGAAAAACAAAACTGTTTCTTCGCGTTAGGGCAGTAAGAGGACCGAGGGTTTCTAAAAAAAAAAAGATAGCTTTATTATGTGTACATTTACATCCAAGATTGTAATTTAGGCCTATAAGCTGCTAGGCTAACAATCTTTTTTCTATTTTAAAGACCTATAAACGGGAAACATTTAAAAAATTTTCTCAGAAAGGTAAAAATAGGGGCATTTCTTGCTAATTTTACCTTTTGCTTTGCTTTTGGCGTAGGGGGGTTTTCTTAGTGATAAATGCTTTTCTAGACAAAATTCTGGTTAGTGTGGGGATACTAATTTTCCTTCTTTAAAAAAAGAGGAAAATTATTTTCCATACTAACTTTTTTCTCTTCTTTTTTAAGGCCAATTATGAAGAATCTATGCCCCCTCCATCTAAGAGAGCAAGAGAGGGTGAGGTAGCCCCATCAGTGCCAGCCCCTATGCAGTCTGGGCATAAACCAAAAAGAGAGTGGGCCATAAGGATGGAGAACCCTGCTGTCTCATTTGTGCAAGCCCGTGACATCGCTGGCTCGACTGCACAAGTCCGTACCGTCACTGACCCTACTGCACAAGCCGCAGCCCTGTCTACACAAGGTCCGCCGATGGTACAGCATGCTTCGCCTGGGCCTTCGGGCATTCAAATACACCCGGAATTTGCGAATGTGAGCATTTTTTCCTACCTATATTATAGAAATATCTAAAAACAAAACTATTTTTCAACCTAATATAAACTTGTCTCAGAGATATTAAAATATTAACCCCTCGCCCCCCAACCATTGTTTTAAATTTCTCTGCTCCCCCCAGAGATATCTAAATATAATGTAATTTTTTTGCAAAGAAACCGCTCTTTTTCTAATCTTTGCTATTTTCTCTGTTGCTATCTCTTCGATATCTCATAATAATATTTTTAGGTAATTTCTAGTTTACTGCTATCTCTCTCCACTATGATACTCAAAATGCTATTTTTCACAATTGAATATTATAGTTTTAGGGGAAGGACAGAGATTATCCCATTTATCTCTTTGCACATATGGATTCTAATTTGCGTAATATTTTTGACAGCTTTCAATCTTACAACTTGCCAAGATTTTAGGGGAAACATTGACAATATGGGTTAACGGTTTCCCATTTAATTGTATTTTCCTGCTGAACAGTCTTGGAACAGAACATACGCGGCTTACAATAGTTAAGCTAATGAGTCATAGTTCACAACCTGTAAGGAATTAGAGAAACGACTTATGGTCTAACAATATTTTTTTTTTTTTGACGTTATGTAAACGGCTGGGAGCCACGGTGGCGGCCGGGAAGCGCCGGTGGGCCCGGAAAGCGCTGTGGGGACCCGAGAAGCGACGGGGGAAGCGCCGCGGGAAGCGCTGCGGGCCAGGAAAGCGCCGCAATAGCTGGCTCAGAGGGGGGGAGCATTAAATAGTGGAAATTGGGAAAGGGGATGGAGTTGTTTGAACAAAATCAAATTGTCAATTCTATGTAATGTGTTTTAGATTTTCGTTAAGTTGGATTTTCTTTCTGTTGAATTAACCAAATGCTACTATGTGTATACTGCTACTACTACTAAGCGCGTTTTAAATAATAATCCAAATTTTAAACAGTAGGAGTGATTTGAACACTTTGAAAATAAGCTATTTTTCATTTATAGGTTGCATTGGTCCCATACTCATCGTCTTCATCATCATCATCCTCATCAGCTGGTGAAGGAGAGGACGCATCGGTGGACTTCCACAGCAATTCACCATGGAGTGGTATCGTTAATGAGCAAATACCTGATAATATTGATGATTTTTTAAATGATTTTCTTCTCAATGTAGATAATAGCGCAGTTGGGCAGGGGGACTTGAGTCCAAACACATTGCAACTTTTGGACGATTTTACCCGGGAATTAACAGGGAATCCTCCCCCCCAATGATTACATTTCCCCACTTCAAACAACTGAAGTGGAGCATTCGCATACCCCAAATATTGTTGAACAATATGGGGGAGGGAGTGGTGACAATATACAAGAGGGGGAGGGGGTAATGTCCAATTCACGACTTTTCCCGATTTTCAATTGTCAAATTCGATTTTAAATGCAAGAGTTGTTTACACTGCGACTTTTGGGGACCCGTTTAATTCACTTATGGGGGGAAAATTTTTGTTTGATCCCGTAGAAATTGTGCATGACTATGTAGATAAAATTCGTGCACTGCTGGAGAACCAAATTCAATTATGGGGGAGGGATTCAATTAAGGTTTCTATTGTTTTAATGGTGTTCATTTAAATGAGGGGAAAAGCGAAGTTTACCACCACTATATACATTCCGAGATGCGCGAGATTTATCCGAATTTAGAAAATTTTGAGGGAGTTTTTAGCGAGTGGGTAGGTTAAATTATAGCGCATCTTGAGAACTTTAACGAAAATGGAAGCGGCTCTGTAGTTTTATTTATTGAAAATTAATAACTGCCACTTGTGGCAGGAAATATCTTCTGGGGGTAGTAATTTTAGAGGGGTAGCGCATCAATCGTGTAACTTAAATGTTAGCCAGCAGTTTTTTATCCCTGTTTTTATCCACAACTCAAATTATGATTTAAAATTTATTTTACCGGCACTGGAACGTATGCACAGGGAGGGAGGGGGAGTAGACAGTCCATGGGTAAACAGTTCATTTACCTATAACATTATTCCCAAATCGGCCGAGAAGTTGTTGCTTCTCGAGCTGAAATGGCAGGTAGTGGATAATGGACATACGTGTTGGAATAAAATCAGGTTTTTAGGTTCTTTTAGTTTTTTTCCCAAGGCATTGAGTCAATTGATTCAAGTGCAGAAAAGCGACAATTTTGATAGCTTTCCCTTGCTTAAACAGCACTTTCCAGACAGTGAAATGTATGATCTGTTGACCTGCAAAGGTGTATACGCATACGATTATTACTGTTCTGGCGCTCGCTTAAGGGAGGTGAAACTACCTCCAATTGAAGCTTTTTACAATTCACTCACCAGTAGTGAAAGCACAGCCGAGGAATATGAGTTTGCCAAGAAGGTGTGGTCTAAGGGGGATTGTAAAAATGGGTGGGATTATTGTAGACTGTACTTGGCCAGTGACGTTTTAACTCTGTTGGATATAGTCTGTAAGAACACAGATCAAATCTATTCAGAGTTCGGGTTAGATATAGGCTACTATTTTTCCACACCCCATTTGGTGATGGATTTGATTTTAAAAATTAGTAGGGAGGAAATATGCCTAATCACAGATGTAGATCAGCACCTTTTTGTAGAGCGTTCAATGAGGGGAGGGTATGTTTTTCATGGGAACCGCGTCTTGTCAACCGATCCGAGCGGACAAAACAGCACCGGTGCAAAGTCAAATGCAGTGTTCTTGGACATGAACTCATTGTACCCCTCGGCAATGTCTCACTACTCTTTGCCGTGTGGGAACTATCAATGGCTTGAGAATCCTTGTGAGTTCCCCGACATTACCACCGTCGAGGACAATGGGCCACAAGGATGGTTCTTTGAAATTGACGGGCACATTCCTCTAGCGCTTCACGACTCCGTCAAAGATTTTGTTTTTCCCTGTATCAATCGACCCATGAGCAGGGACTTATTGAGCCCCTACAATCGATCATTGGTTGAGGATATGGGGATGCTCTAAGCAAAAACTGATTGCTGATTTGGACCCTAAGGAGAATACCGTTGTTCACCATGTGTTTTTGCACTGGATGGTGAACAATGGCTTCAAGATCACCAAAATACATAGGGTCCTACAGTTCAATCAGCGACCATATTTAAAGACGTTTATCGACACTTTTTTCGATAAACGCTCTAGGGCAAACTCAAAGGTGGAGAAGGAAATGTACAAACTCATTCTAAATTCAGCGTTTGGCAAAATGTGTGAAAGCATACGTAACAGATCTCGCTGCGTCGTCGTGACTGACCCTCTAGAGTGTGCACGAATTATTACCGATCCCAATTTTACATCGTTCACGAGCATAGAGACTGGCATGGTTCTTCTACACAGGCGAAAGCGAAATGTGGTACTGAAAAAGAATATAGCAGGAGGTAGTTCAGTACTAGAAATTTACAAAAAGCTCATGTTGTCGTTTTTTTACAATGTGTGCAAGGTGCAATGGCCACGGGAGGGGGAGGTTCAAGTTTACTATGGGGATACATATTCTCTGCTTTTAAAGGTAAATGGGACCGAAGATTTATTGGGTGATCTAGAAAAGGGGGAACACATCAGCTCACGGATGGATTTCACCAACTGGAATTCATCACTCTACCCCGAGTTGGTGAAACGTCAAGCCCCCAACCAACTATTAATGTTAAAATCAGAGACGAGGAGTGATTTGATATCCAGGGGGGTGCTCCCGGGTCCTAAAGTTTATTGGGTTAAAAATCATAGTGGGGATGAAAAGAAGGCGTGTAAAGGGGTGCCTACACATTTTTTAAAGAGCAACTTCAACATGAGCGTGTACAGAGACTGTGTAGAAAGTAGCCTAGTGCCGAGAGCACAAGTGCTTGCAATTCGCTCTCTACAGTATAGAAATTATACTGTGAGAGTGGAAAAAAATGCAATGTCGTGTATATCCGACAAAGTCTATGTGCTCGAGAATGGTGTGAGTGTCCTGCCTCATGGCCACTACCATTTTTCAGACCGAGTTGAATGCATGGACTATCGCAATCAACTTGGTCTGGATAAATTAACCTAACCTGACTAACCAACTAACCACCACCACCAACCCGTTCATAAATTAACTAGCCACCCAACCTGTCCATAAATTAACCACCTTAACCACTGACCCAACTTAACCTTTAGCAGCAGCAGTGACGACAACTATTGTACTGTTTTTCCACTGCGGCTCCCGGGGCGGTGGGGGGCCCTTCCCGAGGCCGGACCCGGGGGGGGGTGGTCCCGCCCGAAACTCCCGTTGGGGGTGGGGGGTCCCGCCCGCAGCCGGCCTTCGGCCCTGCGGCCCCCCGGGGGGACCCCACTTTTAAATTCATAATGTTCAACTGTGCTAGTTTTCCAATTTTTTTTGTTATTGTTGTTGTTTTCAAGTGTTGTTGTACAGAAAAGTGTTCATGTTGCTGGACAAAAAGTGTTGTTGTTGTTGTACAGAAAAGTGTTTAAAGACAATAAGTGTTGTACAGATAGTGTGATTGTTGATGGACAAAAAGTGTTTTTTTTTATGTTGTACATAAAGTGTCATTTTTAACATTGTTGTTCATGTTGATCAAATAGAGTTTTCATGTTGCCGAAATAAATGACCATGAAATATTGTTGTTGTTCTTGTTGAACATAAAGTGTTATTCTTATGTTGTTGTTCATGTTGAACAAATAGAGTTTTCATGTTGCCGAAATAAATGAACATGAAATATTGTCAGGTTCTTGTTGAACAAGTGTTATTTTTATCGTTGTTGTTCATGTTGAACAAATAGAGTTTTCTTGTTGCTGAAATAAATGACCATGAAATATTGTTTTTTTTTTGTTGATGTTCTTGTTAACGTAGATAGATCTATGGGAAAATTATTGCTACTACTACTTATTCATTGGACACGTATGATTTACAGTTAGTTATAGTCCAACTGTTTTCAAAAGCAGCAGCAGCAACATGTATCAATTTAAAACACCCTTCAGATCGTTTCTGTGTGGTCCCTCAATGTTGGGGAAAACAACACTTTTAACTAAAATAATTAAAAATTGCGATAAAATGTTTTTGGAAAAGCCGAAAAAAATCTAATATTGCTATAGTATTTTGCAGGAGTCCTACGATCAAATAAAAGCTATTGCCACAACCATACCAATATAATTCATACGAGGGCTTGATGTTTTCAATAGTATTGAATCGAACTCGTGGTTGATTATTGATGATTTGGCTGAATCCATTGAACAGTTCTCACAGGAAATGCTACAACTGTTCACTGTTCGCTCCCACCATGAACACTTTTCCATAACCCTAGTTCTACACAATCTGTTTCATCAGAGCAAATGTATGCGAACCCTTGCTTTGAATTGCACTATCTATATTATCTATCGAGTTGTTCGTGATTCTAGCTCGCTCATAACTCTCAATAAACAGATATACCCCGGCACCCCTCAATTTCTGCTTTCAGCGTACACTCAGGCGACTAATAAACCATACGGTTACATTTTGCTGGATCTTAATCAGAGCACACCCGAGGATCTACGTGTAGTCACCGACATTTTCAACAATGAAATTACAGTATATCTTCCGGTGAACAGTAGAAAAGGCTATTAGTTGCCATTATGACACTGAAGAAACTACACGAACAATGGCATTTATTTTCCGTTTTAAGCACTTCAAAACCCTTGCTTAGGAAGGCCATACTCAAACATGGTGCTGACAATGATTTCATTAATCTAATATCTGAACTTTGTTTAAATTTAACTGAGGGTAATGTTCAACTGCCAGAAGGTGTTAGACAACAGACAAAGCAACATCGTTCCACTGTACGCGCCTTGGCTTGTAAAAACAAGGGAAAAAATTTTAAAAGAAAACGTCTCCTTCAAGCGGGTGGTAGCTTTTTCACAATTTTACTGCCAATAATTGCAGGACTTGTAAACAGTTTTCTCTAGAGAGAGAATGGCTAAACCCTATAAATTGACACATTTGAACTTGTCCTCTCGCCCGTCGAACATTTTGAAGACAATCTAAGCAAATTCATTAATGATGAGAATATTGCCGATGACAAAAAACTGCTTTTACTTTCAAGATGCATTGCGACGTGTGGACAAACATAAATAATATCGTGAGAGACCCACCGCCGCCGCCACTGATCCCTCTAAACAGGAAACATCTCCTCAAGATTCTGCACAATCAAAGGAGAAGGAAATGAATTCAATTGTATCGAAAATTGGAAACCTATTGCCAGTGACCTATCGAGAACAGAGTAAAAGAGTATTATCTTATCTCATGTTGGAAACTGGTGATGAACATCAAGTTCAAGTCAATAGCGCAGGGAAACGAATTATAATTCAGGGAAAAAGTTATAATCTAGTTGATTTAATTTGTGATATGGTGACGAATCGTAAAGGACTTTTATCATTTGACAATAATCTATACACCTTTCTAAGTGTATCAAACTTTCCCAAAAGTCTTATTGGCAATAAGCAAATTCTAAAGAAACTAAGAGAATATAGTCCTCCAACAACACCAACACCATTTAAAAAAGAAAAAGAAGATTCAATATTTGAAAATACTATCAGTAGCAGCAGCAATGATTTTACAACATCTGTGGCTGCTAGTCAAAAGCGAAGACGAATTGATTCACCCTCCAGTGTGCAAAAGGGGAGTGGACATTACACTACGTGTTTACGTTCAAAATGGATGAAGTTCTGAAAGGTGTCTATGAAAATATTGGTGAAGCGGGGAGTTTAAGTTCTCCCAAAACGCTTTCTAAAGCTGTCTCCGGTAGCACATTGAGAAAAGCAAAAGAGTATCTAGAGAATGAATCGAGTTACACACTGCACCGGAATCATAGGCTTCGTGGCAAACAATATCGTCAAACTAAAGCCTTTTTCCCTCTGTATATAATGCAAACGGATCTTTTAACTTCAGACGCAGTTCAACGGCGTCACAATGCACCCAACAAATATATTCTGGTGGCAATCAGTGTCTTTAGTCGCTATGCCGATGCCGTTCCATTACGGTCAAAGAGAGGTGTTGAAGTTGCTCGGGCCATTGAAAGTATTCTTGAACGGGATTCGTATAGAAAAATTCAATCGGATCGTGGCAGTGAATTTGTTAATCTCCATGTGCAAAAAGTTCTATTGAAATATAATACAACACTTTATCATAGTCACAGCCCGATAAAGGCTGCATTGGCTGAACGATTAATAAGAACGATACGTCTATTAATTTCAAGATATTGTACACTGAAAAATACACCGGCTTTTATTCATGATTTAGATAAAATCATGCAGATATACAACCATCGACCTCATCGATCTCTGTCCAACTCAAGCCCTCGGGAAGTTCACTACAGTGAAAATACATTTGATGCTTTTCTAAAGCAATACTCCAATGATGAAAAAGAAAAAAAAATGTGAAGAAGAAATTCAATGTTGGTGACACTGTTCGAATTAATAGAACCACCAATATTTTTGAAAAGGGGAATTATTTATGGAGCACTGAACTTTTCAAAGTGTCCAAAATCCTGGACACCAAGCCCACGACATATCGAGTGCGAGACACCAAAGATTTTGAGATTCTCGGCGGTTTTTATGAATATGAACTGCAAAATTTAGAAATACTAGTGAAATTTATCAAATTGAAAAGATATTAAAGAGTCGTACTCGTAGTGGCAAGACACAGTTGCTTGTTCGCTGGCTAGGATACAACTTAGATTTTGATTCTTGGATCAGTGCTGAAGATATTAACAATGCCCAATGCTTTATATGTGACTTTCATGTCCAATGTTTCTGATCCCCTCTACAATGACTTGAATAGAACAAGTGATTTTTGGACGAAACTCTCCCCCACCATCAAATTCGACGACGGAAAATATGAAGTGGCTCTTGTCGAATGTATTCTCAAAAATACCTATGACATCCTGAGAAAAGATCGTAAATATGATATAAAAATTAGACCCTATGATTGGCCGCCACCACCTTCTGGTGATCAAGAACAAATTCAAAAAATCAATTGGATGGATTATCCATATATTGAATTACCCTACGAGGAACTCACCTGTATGAATGATTTATGTCGTTCTATTAATAAAAGAATTTCCGCTCGTAAAAAGGGAGCTTTTTATTTTAACTATTCAAAGGAGGAGGGCAAGATCTACATTAGTTCACCTATTGCCAGCGAAAAGGTTATTCTCAATGATAATCTAAAGGATGTTCTTGGCTTTAGCTCAATATAATCAATGGTAAAAGTGCCGGAAACACTAATTTCATTTTTGCTGACTACCCGGCCTGCATTCTCCACAGACACTTGTATATTTCTCTACGCTTCATTTGTGGAAACATCTCGGGTTGGTAATTCAAATGCTCCCCTCCTACGAGTTCTTGAACGAAAAACCAATCAAGAACATATTCACCACTACAATATAAAGCATCTTCAGTATATTCCCGTAAACACTTCCTATTTGGAACTCTGTCAGTTAACACTAAGAACTGAATTGGGTGATCCCATAGCAATTTCAAAAGGTTTGGCTGTGATTACATGCCATTTTCGTCCCATCGTTCAACAACAACAAGATGTCTAATAGAAAAGTGGTATTCATTTGTCCTGATATTGACTGCTATGTTAATACTCTTGGCCCAAGACAACAGGGCAATGGAATGGACTATTACAAAGGTCGCTCGTCGATGTCTGGCTACGGTCTTGGCAGTTGGTTTGCTAAGCTCTTTCGCTCTGCACTACCTCTGGCTAGAAAATATCTTGTACCGGCTGCGACAGATTTTGCATCCTCTACACTATACGATTGGGGCTCTGGCAAGGATTTTAAAAAAAGTGCTTCGGACAATCTCAGGTCCAGTGCGCGAACCCTTGGCGAGAGATTAAAACAAAATGGAAAAGGTTTAAAAAGGTCGAGAAACACTGCATCACTCATCAGTCTCCACTCAGGTCAGAAACGAAAGACATAGCCCCTCTTGTCAAAGAAAAGAAGGAAAAAGCCGACACGTAGTGTAAACAGAAGAAGAAGCCCCAGGAAGAAAATTCTTAGATCAAAACTACATTTCTTCTCTTAAGATGTCCTACCTACCGCATAAGGATTCTCAACCTTCAATCACCTCATCATTGAATCTATTCAATGCAGAAAATATTGATGTTAGTGTCAAGCATGGATACTATGAACAATTTTATCCTCAACAACCCCTCTCCGATAATATCCACTTTCAAATTTATTCCAATGAAGACTACTTTATGGACATGTCTTCAACATTTATAGATTTACAAATGAAAGTCCGGAAATCCGATAATACAATGCCAATTCGGGCCGATGGTATATTCTATGAAAATTGTATATTACATAATTTATTTCGTCAAATTAGTGTCTACATCAATGGCACGCTGGTGAGCACAAGCAACAATCTCTCAAATTATACTAGCTGTATGCAGTTCATGCTGATGACACCCAAGTCATACAAGGAATTGAGAGGCACCTCCAATGGATATGAATATATTACTAATACTGATAGTACAGATGCACTTAAAAATGCTAAACCAATGAATTACGTCTAGTTGGAAAAATATATCGTGAAATATTTAATATACCCCAATGGCTGCCGCCCAATGTTAAAGTGGATATAAAACTAACGCTTGCACCCTCCAATTTCATATTGAGAAAAGAATTTGCTGCCAATCCTGATGTAAGTCTCTCCCTCACCTCGGCAATACTTCATGTACGCAAACAACAGGTCATGAGTTCTGTTGCTTTGGCAGTGGAAAAACTGAGAGCCAATGGAAATAATATGAAACTACTTGTTCCTCATACAATCACCAATCAACGTCATATTGCCATGGGCTCACGCACCTTCACCGATTCATCCTTTATCAATGGTGAAATTCCGTCAAAACTCGCTTTGGCATTTGTAAAAAGCGCCATTGCAAAAGGATCGTGGACTGAATGCCCACATAAATTCGAGATATTTGGACTTTCATCTCTTGTGTGCAAAGTAAACGGCATCCCACTCTACAATCTATCTTTTGATAAATCCTATAGAACATTGTATGAGTTGACCATGCAAACCCTAGATCATGATTCACAACTATTTGAAAATGGTATAACCGAAGATATGTTTGCTAAAACACATGGTATCATTGTTCTGGATTTGTCTGGCACACAGGATATGAGTATAGTACGTACGGGGAGTGTGCGTTTAGAGTGTACATTTGCCGATCCATTGGCTGAGAGTATTGCACTAATCTCACTAAATCAATATGAAACCTATTGAGAAATCACTCCCGAAGGCAGTGTTCTACTAGACTTGGCGCCATGAACACCAGTCAAATAATCAATGTATTTAATATGGACCCCTACATGTCCCAGTACAAATCCTATTGTCTACCCTCGGACTTTCTTGGAAAAATTCAAAGTGTTAACAATAGCTTAATTATTGTTAATAACAGTCCATCGACTGTGCTGACGGGTCATTGGCTGTGCATCTTTCAAACAATGAAGACGATTGATTTTTTTGATCCTCTTGGTCTACCCTATACATTTTACATACCCTACATCAGCAACTATATTGAGAGCAGTGGGAAAACTATTATTCAAAATCGGAAGAGGGTGCAGGATCTAACGACTAAATCTGTGGCTTCCATGCACTACTATATTTTGTGTTCCGATGTCGCGGCTATACTTACAAGCAGTTTCTCCACATTTATGGTGACAATCCTCGTCTGAACGACTTTCTAGTGGAAAATATCCTCTCAGACCTATATAGTATTGATTTCAGTGCCCTAAGAGTAAAGTGCTTAAAAAATGTTCGTGAGTTTGTTTATTAATAAAATGCATAAATATACAACAATGTCTTTAAATCTTCACTTTAGATTTCTTCTTCGATGTATATGCAACTGTCGTGAACCACTAATGCTGGTAAATCATTTGGATTCACTGTATATTGATCTTGATTGACTGCAAAGTCAGGGTCATATTTTCTACAGTACAATGTAACTTCACTCTTGTCATATCTCTTTGTATAGTCAATGATACTATTTGCGTTCATATTATGAAATTCACGAATTTCAATCTGTCTATTTGAAGCAATATCACATACATTGTTTTCAAATGGTGAATCACATTCGGTAACTGCCAAATAAAAATCACTTGGTTTATAGTCATAGCAGGCAGTGTCGTCACAACGATGACGTAGAAACCAAATTGTCTTGTTACCCCAACAGTTGAATCGTAGACCAGATTCCTCTTCCCAGAATAATTTAAATCCACGACGATACCAATCTCGTAGAAATAAACTAAAATCACGTTTGGGATTCTTTCCAATCATAGCGGGGTAAGTATTCTCCCACTGATCACATTTATCATAGTGACAATTGGAGCACAGGTGCCCTCTAGGGTGAGAGTCACAAATCTCCTCAAGACATGAATTACATCCTTTAATTTGTACTGCATATCCTCTATGTAATTTACAAGGATTACATAATTTACACTTTTCACTATAGTCATCAATAATTGTACAATTCTCACATTGAGTCCAACTGCCAAGAGTGTACATGCACAATGGACATGTATAGAACATTTTTTGGTTTCCAATGTCAACTCTCTCACAGCTAAAACGAAACTGATCGTCCTCGCTCGATAAACTCAGTGAGGGGAATGGGGAGAGGAGTAGCTCTGTGACGTTACCTCTTTCGAATGGTGGAGCCATCTACATTGAATCCATTGGCAATGTTTTCAAAAGTATATCCACGTTATTATTCTGCTTTGTTCCAATTAATATATCAATAAAATGACTATAAGCATTTGAATCACATTTTAAAAGTTTCATACAATAGTCCAATGGGGGAGAATCAGTCCTCATTATATTGTCAAGTGTTCCCTGACGAGAGAATATCCTGCGTTGAAGAGATAACTCGAGAAAATCGTCATCCAAAATCAAATGTTTTTCCATAAACACTAGATTTGATCTAATTCTCTCTTTCTCAAATTTATTCATTTTTCAATCCTTTCACTCTGACTGCTGACTCTAGACTGACCCTGATTCGTTCGCCCTAACCTAACCTGACCAGAAAAGAAAGGGAACATTTTCGATTTCGAAACAATTTTATTGAATAATTACAACAACAACAATACTAAGCATGTACAATTAGCGATATAGTTTATTGTCTTCGATATGTTTCACCAATGCACTTAAAGCACATTGAAGTCTTTTCGCATGTGCTATATCAACTTTTGCAGCGAAACATAATTGATCCTCCATTTTAAATTTGCTCAAGGATATCACATATCTTGCATATACTTCATCCCATTCCAGACAAAGCCGTGATCCTCTCGTGATTTCCACCGCAATGTTTGGTGCTCTTGTATTATTACCATCAACTCCACTATCAACTTTTAAGAGGGTAAACATTCCACTCGTCATCAAAACACAAACATATATCCAAATGAGTAAAGTCAAACTGTTCTTCTTCTCACTCCTTTGAATTCTATTCACACACTAATAAAACTATAGTAAAAATCCTTTCCTCATATTCTCTGCAAACCTCCGCCGCTAATATGTAACCAGCCCTCTGATTGGCCGAGAAGGAGACACGTGATCTAACTGTTTCATATTCCTGAAAACTCTTGACATTCGCCCCTAGCATGCACTTGACCAAAACAACAACAACAAATCAATTGATCTTGAACGAAATGTCATTGACCCCATTAGACTCAATAATCCAGAAAACATCCATCAAAGTGAGAAAATTCCTGTTTTTTCATTTTCACTGACAAAAACCATAAAACAGACATAAATTGATGTTGACATCCATCAACAACAACAAATAAATCGACCTTGGAAAAAGAGGTCATTGACACACTTTGATTACGCAATCAATTTCTCAGAAATCCATTTCCCCTAGGGACTCTATGCCCATATATGGAGCCCCGTCACGAGTCGGACCCCCCTTTCTACTCCTAGCATCCTTACTTCAGCGAAGTTCAACTAGGACTGATTAAAAGTAAGGTAAAACAAGGCGATTCAATGAGATGAAAGAAAAATAATTTAAAAACACGTTCTTATTGCTAATCCAGCTTTTTTGGCAGCTAACCTCAAAGGTCTTTTTGTGACCGGTTCTGTGTTAATATCTATCGGTTTTTAAAAATAATTTGCAAGATCATTTTTAATTAAATTTGTGTATAGAGCATTTAGTGTATATTCCCCCAAGTCCCTATTTAAGGAAATATTATTATTAATCTTAATTCTGATTTCAATTGATTCTCGGACTACGTGCTTTATGCCTAGGTCATTGCTAATAAGGGCAGATTCATCAAAAAGTATATTGTGGCTAGGATTTTCAAAAATATGGCTGCCTAATGCAGAATCAGATGAAACACCGGAAATACTAGAATTTTGAGCTTTGACTATATCATCTTTATGCTGTTGTATGCGCTTTTATAAATTCTGGTGTGTTCTACCTACATAATATTTGCCACAATCACATGGTATTTGATAGACCCCTCTTTGGCGAGTAACTGGGGTTTTATCTTTACCAGAATTTAGAAAATTTATGATTCTAAAATTATTTGTGAATACTACATACAGATTATTTTTTGTGCAAACTTTTTTTAAGATTTTTCGTGATTTTTGGGATGTAGGGGAGGTAAATTATGTTTAAGGGCTTGTCAGAAATATCACATGGTAAACTATCATTAATTTTACGGGAATGTCTCTTCAGTCTACAATTAATTACACTATTAATAAATAAAATAGGATACCCATTTCCAAAAAGTATGTCCTTGATAAAGTTTAATTCTGCTGTTATGTGGGAATCAGAACAAATGTTTAGGGCCCGATCGACGAGGGATATTACGACTGCTCTTTTAACTTGTGGGGGGTGGTTTGATTTAAAAAGCAAATATCTATTATTTTGTGTTGGTTTTCTATAAATAGTAAAATTGAGTTTATCGAAGCTACGAATAACTAACACATCTAGGAATGGGATTTTATTTACGATTTCGATTTCTAAAGTAAACTGTAAATTTCTATCGTATGTATTAAGTTGATCTAAAAAACCCTTAAGCTCATTTTCCCCATAGTTCCAGAGTGAAATTAACTCATCCATGTAACGTCCCCAAAAGACATGTTTTAAAAAATACGAATCTAATGCCCAATTTTCAATATGTTCCACATAAATATTCGCCAGTAACCCGGAGAGGGGCGCGCCCACCGCTAAGCCATTAATTTGCTGGTAAAAAGAATTACGGAATTGGAAATGCATTGAGTACTTGTTACAGAGTTTAACCAAGGTCAGTAAGACATCACAATCTATTCCTGCTGCTGAAGCTTCTATTAAGTGATAATTTTCTTTGATTTTATTTTCTAATAACTGTTCAGATACTGTGACATTAATATTTGTATACATTGAAACAATGTCAAAGCTACTTATAATTGTATTTTCTGAGATATTTACGTTTTTCAGTTTTTCAACCAAATCTACCGAATTACATATATAGGATTTTTGAGAGTAAAGCAAAGGTTTAAAGGCTGTGCATAACCATTTCCCAATATTGGATGTGGGGGCTGTCGTACAAGCTACTATGGGCCTTAAAGGACCAATGATATCTTTTATTTTATTAATTTAGGAAAAAACACGCTATTATCATTAACCAGCAAAAATTCTTGGAATCTTGCAAAATTGAAAATCTTATTCCCAAGTCTTTAAGATTCAGATTACACTTAAATACCCGGAAAGAAGAGCAATTTGCTCGCACACTACAATTAAAAACATGAACACAACATCATTAAAGACAAAAAACAAAAAAGATATACTATTTCCTCTAAAAGAAAATCCTTAGAAAATTTTTTATTTGAAAATTTGTCCTCTGTTGATTTTAGCCAGGTTGCTAGATTGGAAAGAAATTTGTTTAGTCATGATTTCCGCTTATCAAGGGAACGACTTCTTAAGAAATTGGAAAACCTAAGATATGAATTTTCGAGGAATAGCCCTACTTACACTCCAAGATTCACCCCTGGACCGGCTGTTGTTAATGTATCCTCTAGAACGCTTGAACCAAAGGAAATTCAAATTCTCGAAAAAGGTCCAAAATTCTCTTTTCTTCCAAGACATGTCCCTGTTCAGATTTAATTTCCTCTCTAGAATCCTCGGTGCACAAATTTTATACATCTATATCCAACCCGGATGAAGTTAGGGCTAGTCTCATAGATACCCTTTACAACAATCAAAAAAAGATTAATTCTCCCGCCAATAAAAAACCAGATAATTTGTATGACCTAAAAATACTATCTAATCTCCGTAAAGATTCATCCATTATTATAACTAAAGCAGATAAAAGCAATTCTCTAGTTGTCATGGATAGGACAGATTATGATACAAAAATTTATTCTCATCTAAATGACGAGACAACATATAGAACTACAACCCACGATCATACTGATCAATTTGCAAACAAAATTATAAATGAACTAAAAAGTTTAAAACAAAATGGTAAAATTACTCCACAGCTATACAATAAATTTTTCCCCCGCGGTAGCTTTTGCCCAAAGTCTTATGGTCTACCCAAATTACACAAGCAAGGCATTCCTTTAAGGCCCATAGTAGCTTGTACGAAAGCCCCCACATCCAATATTGGTAAATGGTTATGTACAGCCTTTAAACCTTTGCTTTACTCTCAAAAATCCTATATATGTAATTCGGTAGATTTGGTTGAAAAACTCAATAACGTAAATATCTCAGAAAATACAATTGTAAGTAGCTTTGACATTGTTTCAATGTATACAAATATTAATGTCACAGTATCTGAACAGTTATTAGAAAATAAAATCAAAGAAAATTATCACTTAATAGAAGCTTCAGCAGCAGGAATAGATTGTGATGTTTTAATGACCTTGGTTAAACTCTGTAACAAGTACTCAATGCATTTCTAATTCCGTAATTCTTTTTACCAGCAAATTAATGGCTTAGCGATGGGCGCGCCCCTCTCCGGGTTACTGGCGAATATTTATGTGGAACATATTGAAAATTGGGCATTAGATTCGTATTTTTTAAAACATGTCTTTTGGGGACGTTACATGGATGATGTAATTTCACTCTGGAACTATGGGGAAAATGAGCTTAAGGGTTTTTTAGATCACCTTAATACATACGATAGAAATTTACAGTTTACTTTAGAAATCGAAATCGCAAATAAAATCCCATTCCTAGATGTGTTAGTTATTCGTAGCTTCGATAAACTCAATTTTACTATTTATAGAAAACCAACACAAAATAATAGATATTTGCATTTTAAATCAAACCACCCCCCACAAGTTAAAAGAGCAGTCGTAATATCCCTCGTCGATCGGGCCCTAAACATTTGTTCTGATTCCCACATAACAGCAGAATTAAACTTTATCAAGGACATACTTTTTGGAAATGGGTATCCTATTTTATTTATTAATACTGTAATTAATTGTAGACTGAAGAGACATTCCCGTAAAATTAATGATAGTTTACCATGTGATATTTCTGACAAGCCCTTAAACATAATTTACCTCCCCTACATCCCAAAAATCACTACAAATCTTAAAAAAGTTTGCACAAAAAATAATCTGTATGTAGTATTCACAAATAATTTTAGAATCATAAATTTTCTAAATTCTGGTAAAGATAAAACCCCAGTTACTCGCCAAAGAGGGGTCTATCAAATACCATGTGATTGTGGCAAATATTATGTAAGTAGAACACACCAGAATTTATAAATCGCATACAACAGCATAAAGATGATATAGTCAAAGCTCTAAATTCTAGTATTTCCGTAGTTTCATCTGATTCTGCATTAGGCAGCCATATTTTTGAAAATCCTAGCCACAATATACTTTTTGGTGAATCGTCCCTTATTAGCAATGACCTAGGCATAAAGCAGGTAGTCTGAGAATCAATTGAAATCAGAACTATGATTAATAATAATATTTCCTTAAATAGGGACTTGGGGGAATATACACTAAATGCTCTATACACAAATTTAATTAAAAATGATCTTACAAATTATTTTAAAAAACCGATGGATATTAACACAGAACCGGTCACAAAAAGACCTTTGAGGTTAGCTGCCAAAAAAGCTGGATTAGCAATAAGAACGTGTTTTTAAATTATTTTTCTTTCATCTCATTGAATCGCCTTGTTTTACCTTACTTTTAATCAGTCCTGGTTGAACTTCGATGAAGTAAGGATGCTAGGACTGCTTTGAAAAATTTTTAATTTTTGGTTTTATTGGTTGCATGTTGTTGTGAGTCTTTTTTATTTCATATATTTTGTCTTGCTGAGGACGGCCCTAGGACATAGGGCCGAAATATTCATTCAAATTATCTCCACTGTCTTGCAAAAAGATTTCCCTATTGTTCTTCGTACTTTTGTTGTTTGTTATGGAAAGGCAGTGTGGTCTTCGTCGCTATTAACTTTGAAAGATCAAGAGAATGTAACTTTGAAAAGGTAAACCACGATAAAACACTACTGAAATATTCCAACTATTGCATTTGACGAAAGAAATTCAAAATGAACTTTGAAAAATCAAGAGCATGTAACAGTGACATGGCAAACCACGACAAAACACTACTAAAATATTCCAACTCTTGCATTTCACGAAAGAAATTCAAAATGAACTTTGAACAATCAAGAGAATGTAACTGTGACAAGGTAAAGCACAACAAGACACTACTGAAATTTTCCAACTCTTGCATTTCAACGAAAGAAATTCAAAATGAACTTTGAAAAATCAAGAGAATGTAAAAATCCAAAATGAACTTTGAAAAATCAAGAGAATGTAACTGTGACAAGGTAAACCACGACAAAACACTACTGAAATATTCCAACTCTTGCATTTCAAGGAAAGAAATCCAAAATGAACTTTGAAAAATCAAGAGAATGTAACTGTGACAATGTAAACCACGACAAAACACTACTGAAATATTCCAACTCTTGCATTTCAAGGAAAGAAATCCAAAATGAACTTTGAAAAATCAAGAGAATGTAACTGTGACAAGGTAAACCACGATAAAACACTATTGAAATTTTCCAACTCTTGAATTTCACGAAAGAAACTCAAAATGAATTTTGAAAAATCAAGAGAATGTAACTGTGATATGGTAAACCACGACAAAACACTACTGAAATATTCCAGCTCTTGCATTTCATGAAAGAAATTCAAAATGAAATTTGAAAAATCAAGAGAATGTAACTGTGACAAGGTAAACCACGACAAAACACTACTGAAATAATCCAACTCTTGCATTTCAATGAAAAAAATTCAAAATGAACTTTGAAAAATCAAGGGAATGTAACTGTGACATGGTAAACCATGACAAAACACTACTGAAATATTCCAACTCTTGCATTTCAACGAAAGAAATTCAAAATGAACTTTGAAAAATCAAGAGAATGTAACTGTGACAAGGTAAACCATAACAAGACACTACTGAAATATTCCAACTCTTGCATTTCAACGATAGAAATCCAAAAATTAACTTTGAAAAATTAAAAGAATGTAACTGTGACAAGTTAAACCACGACAAAACACTACTGAAATAATCCAACTCTTGCATTTCAATGAAAAAAATTCAAAATGAACTTTGAAAAATCAAGAGAATGTAACTGTGACATGGTAAGCATGACAAAACACTACTGAAATATTTCAACTCTTGCATTTCAATGAAAGAAATTCAAAATAAACTTTGAAAAATCAAGAGAATGTAACTGTGACAAGGTAAACCATGACAAAACACTACTGAAATATTCCAACTCTTGCATTTCAACGAAAGAAATTCAAAATGAACTTTGAAAAATCAAGAGAATGTAACTGTGACAAGGTAAACCATAACAAGACACTACTGAAATATTCCAACTCTTGCATTTCAACGATAGAAATCCAAAAATTAACTTTGAAAAATTAAAAGAATGTAACTGTGACAAGTTAAACCACGACAAAACACTACTGAAATAATCCAACTCTTGCATTTCAATGAAAAAAATTCAAAATGAACTTTGAAAAATCAAGAGAATGTAACTGTGACATGGTAAGCATGACAAAACACTACTGAAATATTTCAACTCTTGCATTTCAATGAAAGAAATTCAAAATAAACTTTGAAAAATCAAGAGAATGTAACTGTGACAAGGTAAACCATGACAAAACACTACTGAAATATTCCAACTCTTGCATTTCAACGATAGAAATCCAAAAATGAACTTTGAAAAATTAAAAGAATGTAACTGTGACAAGGTAAACCACGACAAAACACTACTGAAATATTCCAACTCTTGAATTTCAAGGAAAGAAATCCAAAATGAAATTTGAAAAATCAAGAGAATGTAAAAATCCAAAATGAACTATGAAAAATCAAGAGAATGTAACTGTGACAAGGTAAACCACGACAGAACACTACTGAAATATTCCATGCTATTTGCCCTTAACTCTCTTGACTCTTAAAAAGTGAACTAGAACTTCCAATTCCCAATCAAAAGAGCCCTATCTGAAGTTTATACGAGCATCCCTTTCATAAGAACCATACATTCCCTTAGGGCATAATTGAGAACGCCTTCCCCTGGGCCCTGGGGATTTGTATTGACACAGGATTTTCTCTTATCCGACCTTTGAACTATTTTTAACTAAATGTCTATTTCAAAATTTTCATCAGATGGGTTAAGAAAAAGAAGGCGGAGGGGGGGGGGGGGGGGGGCTAGATGACCTATGATCTCTTTTGATTATTAAAAAGTGAGCTCGAACTTTCAATTTCCAACCAAATGAGCCCTCTCTGAAGATTATACGAGCATCCCGTTCATACGATCAATATATGCCCCAGGGAACTGCTTACAGCGCCTGCCCTCGGGCCCTGGGGGTTTTAACGACACCTGAGTTTTTGTTATCTGACTTTTGAGCAATTTTTGACTTAATGGCTATCTCAAAATTTGCATTGGATGCATTTGGGGAAAAAGGGGCGTGGGGGCTAGTTGCCCTCCAATCTATTTTGACTCTAAAAAACTGAACTATAACTTTCAATTTCCAATCAAATTAGCCATCTCTAAAGTTATTACAAGCATCCCTTCAATAAGAACCATATATTCCCCCAGGGTATAACTTACAACACCTGCCCTCGGGTCCTGGGGGGCTGTGTCAACCCCGGAGTTTTCGTTATATGGTCTTTGAACTATTTTTAAAAACAGCTGTCTGAAAGTTCTTATTGGATGTGTTTGAGGAAAAAAGGGCGTGGAGGGGGGGGGGGGGTCTAGGTGCCCTCCAATCTCTTTTGACTCTTAAAAAGTGAACTCGAACTTTCAATTTCCAATCAAATGAGCCCTCTTTGAAGTTAATACGAGCATCCTTTCCATAAGACGCATATATACCCCCAGGGAATAACTTACAACGCCTGCCCCCGGGCCCTGGTGTGTTGTGTCGACACCGGAATTTTTGTTATATGATCTTTGAACTATTTTTAACAAAATAGCTATCTTAAAATTTTTATTGGATGCATTTGGGAAAAAGAGGTTTGGGAGGGGGAAGAAGCTGGCTACCCTTTAATATCTTTTGACGCTTAAAAAGTGAATTAGAACTTTCAATTTCTAAACAAATGACTGCTCTCAGAAGTTTATCTGAGCATTCCTTCCATAAGAACTATATATGCCCCCAGGGCATAACTTATAACCCTTGCCCCTGAAGACTGTGGGGGGAGTGTCCTGCCCAAACATATTATTTCTAGAACTTTCAACTACGTTGAACAAAACGGCTATATCGATATTTTGATTGGATGTGTTTCGGGAAATGGTGGGCGTGGAAGGGGTGTTAGTTGCCTTAGAATCACTTTCGACTATTAAAAAAGGAACTAGCCATTTAAATTTCCAATTGAATGAGACGTTTCTGAAGTTTCTACGACAACGCTATCTATACAAAACCTTATATGCCCCCAAGGCATAACTTACAACCCTTGCCCTGAGGGCTATGGGGGGTTGTCATCCTCAAAGACCTAATTTCCAGAGCTTAATACTACGTTGAATAAAATGGCTATATCAAAATTTTGATTGGATGTGTTTGGGGAAAATGTGGGCGTGAGAGGGGGGTTAGTTGCCCTCAAATCACTTTCGAATATTAAAAAGGGTACTAGCTCTTTCAATTTCCAATCGAATGAGCCTTTTTTGAAGGTTTTACGACAACACCTTCTACAAAAACCTTATATACCCCCAGGGCATAACTGATTGGATATGTTTCGGGAAATGGTGGGCGTGGAAGGGGTGTTAGTTGCCTTCCAATCACTTTTGACTATTAAAAAGGGCACAAGCCACTCCAATTTCCAATTGAATGAGCCCTTTTCGAAGTTTCTACGACAACTTCTTCGATACGAAGTGCCCTTCTCTAAAGGAAAAAAATAATAAATAATACATTGTGCCAACATCGTTCTTATATGGCCCCCGGGCATAACTTAAAACCCTTTCCCTGAGGGTTGTGGGGGAGTGTCCTCCTCAAAAACATATTTTATATCTGGAAATCAACTACGCTGAACAATATGGCTATCTCAAAATTTTGAGTCGATGTGTTTGGGGGAATGATGGGCGTGGGGGGACTAGTTGCCTTCCAATCTCTTTTGAACCTTAAAAAGGGCACTAGAACTCTCGATTTTCATTCGATTGAGCCCCCTTTGAAGTTTATACGACGACCCATTCCATATGAAGTGCCTCATGGAAAAAAAATATTAAAACATTGGAGCCGTATGGCCTTTACTATAGGCAACGCTATAGCGTTGCCTCTGATAATGTGATATTGCGTAATATTTTTCGAGAAGGATGGTCACCATTACGAGTTCTTTTTTTATTGTTCTCAGGAGTAATCGTATCAAACTAATGGCAGTAGAATATCGGAAGAAGGTTCATCAGAAAGAAAATTGAACTTTCTACTGACCTTTTTAATAACCATAAAATATCGTGTCCAACAAAAGTAGCATTTTCTGCCACAAAATTGCAGAAATATTGAGAAGATAATTGTTTAATTCGAATTATTGTACTTAATTTCGAAAGTCAAATGCACTAAATGAGGTCTTTTTCTCAACACATTGCTTTGTAAAAGTTAAATTTTGATTTAAAGAGCCGGGTCTTAGCAGCGGTGACAGTCCTAGTATTTAGGGTTTAGCTCTGGGTAAATTATAAAAAAACAAACAAAAATTAAATAGAAAAAACAAGTTTTCTTAAGTTTTCTTAAATGGAAGTAAAGAACGACTTTAGAGCTTAAAACGAACAGAAGTTATACCGTATATCAGGGAGGCTGCCCCCTCCTTAACCCCAACTCTTTACCATAAAGTTTGGCTTATTGAGCCAGTGCCTTAAGAACGACTGCTTAAACACGAGGGGTGTTGAATTGGAACAAGAAGTATTTCTAAAGCACTTTAAAACTTTAGTGCAAAGAGCAGGGAGTTAAAGAGGGAACAGCTCCCTAATTTATGAAAAAATTCTCTTTATTTAAAGCTTTAATGTCGCTCTTTACTTTCACTGGAGAAAACTTGTTCTTTTTTTTACTTAATGGTATATAAATCAAGAGGTATAGATAAGAGCTTGTCGCTGTAGCAACTACTATTTTATTGTATTTATCTTTTTTAAGGTTTATTGTTTGTGTTCTGTGAAAACCGCGATTCTATTCGTCAATTGTGGGTAATTAACATTTTCCCCTTAAAAATTCGTGCGCGAATGCCTACTTTGTACCTAGGTCTCTGGGATCTCTTGATAAATCTCTCAGTTTTATTCGATATATGGTCTTGAAGATTTTACTATTCCCTTTGAGACTTTTTGATTAGGTAAGAAATATCTGTCCATGTAATTACAGGGCATAGGGAATAGGGCATAGGAATATAATTTTAGGGCATAGGGCAAGAGGAAATAGGGCGTACAATATTGGAAGTACATCCCATAGGGTCTTTAGGTGCCATAGAAGGTTTTTATGTTTAAAAGCTAAAGCTACCTTCACTCTGGGTCGTTATTTTGATAGTATTTGCAAATTTTAGCGGATATTAAAGAATTAAAGAACTTGGAAGCTACAGCCCTTAACCTTTTTTAATGTTGGAAATGATACCTTAGTGGGTGTTTGGGCGCAATAGCAAATATCTGTATTTAAAAGGTAAGTTCTGTTGGATTATGTTGAGGAAATTTGGGTGCATGGCTTTTGCAATATTGGAAATCCCTTTGGGTAAAAAAAAAAAAAATCTGTTTAAAAGATGAATAATCGTCAAGGTTATTATGAATCCATTGAGACACACGGGTCAATGGCTTCTACAATACAAGAAGTGCACCCCATATGATCTTTGGGCGCTATAGCTTATTTTTTGGGTTCGAGAAATTTTCTACGTGCTGCCACTTAGTCCATTGATTTATGCCATTAAACCAAAATATTAATGAGGGGAAACGAGAAATAAAACGTAAAATATGTTTTTCAGAGATAGCAATTTTTTCTTAGAGCTCATTTTATAATAATTGAACATTTCTCAAGTATTTATATTACCACTTAGACATTGGTATTTATTATCTTTTAGTATAAAGTTCAACTTTCTGGAAAAGCAGATTCGAAACATGTAAAATATCAAGGCATTCTTTTGGAGAAAATGTGGTATAGATTGAAACCACCAGAGGCTAATTTTCTCCATGTTCGTGCCTGATTGAAAATAACTTTTTGTAAGAAACTAAAATATAATAGCAAGTTAGATTTTAACTTTCAGTTAATTTTTTTAGAGTCTTTCAGAACAATCTAGTCTGCTTTCTACTTTCGATTTCTCTTTTGTTCGGGTATTATTAAAATCTAGTTATGTGTGTGAATTTGATTCGTTGAAGTGATTGCTTTTCCTAAGCCTATGACCGTCTAACCTCAGCTCCAGAAATAACTTGAGGTATATCGTGATTTTAAGTGGAGCCATAAGCGGAGCCATTTCATGGTAAGAGGCAAAGTTGGGCGCTCCTAAGAATGATATCAGTTAGTCAGTGAACAAACTCAGGTTGTAAAATTCGTAAAGTTATGACACGAAGTGCCGTAAATTTACCGTTATTGTGACATTGTGACATTGTGACATGTGACATTGTTGAAATGCCAGTAGGTAAAAATGGTTAGCGAACTTGTAAATTATGTTGTCTGTGTAGTCCCTGGCTGTAATTTACAGTAAATATTTACGGAAAATAAAATAGATCGTGACTTATATCACTTTTTTGGCCTTTTGACTATTTTTCTTTTAATACAGTGTTCTTCTATGTTTTAGTACTACTACCACTACATCTCACTGCAGCACCGAGCCGGTGCTGAGCTAAGGCTAACACAGCTCTGCAAGCTCTTCCTCCATCCTAATCTATTCAAAATTTTAATCTTTACCCTTCAACCCATTTTTAATCTTCAACCCATTCTGCGACAGCCTGTTTTTTGCTTGGCCCTAGGTGGATGGCCAAAAAGCCCAATCTTTGGCAATCTGTCATTCCCTGTCCGTAATCTTAGCCTTCTTTCGTTTGTTTCTTAACCTTTCACGGCTTCAACTGTCATTGCTAATAATGCTACCCAGATATTTCAAGCCAACTGTTTGACAAATTTCCTCGTTATCTAACATTATCGCGTCATATTTTTAGTCCTAGTCTAAGCTACTTAATCTTCTTAAAATTAATTTTATGACAGTTTTTTTGTACCCTGAATTCACAAGACCTCCAAATTTTCATTCGTTTCGATAACTTTTTTATCTAAGATTCTTAAATCATCTGCTTAATCTAAGTCTAGGAGAGTTTTACCCCGCCATTTGATTCCATATTCTCTCATAGCCTCCCATAGCTCCTTTGCTCCATAGCCCCAAAGACCCATAGCTCTATAGCCCCATAGCTCCAGTGATCTAACTGTTACATTATTTATATAAAGTGGGACAAAGTCTATCAAAATGATGCATACGAATGCGGATAGGGCACGACCCTGTTCATTTCCTGATTCCACAATGAACCAACAACTAACCTTACTTTCTACCTCAACCGCAACGATAGTAACCTCCCACATAGCAATGGTTGCTTTAATGTACTTGTTTAGCATCAAACAGTTTGTGGTAACGAACTGTAAGTAAGGAGCGACCCGGCTCAATAGTAACCGAAACTCTAAAAAACGGGATTTTGATACCAATAGATACATCAAAAGAATCATATTTTAATAATGATTTCAAATATATAAGTTTCATCAAGTTTAATCCTACCCATCAAAAGTTACGCGCCTGAGAAAATTTGGCTGATTTTCGAAAAAAGGGGGAAATACCCCCTAAAAGCTATAGAACCTTAATGAAAATCACACTATCAGATTCAGCGTATCAGAGAACTCTACTGTGGAGGTTTCAAACTCCTATCTGCAAAAATGTGAAATTTTGTATTTTTTGCCAGAAGAAAGATCACGGATGCGTGTTTATTTGTTTGTTTGTTTTTTTTCCCCAGGGGTGATCGTATCGACCCAGTGGTCGTAGAATATGGTGGGAGGGCTCATTGGAACATAAATTAAAACTTCTAGTGCCCTTTTTAGCGACCAAAAAATGGAGGGCAACTAGGCCCTCTCCCGCGCTCATTTTTTACCCAAAGTCACTCGATCAAAATTTTGACATAACTATTTTGTTCAGCATGATCGAAAAATTGATAAATATGTCTTTTAAGATGATTTAATCCCCCAAAGTCCCGGGGGGCAGGGCTGAAAGTTATGAACTTTACCCAATGGTAACATATAGTATTGGTTATTGGGAAGTATACAGACCTTTTCAGGGGAGATTTTTCTGGTAGTGGGGGAGGGGGTGTTTTGGGGATTATGTGGGAGGATCCTTCCATGGAAGAAGTTTTCATGGGGGAAGGGACATCGCTATGAAGGGGGTGCCGGAATTCCCAGCATTATTTTAAAAAATTGATCAGAAATTAAATTTAATAAAACAAGTTTTTCAACTAAAAGTAAGGAACAGTATCAAAACTTAAAACGAACAGAAGATGTTACGTATATGATTGGGTTTATTCTAATAACCGGCCTTTGTGATTAAGGGGTCATTTTTAAAGAATTGGAACAAAATTCGAACTTTAACGTAAAGAGCGAGGTATTGACTAGGGGGCGAGCCCCGTAATATACGTACTAAAAATATATAAATATAGAAGTTCGTTACGTAAGTTAATTCGAAAGTTACGTATATTTATTACTAATAAAAACGTTCCTAAATAAAATTAAACAAGTTTCGAGAAAGCCATTTAACCAAATAAAAGTAAAATTAATATGCAAATTTTGTTTTAATTATTCATGTACGGTGTGCCAAAATCAAAACCTGCCTTAATTCAAAAACATTCTAAAATTAAATAAAAAAAAAGTTATTTTTAACTGAAAGTGAGGAGTGACGTTAAAACTTAAAACGAACAAAGATTATTCCGTATATTAAAGGCCCCTCCTCAACACCTCGCTCTTTACGCTTAAGTTTGACTTTCTCACAACTCTATTTTTTTTAACAATAAAAAACTTTAGCGTCAAGAGCGAGGCGTTGAGGAGGGGACAGCCCCTTTCATATACGGAATAATTTCTGTCCGTTTTTAAGTTTTAACATCGCTCCTTACTTTCAGTTAAAAAAAAACTTTTTATCAAACAGTTCTCGGTAACGAACTGTAAGTAAGGAGCGACCCGGCTCAATAGTAAACGAAACTCTAAAAACCGGAATTTTGATACCCATAGATACATCAATAGAATCATATTTTCATGCTGATTTCAAATATATAAGTTTCATTAAGTTTAGTTTTACCCAATCAAAGTTACGCGCCTGAGAAAATTTGCCTTATTTTCGAAAAAAGAGGGAAACACCCCCTAAAAGCTATAGAACTTTAATGAAAATCACACCATCGGATTCAGCGTGTCAGAAAATTCTACTGCGGAAGTTTCAAGCTCCTATCTGCAATAAAATAAAAAAAAAACAAGTTTTTTTTAACTGAAAGTAAGGAATGACGTTAAAACTTAAAACGAACAGACATTGTACCGTATATGAAAGGGGCTGTCCCCTCCTCAACGCCTTGCTCTTTACGCAAAAGTTTGACTTTCTCACAACTCTTATTTTTTTAAGCAATAAAAAACTTTAGCGTAAAGAGCGAAGCGTTGAGGAGGGGACAGCCCCTTTCATATACTGTATAATTTCTGTTCGTTTTAAGTTTTAACGTCGTTCCTTACTTTTAGTTGAAAAAAACTTGTCTTTTTTTTAATTTAATTTTTGAAATTTTTTGAATTAATGCAGGTTTTGATATTGATTCACCGTACATGAATAATTAAAACAAAATTTGCATATTAATTTTACTTTTATTTGGTTAAATGGCTTTCTCGAAACTTGTTTAATTTTATTTACGAACGTTTTTATTAGTAATAAATATACGTAACTTACGAATTAACTTACCTAACGAACTTCTATATTCATAGATTTTTAATACGTATATTAGGGGTTTCGCCCCCTATTCAATACCTTGCTCTTAAAGCTAAAGTTCGAATTTTGCTCCAATTCTTTAAAAATGACCCCTTAATCATAAAGGCCTTTAATTAGAATAAATAGCTCTTATGAAAGTACTAAATAATCTTTGGCTTAAAGAGCGAGGTATTGAATATGGGGTGAACCCAATCATATACGTAATATTTTCTGTTCGTTTTAAGTTTTAATGTTGCTCCTTACTTTCAGTTGAAAACTTTTTTATATATTTAATTTCTGATCTTTTTCTTTAATAATGATGGGAAATCCGGCGCCCCCTTCAGAGCAATGTCCCTTCCTCCATGAAAAATTCCTTCATTAAAATATCCTCCCATTTAACCCCTGAACCCCCCCCCCCCACCTACCAGAAAAAATCCCCCCTGAAAACGTCTGTATACTTCCCAATAACCAATACTATGTTAACATTGGGTAAAGTTCTTAACTTTCAGCCCTTCCTCGGGGACTTCGGGGGATTAAGTCATCCTAAAAGACATAGTTATAATATTTTCGACCATGTTGAACAAAATGGCTATCTCAAAATTTTGATCGGGTGACTTTGGGAAAAAAATGGGCGTGGGAGGGGGCCTAGTTGCCCTCCATTTTTTCGGTCACTTAAGAAGGGCACTAGAACTTTTAATTTCCGTTCCAATGAGCCCTTTCACGATATTCTAGGACAACTGGGTCGATAGGATCACCCCTGGGAAAAAAAAAAAAATAATAAACACGCATCCGTGATCTTTCTTCTGGTAAAAAATGCAAAATTCCACATTTTTGTAGATAGGTGCTTGATACCTCTAATGTAGGGTTCACTTTTACTACGCTGAATATGATGGTGTGATATTCATTAAGGTTCCATAACTTTTAGGGGGTCTTTCCCCCTTTTTCAAAAATAAGCCAAATTTTCTCAGGCGCTTAACTTTTGATGGGTAAGACTAAACTTGATGAAACTTACATATTTGAAATCAGCATTAAAATCTGATTCTGTTGATGTATCTATTGGTATCAAATCCGTTTTTTAGAGTTTCGGTTGCCGTTGAGCCGGGTCGCTTCTTACTTACAGTTCGTTACCACGAACTGTTTGAAAATGTGAAATTTTGTATTTTTTGTCAGAAGAATGATCACGGATGCGTGTTTTTTTTAATTTCCCCAGGGGTGATCCTATCGATCCCGTAGTCCTAGAATATCGTAAGAGGGCTCACTTGAATGGAAATTAAAAGTTCTAGTGGCCTTTTTAAGTGAATAAAAAAATTGGAGGGCAACTTGGCCCCCTCCCACGCTCATTTGTTTCCCAAAGTAACCCAATCAAAGTTTTGAGGTAGCCATTTTGTTCAGCATAGTCGAAAATCTAATAAATATTTATTTGAGGATGACTTAATCCCCCACAGTTCCCAAGGGAAGGGCTGGAAGTTATGAACTTTGCCCATTGTTTACATATAGTATTGGTTAATGGGAAGTATAAAGACGTTTCAGGAGGGAATTTTTTCTGATAGGGGGGGGGTGTTGGAGTAGGGGGTTACGGGGGAGGATTCTTCCATGGAGGGTTTCCTTGGGGGAAGGGAAATTTTTATGAAGGGGGCACCGGATTTCCCAGTATTATTTAAAAAACGATCAGAAATTAAATTTAAAAAACTAGTTTTTTCAACTGAAAGTAAGGAGCAACATTAGAACTTAAAACAAACAGAAATTAGTGCGTATATGAGGGGATTTGCCCCCTAGTCAATACCTCACTCTTTTCGCTAAAGTTTTTTTTAGTAGTTTCAAAAGAGCTATCTATTCTAATTAACCGGCCTTTGTGATTCAGGGGTTTTTGATTCGAACAAAACTCGAACTTTAGCGTAAAGAGCAAGGTATCGACTAAGGGGCAAACTCCCTAATATACGTAATAAAACATGCGAATATAGAAGTTCGTTACGTAAGTTAATTCGTAAGTTACGTCAGAACAAAATTTCGAGAAAGCCATTAAGCCAAAAAAGCAAAATTAATATGCAAATTTCGTTTTAATTATTCATGTACGGTGAGCCAAAATCAAAGCTGCATTAATTTAAAAACGTTCATCAATTAAATAAAAAAACAAGTTTTTTAACTGAAAGTAAGGAGCGACATTAAAACTTAAAACGAACAGAAATTATTCCGTATATGAAAGGGGCTGTCCCCTCCTCAATACCTCGCTCTTTACGCTAAAGTTTGAATCTGTCACACAACTTTATTTTTTAAAACAATAAAAAACTTTAGCGTAAAGAGAGAGGTATTGAGGAGGGGACAGCCCCTTTCATATACGGGATAATTTCTGTTCTTTTTTAAGTTTTTACGTCGCTCCTTACTTTCAGTTAAAAAAACTCTTTTTTTATTTAATATTATTTAAACATAGGACTTTCATTTCAGCTTTTATTTCAGCTTTATAAAATACCTGGCTATAAATGTATAAAATCTAAATAAATCTGTAATACCTGGCTAAAATCTATAAAATTAAATTTGTCAATTTTTTATATCTATAATTTGTTTGTGTTTCTTCTCTATATAAGTCAACATGTATGTAACAAGTATATCTTTATATTTTTTTTTTCTTTTGGTAGAAAATAGTTTACTGTATGATAGGCAGAAATTAAATTAAGTAAGATTTTTTTCACAAGAAATAGAGAGTGACGTGAACCTAAATAGATCCAAAGTTTTGAATATAAAAGGCATTCCAAATCTACATAGCCTATGGTAGCAGAGTGTATTTGTCACTACTTGGCAATATAGGACCCATAGTGTGGTCTCATTCACCACAGTGCTGACGAGGATGGAGGTTTATCAGTTAAATGTATCCCCTAACAAACATCTTCCCTTACATATTTTCTAACACTCCCTAAGAAACATTTAAATATGCCGGGCTAGACCTCCAAGTGGTCTGTCTAAAATAGACCCATCCTAGGTGACCCATCGAGGCCCATCTCCCTAATCCCCACCTGGACCCCACTTTTCCCATACTTATTCTTTGTCTTTACTAGTTAGGTTGAAAACCATCCCTGGCAACAAAATCACTAATAATTTTAAGTATGCCTGAATCGTGCCCTCTAGGGCAAAGAAGAATTGGTTGGTCGCAAAACTGATAGAATTCCAAAAATAACTTGATTCGAAATTATTAATGTGATTGTATATGTTTACAATCACAATTGGTATTAGAAACAATACACATTTCCAGCGTACGTTTTTTTTATATAATTTTTTTTCTATCGAATGTTTTTGCCCAATTAGCTTCATTTTGGAAGAATACATTGGATTTTAAATAATTTTTTTTTATATGCGATCACTTTTCCTTAAATATGCCTTGTGTATCCTCTTTCATAATTAGGTTAATGTTTGCCCGTTTCAAGCTTTAATATCGCTCTTTACTTTCAGTTATAAATAAATTGATGTTAAAATTTAATATATCTAGAAGAAAACTAATTTTCTAGCACATCTAGCCGTGACGTAATATTTCATCCTTTTACTAACTTGTATTCCCAGAAAATTGCAAAAGTAATATCATTTTAAAATGGTCCCTCCGAAGTGTAGTCACAAAAGAACCTAATTCTATTTAGGTAGAAACTATCCTAAAAATTGAAGAGAAGGTTAAAAGGAGGGAAAGGAGATTAAAAACAAGAAGCAAAGAATCAAGTTTAGTTTAAGCATGAAAGGTTGAGAAAGCAATATTGAATTATTTTGCGTCTTAATCCATTGCTAAGTAGTTTATAAAGTAAAGTAAATATTAGTTTACTTTAAATTCACATTTAAATATTACCACAATCATACAATATAATTAAATACAATATTATAATAATTCATACAATATTAATTAAATGTTCAGTAGCTAGGTGATATTATAATCGGCAGGACTCCTAATAAAAGCTTTGAATTTTGAATAAAAATAATATAGTAATAATAAAATAATATTAATAATATAGTAATATAGTAATATAGTAATATAGTAATATAGTAATAATAATATAATAAATAATAAAATAATATAGTGGGATGTAACTAGCAATACTTAATATCACAGTTTAGTTTGGAGAAGACATAAGGACCGGGTTCTGTTTCAGAAGATCAACCCGTTTGGACGAGGAGTAGTTTCTTTTTTAATCAATCTGATTAACAAATGTCTAAAAAATGCATTTTAGTTCAGAAAAAACTTTCTGAATCACAATGCATTTACTGCTATGAGAATTAGAAAATGGTTTTAAAATATAAATTTTTCTTATTATAGAAACCTTAATAATCAAACAGTTCGTGGTAACGAACTGTAAGTAAGGAGCGACCCGGCTCAATGGTAACCGAAACTCTAGAAAACGGGTTTTTGATACCAATAGATATATCAAAAGAATCAGATTTCAATACTGATTTCAAATATATAACTTTCATCAAGTTTAGTGCTACCCATCAAAAGTTACGCGCCTGAGAAAATTTGGCTGATTTTCAAAAAAAGGGGGAAAGACCCCCTAAAAGTTATAGAACCTTAATGAAAATCACACCATCATATTCAGCGTATCAGAGAACCCTACTGTAGAGGTTTCAAGCTCCTATCTACAAAAATGTGGAATTTTACATTTTTTGCCAGAAGAAAGATCACGGATGCGTGTTTATTTGTTTGTTTGTTTGTTTTTTTTTTTTTTTCCCAGGGGTGATCGTATCGACCCAGTGGTACTAGAATATCGTGGGAGGGCTCATTGGAACGGAAATTAAAAGTTCTAGTGCCCTTTTTAAGTGACCAAAAAAAATGGAGGGCAACTAGGCCCCCTCCCACGCTTATTTGTTTCCCAAAGTCACCCGATCAAAATTTTGAGATAGCCATTTTGTTCAGCATGGTCGAAAATATGATAAATATGTCTTTTAGGATGACTTAATCCCCCGAAGTTCCCAGAGGGAGGGCTAATAGTTATGAACTTTACCCAATGTTAACATATAGTATTGGTTATTGGGAAGTATACAGAAGTTTTCAGGAGGTTTTTTTTTCTTGTAGTGGGAGGGAAGGGTGGGTCGGTGGTTATGTTGGAGGATCTGTTCATGAAGGAAGTTTTCATGGGGGAAGGGAAATTGCCATGAAGGGGGCGCCGGACTTGCCAGCATTATTTATTGGTTAATGGGAAGTATACAACCATTTTCAGGAAGGATCTTTTCTGGAGGGGGGGGGCTAGACGAGGGGGTTAATCTGGAGAATATTTCCGTGGAGGATGTTTCTTTGGGGTAAGTGACATTTCTATGAAGGGGGCGCCGGATTTCCAAGCATTATTTAAAAAACGATCAGAAATTAAATAAAAAAAAACAAGTTTTTTCAACTGAAATGTAAGAAGGAATATTAGAACTTAAAACGAACAGAAATTATAACGTATGTGAGGGGGTTCTCCCCCAAGTCAATACCTCGCTCTTTACGCTACAGTTTTTTTTTTAGTGCTTTCAAAAGAGCTATCTATTCTAATTAAACGGCCTTTGTGATTCAGGGGTTTGTGAATCAAAATTTTTTTTAACTTTTAACGTAAAGAGCGTGGTATTGACTAAGGGGAGAACCCCCTCATATACGTAATAACATATACGTAATAAAAAAAACAATAAAAAAACAAGCGATACGGCTCAATAGTAATCGAAACTTTTAAAAACGGAATTTTGATGTCAATAAATGTATCAAAAGAATGTGTTTATAATGCTGATTCTAAATATATAAATTTTATTAAGTTTAGTATTACTCATCAAAGGCTACGAGCCTGAGAAAATTTACCCGATTTTTTAAAGAGGGGGGAATCATCCCCTACAAGTGAAAGAATTTTAATGAAAATCACACCGTCAGATTCAGCGTGTCAGAAAACCCTATTACATAGATTTCAAGCTCATATCTGCAAAAATCTGCAACTTTGTATTTTTTGCCAGAAGAAAAATATACGAATATAGAAGTTAGTTACGTAAGTTAATTTGTAAAGACATCCATTTAGCAAAAGAAAAGTAAAATTTTTATGCAAATAAAAGCTGCATTAACTAAAAAACGATCAGAAATTAAATAAAAAAAAAAACAAGTTTTTTAAAGTGAAAGTAAGGAGCGACATTAAAACTTAAAACGAACAGAAATTATTCCGTATATGAAAGGGGCTGTCCCCTCCTCAACGCCTCGCTCTTTACGCTAAAGTTTTTTATTGTTTTAAAAAATAAAGTTGTGAGACAGAGTCAAACTTTAGCGTAAAGAGCGAGGCGTTGAGGAGGGGACAGCCCCTTTCATATACGGAATAATTTCTGTTCGTTTTAAGTTTTAATGTCGCTCCTTACTTTCAGTTTAAAAAACTTGTTTTTTTTTATTTATATTAACTAAGAAAGAAAACGATTGGCTTTAGATTGATATTAAATAAAAAACAAGTTTTTTTAACTGAAAGTAAGGAGCGACATTAAAACTTAAAACGAACAAAAATTATTCCGTATATGAAAAGGCCTGTCCCCAACTCAATGCCTCGCTCTTTACGCTAATTTTTGTTATTGTTTTAAAAAATAAAGTTGTGTAACAGAGTCAAACTTTAGCGTAAAGAGTGAGGCATTGAGGCATTGAGATTAAACTTGATGAAACGTATATATTTGAAATCAGAATTAAAATCTGATTCTTTTGATGTATCTATTGCTATAAAAATTCTGTTTTTTAGAGTTTCGGTTACCATTGAGCCGGGTCGCTCCTTACTTACAGTTCGTTACCACGAACTGTTTGATAATACTGGGAAACCCGGCGCCCCCTTCATAGAAATGTCCCTTCCTCCAAGGAAACATCCTCCATGGAAAGATCCTCCCCCGTAACCCCCTCCTCTGACCCCCCCCCCACGAGAAAAAAATCCCTCCTGAAACGTCTTTATACTTCCCATTAAGCAATACTCTATGTAAACAATGGGCAAAGTTCATAACTTGCAGCACTTCCCCCGGGAACTGTGGGGGGTTAAGTCATCCTCAAAGAGATATTTATTAGATTTTCGACTATGCTGAACAAAATGGGTATCTCAAAATTTTAATTGGGTGACTTCGGGAAAAAAATGAGCGTGGGAGGGGGCCAAGTTGCCCTCCAATTTTTTTGGTAACTTAAGAAGGGCACTAGAACTTTTAATTTCTGTTCAAATGAGTCCATTTACGATAATCTAGGACTACTGGATTGATACGATCACCCCTGGAAAAAAAAAAAAAAAAAAAAAAAAAAAAAAAAAAAAAAAAAAAAAAAAAAAAAAAAAAAAAAAAAAAAAAAAAACACGCATCTGTGATCTTTCTTCTGACAAAAAAAAATACAAAATTCCAAATTTTTGCAGATAGGAGCTTAAACTTCTACAGTAAGGTTCTCTGATACGCTGAATCCGATGGTGTGATTTTCATTAAAGTTCTATGTTTTTTGGGGGAGTTTCCCCCTTTTTTCGAAAATAAGGCAAATTTTCTCAGGGGCGTAACTGTTAATAGGTAAGACTAAACTTAATGAAACCTATATATTTGAAATCAACATAAAAATCTGATTCTATTGATGTATCTATGGGGTATCAAAATTCCCATTTTTAGAGTTTCGGTTACTATTGAGCCGGGTCGCTCCTTACTTACAGTTCATTACCACGAACTGTTTGATGAAACAAATTAGATAGCGTGTAGGCATAGATCCTTATCACAGATCAATAAATTAGTATAGCCTAAATTATATTTATCCCCCCTAATTTATAAAGTTATTGATAAATTAGCTCTAAGACAACATTCATTGGCTATATTTCACAATGAGGCAAAAGAGGAACCAAAACGAAGAAAACTCAGACCCAGTGGACATTAAAAGCATACTCAAACATAATGAAAAAGACCTAGTTTAAGCCGTTCTCAGTGCAATGATAAACAGAGGAAGTCCGTATATAGGGGGGGGGCTAGGGGATTTTAAACCCTCCCCTGAAGTGTTTGTCTGACTCGTAAAAATGAAAAAATGCATATAAACAAATTTTGGTTGCGTTTTTTAAAGTTTTTTGTCCCCCCCTCCCACCGAAAAAATAGTCCTCCCCCGAACAAAAATCTTAGATACGGCCTTAAAGGAGTGATAAAAATAGAAATATGTCCGAACATTGTTCCATTTATCATATTCATTTGTTGTGCTTCCATTTTGTCCAATATTTTCTTATTGCTCACAGTTTTTCCTGTTTCGTTTTCTCCGTCTCTCCTTGCACTAAAGTCCGTTTAGTGGAGGTCTTGGCCAAATTATCTGTGTGCTTCTTAACTTTTTCATGAAATTGAATATGACTATATTGAAAAAAACAAAAAAACAAAAAAACGCTGTACATAAATTTTATGCAAAGGAGAGAGAGAGGCAACTTGTTATTTCTCTTTTAGCAATAAAGAAAAGGAAAAAAAAAAAAAATCACATTTCATCATCAGTACATTTTCTTTATTTCCTCCTTGCTTTGATTTTATTCTTGTAATAATCTATTTCGAAGTTGGAATTAGAATTTTGGATTTGAGGAAAGAAAAATTAACACAGATTTAACGTGCCACTTTTGATCAAAAGCTAATCCAGTGTAGGATGACAATCCTTCCCCCCCCCCCTCATTTTCTCTTACCTAGAGCTTCTCTACTTCACTGTTGCATCAGCTGTGCCCAAGTTCTCTAAAGATTTATTCATCTATCTTGTTTCTAAGTCTGCCTTTTCCAACTTTTAAATTATTTTAGATAGTTATTCAGATTTTCAATTGCTTTTCATATTAGCATAAACTTCCATTCTGACACAATTTTTAGTACGTTTATTAGTTACAGTATAGATTACTTTCATTGCTGTCGATAGCTCAATGTAGCACCCAGTCACTTCAGCCCAACACAGGATTGTGTGCTGCTACTTCCACCTCCCTCTCCTCATAATTTTACTAGTTACTTCTTCCCATGAAGTTCTAATTTCTCTGAATCTTTACTTTTGAAACTGTTCCACCTCATTAGGGGACGACTTTTATTTCGCTCGGGCTAAGTGGGTTGGCCGGACAGCAAGATTTTTGGCAATTTATTTTCATTTACTCCTTGAAACATGACCTAATCATTTGGACTTTCCTTTCAAAATAAACTTAGAAAGTGAATTGAACCATTTTTTTATGTCTTATTTTCCAATGGCTTATTTTATATGATCAATCAAATATATAGGCATATTTAAAGGTATCCTAAGACAATATTTTTTTTGGAAACTTGGCGTATCTTTATTGAACTTTTAAATTATGACGCAATCTTTGATTTCAGGCCTAAAATCGTAAACAAAGATTTGATGGGTCACTTTTATAGTAAAATTTAGTCACTTTTATGCTGAACCTCTAATTTTTTCGATTGTGTGACCTAGAGCTTCTCTTTACCTCTGTCTTACCAGCTATTAAATAAAGAAAAACAAGTTTTTTTTAACTGAAAGTAAGGAACGACGTTAAAACTTAAAACGAACAGAAATTATTCCGTATATGAAAGGAACTGTCCCCTCCTCAACACCTCGCTCTTTGCGCTAAAGTTTTTTATCGTTTAAAAAAAATAGAGTTGTGAGAAAGTCAAACTTTAGCGTAAAGAGCGAGGCGTTGAGGAGGGGACAGCCCCTTTCATATACGGAGTAATTTCTGTTCGTTTTAAGTTTTAATGTCGCTCCTTACTTTCAGTTAAAAGAAAACTTGTTTTTTTTATTTAATTTTTGAACGTTTTTGAATTAATGCAGGTTTTGATTTTGGCTCACCGTACATGAATAATATAAAAAAAAATTGCATATTAACTTTACTTTTATTTGGTTAAATGGCTTTCTCGAAACTTGTTTAATTTTATTTACGAACGATTTTATTAGTAACAAATATACTAACTTAAGAATTAACTTACGTAACGAACTTCTATATTCATAGATTTTTAATACGTATATTAGGGGGTTCGCCCTCTAGTAAATACCTTGTTCTTTAAGCTAAAGTTCGAATTTTGTTCCAATTCTTTAAAAATTACCCCTTAATCACAAATGCTGTTAATTAGAATAAATAGCTCTTGTGAAAGTATACTAAAAAATCCTTGGTTTAAAGAGCGAGGTTTTGACTAGGGGGTGAACCCAATCATATACGTAATATTTTCTGTTCGTTTTAAGTTTTGATGTTGCTCCTTACTTTCAGTTGAAAAACTTATTTTTTTATATTTAATTTCTGATCTTTTTCTTTAATAATGCTGGGAAATCCAACACCCCCTTCATAGCAATGTCCCTTCCCCCATGAAAACTTCCTTCATGGAAAGATCCTCCAATATAACCCGCGACCCCTCCCCCCACCTACCAGAAAAAATCCCCCTGAAAACCTCTGTATACTTCCCAATAACCAATACTATATGTTAACATTGGGTAAAGTTCATGACTTTCAGCCCTCCCCCGGGGACTTAGGGGATTAAGTCATCCTAAAAGACATAGTTATCATATTTTCGACCATGCTGAACAAAATGGCTATCTCAAAATTTTGATCGGATGACTTAGGGAAAAAAATGAGCGTGGGAGGCGGCCTAGTTGCCCTCTATTTTTTTGTCACTTAAAAAGGGCACTAGAACTTTTAATTTCCGTTCCAATGAGCCCTCCCAAGATATTCTAGGACCACTGGGTCGATACGATCACCCCTGGGAAAAAAACAAATAAACACGCATCCGTGATCTTTCTTCTGGCAAAAAATGCAAAATTCCACATTTTTGTAGATAAGTGCTTGAAACCTCTACAGTAGGTTTCTCTGATACGCTGAATATGATGGTGTGATTTTCATTAAGGTTCTATAACTTTTAGGGAGTCTTTCTCCCTTTTTTCTAAAATCAGCCAAATTTTCTAAGGCGCTTAACTTTTGGAGGGTAAAACTAAACTTGATGAAATTTATATATTTGAAATCAGCATTAAAATCTGATTCTTTTGATGTATCTATTGGTATCAAAATTTCGTTTTCTAGGGTTTAATTCCGTTTTCTAGGGTTTAATATTTTTTTTAGTACTTCTACAGCTGCTACTGGTAGCAGCTCATTGCAGCATCAGATTGACTCAGTCCAACACAGAAGGGCACGCTCCTACTCCCCCAATCTGTTCAAAGCATCACTGTTTACTCATTCTAGTGAAGTTCCGATTTCCATTAAATCCTTTCTATGACCTCTTCTCGCCCCATTCTAGAACTACTTTCATTTCGTTCGGCGCCCGTTGGCTAGTCAAAAAGTTCAAATTTTGGCTATTCATTACCCTTCTTCCATAAAACGTGACCTAGCCACCTGAACCTTTCTTTCAATATAAACCTAGAAAATTGGATTGAATTTAATTTATTTCCTACTATTTATTTTACGATTGCACGATCAATTAAACGAATAGACCTATCTAAAGCTATCCGTAGACTTTTTTTTTGGAAATGTCAGTGCCAAAAGGGAATCCTTATTTCATTTTGCCCCAGCTGGTTGACCAAAAAAGCACGACTTCCCGCAATCTGTTATCCTTGACTCATAACACATGACCTAGCAATTAGAACCTTTCTTCCAACATAACTATACGAAGTGGTATTGAAGCCTTTTTTGTTGTAGTTTATCATATTAATTTATCGTATTAATCCACGAATAAGAAGATGATAAAGCCTGTCCTCAGATAAGCTGTTTAAAGCTGTCATTAGGCAATTCCTAAAGCTGTTCCAAAAATCAAAAACTGTCCTTAGAGAATTACTCTTGAAAATATTTAATCTTCTTCATAAATAATTTCTGAGACCACACTGGCTAATCATGAAAAAACTAAAAATCGTAAAAAAGAGAAAACGAGGATAATTACAGCCAGTGAAAAATTGAAGAGAACAATGCAGATATTTCGGCTGAGACCTCCGCCTGACCGTCCTAAAGGGTTGCCACTTTCATCATTACTTCGAAAGGGTTCAGTTTTATATATTATCATTTGGACTTTTATCCGTAATTTTTATTATTCAGCACTGTTGACGGTCAAGACGTGGTCTTGACCGAACTATCTGCATTGTTCTCTTCGATTTTTCACTGGCTGTAATTACGCTCGTTTTTTCCTCTTTGCAATTTTAAGTTTAATCTTCCTCACATTTTTAAAAGTACTGGTAAAATCATTACGGAAATGTAAATCCCGCTTGTATGGCCTCACAGTAGTGCAGGGGCGGATCCATTTTTTTTTTTTTTGGGGGGGGGGAGGGGCGCAAAATAGGTTGATCTGATAAAATTGCGTTAGGACCAAGTTTAATTAACGCAAACCTGCGTTATTCAAGTAAATTACACTACTTTAGACTACGCTAGGGGGGAGCGCCTCCTTGCCCCCGTCTGGATCTGCCACTGCAGTAGTGTTGGGTGAATCTTTCACTATTTTGCCTAACCAGAACCATGACCACGAGCAAAATTGTAATTAAGCCTTCAAGAGTAGTACCCCTTGAGAAAACAACAGTACGACAATGTCAGGGTTCTCATACCTACCAATTTATCATGAAAAACCAAGAATGTTGTGTCTTTCGGTCGAAAATCAGATGTATATTGGTTCTCACATCTCTTTTATTTTGGATTTGTGAGATATACATCAGACTCATATAGATCAACTTACACACTTTGAAACATGATAAATTAGATGAAAATAAGTTGTTTTTATTAATAAAATTAAAGAAGTAAAATAGAGCTTTACTTTGTTTTACTTTTTAAATTGACTGTTTGTCAATTCGAAACATTGTACTTTTATTAGATGTAAAAAAAAGAGAATAGAATACAGTTCTGTGACAGTCCCAATTGTGTTAAGGATTAGATTTTTTTAGGATTTTATCATCTTTTTATTAACCCAACTACCAAAAAAAACAAAATCAAAGTCCTATAGAGCGTAATGTAACTCTCTTTCTCTATATAACACAGCCAAATCAAAAATGTGTTTTTCATATCATAAATTCCACAGATCACAAATCAGATTTTGCAGGAATAATTAAAAAAATTAATAAAATAAAAGATATACAAAAACAGTCATACGTCAGGCCCTGTAAAATGCTCTATTGCCTGTATAGGTAAGGGTGGACAACTATAAACTATACAACCAAATCAACAGATTAAAAACAACACGCGCACACACAAAAATACACTCAAATTAAAAACTGCTACCAATCATTCAAAACATGTTAAAACCAAACCATGAGAGATGCGGCCAACAAGGCAGACACCTCTAAAAAAAAACAAAAAAAAAAAAACAAAAAAAAACAACAAAACACAAAAAAAAAATCCAGTCCGGCCCAGAGGCATCCATCCCAACATAATAATAATAGCAATAATAATAATAAATATAAAAAAAAGTAAAATATAATTTATCTAGACATTAATAAATGTTTTAAAATTCTTTCGAAGGTACCAAACGAGTGAGATTCTCGAGTTGAATCAGGTAGGGTATTATAGGCAGCGCAATAGCGCTGCCGAAGTAAAGAGTAATGTGGGCCCATTGTATTATTTTTTTTCAGACCAGGGTACTTCGTGTAGAACGAGTTGTCGCACACACTTTGAAAGGGGCTCATTTGATTGGAAATTGAAGGTTCTAGTGCCCTTTTAATAGTCGAAAGTAGTTGGAGGGCTAATAGCCCCACCCCCGACGGCCATCATTTTCCAAAACAGTCCCAATCCAATATTGAAGATAGGCATTTTGTTAAGCATAGTTGAAAGGCCCAGTAATTAGGTCTTTGGGGATGACAACCCCCCACAGCCCTTTGGGCACAGGCTATAAATTATATCAGTTATAGATTATATGCTAGATTATATACTAGTTATAATTTCTATAATAGATATAGTATATAAATTATACTAGTAACAAATAAGGTTTTTATGGAAGGGGTGGTCATATAAACTTCACAGAGGGCTCAAGAAGTTCTACTGCCCTTTTTGTGATTAGAGGGCAACCAGCCTCCCTCTCTACACCCATCATTTCCCAAATCACATCCAATGAAAACTTAAGGAGAGCTGTCTTGTTCAGAATTGTAGAAAGGTCCAGCATGTGTGCCACCAGGCATGTGCTATGTTTTGTGACATTTATTTATGTATGTGTTATAAATAAAAATATTCTACTCTACTCTACTCTCTACTCTAATTATGTCTTTGGGGTGTCAACCTCCCCATAGTCTTCAGGGCAAGGGCTGTAAGTTAGGCAATTCGTTCATTGCTTAAATATAGTACATGTTAAAGAAAAGAAAAAGATATGCACGTTTGACCTTTACTTTCAAAAAGACAAAGGACATTCAGGCTAGCCTTTCAGAGAATGTTGAGGGGAGTGTTTAACTAAATGCCTTTTAAAGACCAGAACAAAATTTGCACTTTACTGAAAGAAAAAAACAAACAAACAAAAGACCGGGGATTTTCAGTTTAAAATACATATACTGATATTTATTTTTTAAAGTTTTAATGATTTTTTTTTTATTTATTCAAGTCCAAAAAGTGAAAACATCGAAAATGGATTTTGCTTTTAGTGAAGTGCAAATTATGTTCTGGTCTTGATAAGGCACGGGAGTTGTCAGCCCGACTCATGTTAATATTAAAAAAAACAAGATTGTTTAAATGAAAGTAAGGAGCGACATTAAAACTTAAAACGTACAGAAATTATTCCGTATATGAAAGGGGCTTTCCCTCCTCAACGCCTTGCTCTTTGCGCTAAAGTTTTTTATTGTTTTAAAAAATAGAGTTGTGAGAAAGAGTCTAACTTTAGCCTGAAGAGTGAGGCTATAAGGAGGGAACAACCCCTTTCATATACGGAATAATTTCTGTTCGTTTTAAGTTTTAATGTTGCTCCTTACTTTCAGTTAAAAAACTTGTTTTTTTTTATTTTTGAACGTTTTTGAATTAATGCAGGTTTTGATTTTGGCTCACCGTACATGAATAATTAAAACAAAATTTGGGTATTAATTTTACTTTTATTTGGTTAAATAGCTTTCTTGAAAGTTGTTTAATTTTTTTTACGAATGTTTTTATTAGTAATAAAACTGCGTAACTTACGAATTAACTTACGCAACGAACTTCTATATTCATATATTCTTAATACGTATATTAGGGGGTTCGCCCCCTAGTCAATACCTCGCTCTTTACGCTAAAGTTCGAATGTTGTCCAATTCTTTAAAAATGACCCCTTAATCACATAGGCCGTTAATTAGAATAAATAGCTCTTATGAAAGTACTAAAAAAATCTTTGGCGCAAAGACGGAGGTATTGACTAGGGGTTGAACCCAATCATATACGTAATAATTTCTGCTCGTTCTAAGTTTTAATGTTGCTCCTTGCTTTCAGTTGAAAACTTGTTTTTTTTTGTTTTTTTTTTTAAATTTCTGATCGTTTTTTTTAAATAATGCTGGGAAATCCGGTGCCCCCTTCATAGCAATGTCCCTTCCCCAATAAAACTTCCTTCAAGAATGGAAAGGTCCTCCCGCGTAACCCCCCCCCCCCACTACCAGAAAAAAATCCCCCTGAAAACGTCTGTATACTTCCCAATAACCAATACTATATAAAAACATTGGGTAAAATTCATAACTTTCAGCCCTTCCCCCGGGGACTGTGGGTGATTAAGTCATCAGAAAAGACATAGTTACTATATTTTCGACCATTTTGAACAAAACGACTATCTCAACTTTTTGTTCGGGTGACTTTAGGAAAAAATGAGCGTGGGAGGGGGCCTAGTTGCCCTTCATTTTTTTGGTCACTTAAAAAGGGCACTATAACTCTTAATTTCCATTCGAATGAGCCCTCCTGAAGATATTATAGGACCACTGGATGAATACGATCACCCCCGGGGGACAAAAAAGAAAACATAAAAAGAAATAAACAAGCATCCGTGATATTTCTTCTGGCAAAAAAATATATAATTCCACATTTTTGCCGATAGGAGCTTGAAACCTCTACAGTAAGGTTCTCTGATACGCTGAATCTGATGGTGTGATTTTCATTAAGGTTCCCTGGTCTTTAGGGGATGTTTCCCCCTTTTTTCGAAAATCAGGCAAATTTTCTCAGATCCTTAACTTTTGATGGGTACTAAGCTTGATGAAACTTATATATTTGAAATCAGCATAAAAATCTGATTTGATGTATGTATTTCTATCAAAATTCCGATCTTTAAAGTTTCGGTTAGTATTGAGCCGGGTCGCTCCTTACTTACAGTTCGTTACCACGAACTGTTTGATTTGCTCGTTTCGAGTTTGACTCAGTTACCCATTGTAATCCCTGTTCGGTTTTGTTTTAGTTATTTATTGATGGTGGTGTGTGGTAGTTTTATGCTTGGAAGACTATATGACCTTATTTCTGCTCATTTTTGGATTTATGGAGCTCTTTACTAATCTTCGAAGAACTTGTTTTAGGGAAAAAGTTGTTTAACTTAGTTCTGCACAAAATGACAAGCGGTTAGCGGATTAAAATCTGACCTCCCCGATAGAGTAAACGGAATACTAATATTCTTTGAATTGCAAAGATGATTTGCTGACCGAATTAAAATCATGAAATTAAAATGAATTGACTGAATTAAAATCAAGTTGCCATCAATCCTTTGGCCAATTGGAGACAAAGCCAAGACAGGTTGTCTGATGGCTGATAAGCTCAGTTCTGATGAAGACCCCTCAGACATTGTCATGAGTACATCAGAATCAGAATATAAAGAAGGAGTAGGAAATGCCTGTAAGAGGGCAAAACTAGGAAACAGAGGTAAAGGAAAAGAGAAGGTGTCGAAAAACAATGATCAAAGGAAAAGAGGAAAAAACACCCATGCAATATGAAGGTCATACAACTAAATACACAGGGTTTGGGAAAGACAAAGGTAATTGAGCTCCGTAATCTCATTCTCAGGCTACAACCAGATTTAGTCTTGCTACAAAAAACGTTCCTTACTGCAGAAAAATCTACACCAAAGTTCCGAGGATATACTGCAGAAAGGTGGTACAGGGACCAGGGAACTGGGGGTGGGCTCATAACCTTGGTTAAAGATTGTCTTGCCCATATTGTGCAGCCTAGTGTACCAGGAAGAAATAAAATAGGATCAATTAAAGTAAAATTCTAGGAAAATTGGATAAGCACTGTCAACTATTATAACAGTTCTACAGGAAACTTTGATGTGAAACAACTAAAGGAGGTTCTGAATAGTTGTGAAGACTCAAAAATATTGGCTGGAGATTTCAACATCCACAATCCCATGTGGGATACAGTATCACCTCAGGATCACAAGTCAAATGAACTCACCAACATTATTATTGATCCGGCATTCTTGACATGCTTACTCACTCCCCTGGATCTTGGTACAAGACTTAATAAAACAACTGGAAAAACATCTACAATTGACTTGACCTTGGCTTCCCCAAACCTATCAACTGACTTCAGCATTAGAATCCCAGACACTTTCTCATCAGATCACTATCCAGTGTTAACTACCTTTCACATGCTTGAGGTGCATAGGAACACATACCAAGTACAAGAATTGAAACTATGGAGTTTTAAAGAAGAGATGTGGCCAGCCTGGAGATATGAAGTTCACTAGCAGCTTAACAAAATCCAAGATACAGCTGCCATGACTACAGATAAACTGACAGGCACAATCACCAACACCCTAATCAGTGCAGGTCAGAAGGTATTTGGTTTTAAAAAATTTAAGGAAAAAAAGCTCAACTCAAGCCCTGGATGGAATTCAACATGCCAAAAAGCCCACACTGAGAAGAAACAAGCTGAGAACAAGGTCAAGCGGAACCCTAGCACCGAAAACTCGTATTGAACTGAATAAAAAGTTAGCAAAACTCCGCCAGACCATAATCCAAGAAACAACTGCAAGCTGGACCTCTCTAATTGAGACAAAGTTCAAAAAGTCAACTTCCATTAGAGATCTGTGGCGAAATTTCCAAGCATTTGTGGGGGAAAAGAAAAGAAGGAAGGAACCCCCAGTCCTCCTGAAAAATGGTATCCCAGTTACCTCAACCCAAGAAAAATTCAGTGTTCTTCTGGACCAGTTCACTGAACAAGCACCAGAAAGTGCAAGACATCACCCAAAGACCCACTCTACCAAATGCAACATACCTTTTGAGCCTTTTACTGCATCAGAAGTTATTCACCAAACTAAGAGACTGAAATCAGGTGCAATGGGACCTGACTTGATACACAATCAAATGTCAAGGAACCTTAGCCCCAAAACAGTAGAGATCATCACAGCTTTGTTCAACAAGTCTGCAGCAACATCAACAGTCCCAAAGCAGTGGAAGAAGGCCCCAGCAATTCCTATATTGAAGACAGGAAAGGATCCAAAACTTCCAGCCTCCTACAGACCTATAGCCCTCAGATCATGCCTTTGCAAACTTATGGAACACCTTGTTAAGTTAAGAATCTTCCCAGAACTACCAAATTCACTCCAGCATGAACAATTTGGTTTTTTCCCTAATAGAGGAACTACAGATGCACTTCTAAGGTTAGAGACCAGATAAAATCTGGTTTCAAGCAGGGTAAGGAGACACTAGCAGCCTTCTTGGATATGAGGGCTGATTTTGATAGTGTTAGTGTGGATAACATGATGGGGAAGTTACGGTCTTTCCAAATCTGCCAATAACTGAGGATGTGGATAGAGATTACTTGAGAAGCTGGGAACTGGAGATCCATATGGGGGGAGAGTAAATATCAATCAAGAACTAAGCCAGATGTGGGAGTACCTCAAGGGGGGAGGGGCGGTACTAAGCCCACTCCTCTTCCTTATTTATTGCAGTGATATTAGTTTTGAACATATTCTGGGATGCAATCTGTATTTGTATGCATATGATATTGCACTTGTTGCAACATCAAAAAATAAGCATGTCCTGCAAGCTGCTGTCCAGAAGGGTCTTGATTATCTTAGGTTATGGGCAACTTTCAACAACATGGAATTCTCTCCTGCTAAGTCAGCAGTGCTCCTCTTCACAAGGACAAAGATTCATTCAACGCCAAGGCTCTCAATCAATGGCACCACTGTCCCAGCAGTTGAAAAGTTCTGCTACCTTGGGGTGATTTTTGACAGTTCACTCTCATGGACTCACCATGTGAATTATTTAAATGATAACCTCAAGAGCAGAGCCAACTTTGTCAATGCTATTTGCTTATCTATGAGAGGAGCCCCTTTCTCTGTTGCCACCCAGCTTGTGAGAGCAGTTGTAATAAGCAAGCTGGATTATAGCTGTCTCCTATACCGAGAAGCACCTGCCCAACTCCTGAAAAAACTGGATACAGCCCTGCATTGTATACTGAGTAAAATTCTCGGATGCCTAAAATCAAACCCCCTACCTGCAATATACTGTGAACTAGGACTGACAACATTAGAAGCTAGAATGAAGAAATTAGAAGCACAATATTTTACGCGGAAGATGTTGATCCCAAATGATATTATCTACAAAGAACTTATTGAAACATATGATCAGAACCAAAGATTCCAACCAAAATCAATTCCAAGATACTGTCGAATGGTGAAACGCATCTCTGAAACACCTGCTTCTATCCCAACTCTTGTTGTTATTGATGAGGCAGGATCAGCTTCTAGTACAGGTATAAAGTCAAATATAGCACTACCCCCATTCTCAAGGGGTAGCCCAGAGGAGCCACCAGAGATGGAAAGAGCTAGGTGGCATGAATGGGTAGACTATTCGACACAGACTGGACATAGAATGGTATTCACTGATGGATCATGCTTTGCCACTGGGGATGGGGCTGCGGTTGTGGTCCTTGGGCTCAGTCATGCACTGTCTTTTAAAGTAACAGAGAAGTTGTCAATATTTTCACTTGAGTTGTATGCACTATTGAAAGCGTTTGAATTTGTTGCAAGTCTTTTGCCGGTAGGAAAATATTTGATATGTAGTGACTCACTTTCAGTGCTGAATTATTTGAGGCATGGTCATAGGCCAGCAAGAAAATCAGTGCTGCTTTTAGAAAAGATACTGCTAAAACTGATGACAGCCAAGTATGAGATTGTAGCAACATGGGTACCACCACATGTGTGAATTAGGGGAAATGAACCGGCAGATAAGCTGGCAAAATGGAGTGCTAGGTATGGAGAGAATTTAGTATGTCAGTATTCAGTGAATGATTTTTATGTCATTATGATAAGTTGCTAAAGGAGAAGGAGAAAGAGGTTTTTGGTCAAAGGTCTCAGAACCAGATTCTTGATTTGTATGATTATGGTACCCCACCTCCTGATCTATATCACCCAGTCAGACACCTGGCTATCAGTATATTCAGGCTCAGAACAGGCCATGCTCGAATTAGGAGTGTATTATTTAAATGGAAGTCAGTAGACTCTCCATTATGTGAGGTCTGCAATGCAGAAGAGGATGTTAGGCATATTTTAATGTATTTTAAAAAGTATGAGACACAGAGATTGCTACTGAAAAAAGCTTGCCTAAAATATTTTGATGCATTCACGCTCAGAAGTATCCTGGGCCATGCACAGGCAGCACTATGGGCTAGGAAAAAATCTGTGGAAGTATTAGGCCGTTTTATTGTAGATGCTAAGCTACACTTAGTGCTGTAATTTGGATTAATAATTGTATATATTGATATTATTGCACATTATTTTAATATTGTACATGTAAATTAGTGATATGTAGGCTATATGTATGAGTATGTGTATATATTGCAAGCCAAGCTCATCAGTTAAAATTGCCATATCAGACAGTTGTGTTTAAATTGTAAATATGGAGGCTCAAATGTGACACCATTGGATAGAGTTGAATACAGCTTGATATTGATTTATTGGTTTTTGCCTTGAGATTCTTCAAAGACTCTCCCTAAACACAGTGACAAAAGCCAGATGGCTTTTTAAACTATTTGACCCTTGGTCATGACAACAGCTGGGCAGCTGAATTTTGACGTGGAATACGTTCATCCCTAAAGGCTCCGATGAATTCATGGAGACGTTCACAATGGGCAGCCTGCCCAGGAGTGCTTCAAACAAACAACAACAACAACAGGTAGTCTGAGTGAGAGGCAAAGCTGGCATAAGCATTTTTCAGGATTGTATTGAAAATCATGCCATTTTGACGAAAAAATTATGTCATAAGTGACGAAAGAAAGAGTAGGACGCGTGGCAACTTTAGTGATAGCACAAATTTAATAGAAGACTTATAGCCTACTGGAAAATTTATCTGCTTAGAAATTCGTGTCGTAAAGGCTTAGAAACCATAAGCCTACTCGGCTCCTATTTCCATACTTATACTATTACCCATAATATTTTTTTCAGTTTTATTTTACTACTCCAAAACACAAGTCTTACCCGCCTTGCCTGCTTTTGCAAAAAAAAAAGACAAAAAGGAAATCCATAATAGTCCTACATATATTTAGAATTCGTGACAACTCTGCTGAAAGCAAAACTTTATTAGAATAATAATGTGCTTAGGTATACTTATGAAAAAGTATCAATATGCTTAAAGATCAGGGTTGTTTCCAGGAATTTTTTCGGGGAGTACTATTTATTTTGAAAAGGGGCGAGGGTTACAAGAAAACTTTAAAAAAAAACTCATCAAAAATTGTTAATATGTATTTTATCATATTTTTGCGATTCGGGCAAACATTTCAGGGGGGGGGTCTAACCACCTCCCCCTGGATATGTCCTTGTTACATTTCTTATCATGCTTGGGTTTCCTGTCTCAAGATTGATACTTTTTCACCTATAATTTTCTTTAACTTGTAGTTTTATGTTTATGCTCCTCTCCTTAAGCCCAAGGCCTCCTTCTCGCCACTTTTTTTCGATAAAATGAATAGATTTAGCCAATTTGGCGACGAGAGTTGCACAATAGTAAGCGAATATCGACAACCGATTTTTCATTTATTGAAGGGGCAGTCCCACTCACATTTAAATGAAAGTTGAGAAATCGGTCGGAAGGGAATGAATTAAAGAGCTTTTAGAATCTTATCACACAAGATAAATTGCTATCTCTGACTTTGAACAGGAAAAAAGGGGTGACTGGTTGAAATATTATTGCCATTTCTCCAAGAAAAGTTCACTTATAAGTGCGAGTTATTACATTCTTCTTGAGGAGTGCGTCTGAGAAAGAGATTTTAGTCTCCTGATTAGAATTCTAAAACAGTTTTTAGTGCTAAATCAGAATCGCTCTGTTTTGAAATATTTGTTAGATTGAATGGTGTCTTTGGTAAGGCTTGGATGTCTGCCAGTTTTAAGAAGACTGTATCTGCCTCCAAAAAAGAACATTAATTTGCGGAATGGATAGATTAACATTAATTTATGGGATGTATATTTCAAATCAGATTGAAAAAAATTATACCATATATGATCGTATCAATTATATGAAAGCAAGTCAAAAGTTAAAGAATTATTTATTTTTCTATTATGCTCAATTATGTGAATTACATTTTGATGTTTGGACAATAATGACATTTTGAAGTTTTCTAGGTACCATAACATATTTTTTTTTATGAAACCTTTTAAAGAAGGGTAACGGGATTCCTTAGAAGACTCTCAGGAGACTGATCAGAACTTATTGAGAAGACAAGCTAGATGAGCTATCTTGCTAGTCCGGTTTACACTGTTCATAAGAAGATAGAAGAGTCGCAAAATTTCCAAATAGAATCTCAAAGGATGTCTCAGTATTTACGGGGAAGAAAAGTCGACCAACAATAGAAGCTATTTTTCTTGGGGTCCACATTGCTCAAAAGACGAAAGAAGAGTAAAAGAAAAGTCTTCTCAGAAAAGTATCTCAGAAAAGTCTTTTTAAGTCAGGCAAACATTTCAGGGAGGTGATACAACTCCTCTGATGCACCTCCTCCTACCCTAGAATTTTGCTCTTTTGAAGCTTGCTTTAGCATAGCAAGGTTAAAAAGAGCATAATACGGTCAGTGCTTTCCAACACAGTATGAAAACAACACAGTATGAAAACATATTCAAATAGAGATAGAGATATTGAGGTTTAATAAAACTTACACCATTAGAAGGTGTGAATGAAAGTTTTCATTCTTTCGTTTGCAATTGGAAGAAGAAGAGATTTGTGCCACCTTCATTAAAATTCAACTTACATTTAGGCAATAATAAATAACTCAAGACTTTGAATTAATTGACAAGGAAAAGTTAGATGATTTAGAAATTGTATAGTAGACAACAAAGAAACATAATTTTGTTTTAGAAGAAATGAAGTTCACCTGTTATCATTATTTTAAACTGAAATACCTTAACGGGTCATTTCCTTGGGTGAATTTTCTCGTAAAGCTAATGGAGGCTACTAAACAACAAGCATCAAACGTATCAACCGTAGTAAAAACGTAGTATCAACCGTAGTCATTCCATAAACAGATTAAAAACAGCTTAGATTGGGACCGTCAGCAATTTTGGAATGAGGTTACCTTAGATATTGGAAAAGCAGACAGAAACAATGAAAGGAGATGGTGCATTTTCTTGGACTATTGATTTCTTGGGTGCAGTTTCTATGGTCAAATTAAAATATTTATATCGCCCAAATTCAGGTTGTTCTTTGAGAAAACTGAATTCATATTGGCTCATTAAATCAAAGCTGGTTAATGGCCAATGTAGCCATTAGTATTTGTTTCAATTGTGGTCGTAGAATTGACTGCTATAATTCCAAATGTATCATATGTATCAAAACATCAGTTCAATGCATCAAATCATCAGATCAATGTGTCAAATGTATTAAATGTATCATATTTGTACGGGAATATAAAGGAGAAAAAACTGGAAAACCGCTTCTGGGGTTTATTATTGTCATTTTTTTTTTAACCTCGCAGTTTTGAATGCGAAAAGTTTTTCTTTTGTAGTTTAGATGCAGCTTAAGCAACTTTAATAAGCAGTGGCTCTTATTAAGCAGGTTTTTTCAATTGTTTTGTTTTCAATTCTTAGCTGAATATTGTAATAACAGAATGCTCACTTTATTTCATTCATAAAATTTCCGTGCATTTGATTTTCAGTGTTGCTATAGGTTGAACTGCGTGAATTTTTCCCAGTTCCATTTTTTTTTGGCAAAAATTGACTATTGCACTTCCCAAGGCCCTAAACTATAAAGCAGTTATTCTTATCAGGGAAAAAACGAATTCTGAGACATAATTTTCAGGCTATTTGGGTTTTATGTGTTTTGCCGTTGCAGTCAATTCGAGAAAACGCTGGACAACAAAGAAAAACCCAGTAAGTCACAGCCAGCAAAATAACCGGAAAATACAAATTTTCTATTAATGCATATATCATCTGTCTATAAAACTCTTCCTCCTGTACTGAGGACAGCTGAGCAGAGGGTTCAGCCGAAATATTTGCATTTTCTCTTTTTTTTTTACTAGTTTTAATTATCTCTGTGAAAACAGGGGCTTCGTTGCCCTATGTTTTCTTGTTTGGTCATACTTAGCCTATATGGTCTCAGAAATCATTTGATGTTCCAGTTTTTAGACAGAAAAGACCTTTTTTTAGTCTAAGTAAATACCGCCTTGAATTTAAACCCACGTTTCCTATATAATGCTAAAAAAAAGCGAAGACGTCTCCTGAAACTCTTCTGATAAGTCCTGAGATTCTATGATCAATTTGAACTACAAGGAAGATAACTCATCTACCTTGTCTTCTCAATAAATTCTGATAAGTCTCCTGAGATTCTTCTGAGGAATCCTAGGACCTCTATTTCATCGTGTGAAAAACTCAGACTTCAAGAGAAATAGCTTCTGTAGTTATTTTGATGTTGCCGCTTGAATTTTCTCCTCAGTAAGTTCTGATACGTCTTCTGAGACTCTTCTGGGAAGTCAGGGGCGGATCTAGGATTTTTTTAGAGGGGGAGAAAATAGGTTGATCCGATAAAACAATTTTAGGGGGGTGCAAAATTGGTTGATCCGATAAACTTGCGTTAGGAGCAAGTTTAATTAACGCAAACTTGGGTTAATTAAGTAATTTACACTACTTTAGACTACGCTAGGGGGGGGTGTCCCCCTCTTCCCCCTGGATCCACCACTGTGGGAAGTCCTAAGATTCTTTTTTCAGCTTATGAACAATGTGAACTAAGAAGATAGCTCGCTTTGTTTGTAATTCTGATAAGTCTGCTGATGAGATTTTTCTAAGGAATCCTGAGACCATTCCTTTCGTCTTATGAATAATGCGGAATACAAGGAAAGCAGTTTTTTCTTTATTTCTTTCCTTTGACTTTTGTTCCTTTGACTTTTCTTCTCAATAAATTTTTAGGCATTTGACTCTTCTGAGTAACTTGAGATTCTTCTTTTGTATTATGAGAAATTTGGACTAAAAGAAAGAAAGCTTATTTACCTTGTCTTCTCACTAAATTCTGATAAGACTCCTGAGACTCATTTGAGGAATCCCGAGTCTCTTCTTTCATGTTTCGATTAATTTAGGTTTTCTAATATTTCAGATTTTCTGATTTAGCTTGTCTTCTCTAAAAATTCTTACACTTTTCTCACTTAATCCCTTTTGAAAATTAGTGTCAAGAAAACCATGTTGCTCAGCTGAAAGTTAAACCACTTTCAGCTGAAAGTGTGCTTCAAGTGTGGGAAAGTGTTCAGTAATATCAATTATAGAGTCATCATGTTAAATGTTAGTGTTCAATGATAGCAGCATCATTGAACATTATCATAAAATGATACAAAGTAGATGGAAGGGATTTTTAGGTAAGGATTTTGGGGTTACAGACGTAAACATGTGAGTGCATAGTCGCATTTTTTTTTGATAACATAAATGAATGCAGAATTCTGCAAAAAAACCTGAGGTTCTTTCCTAATTGTGCTTGCCATCAACCAGAAAGTTCGCTTTTTTTCGTCTTTTTGAATGTAATTTTATCAATATTCGGAGTCCAGTAAAGTCAGATTTAGATGTTATTATTACAGTAAACAATATACTACGATGAATGCTATCATGGCAAACCCTAAGTAGTTTCTATCATAAAAACCAAAATGTTGCTATTATAGCTACCAATATATATAGTTACACAAAATAAAGCCATAGAAAAAAAATGGAAAACGAAAACAAAAGCAAAAAAATAGTCTATATAAATCAATGAAGAAAAAATACACAATTCATAAAAAAAAACACTGACAGTTTACGTTATAATCCGGTTTTTGCAGCTTTTGCGGCTTTTAGCAGCTTGTAAATATTGGCAAAGACACTATATGTCCATTTCAAATTGCCCGAAAATTCAAGCTTTAGTGCCCCCCCCCCACCAACCTGATTCTTGTGGAAGAAAGACATTGACACTCGAAGAAAATATGTTCATAATTCTACTACTTACCCCATTCTCACAAAAGCAACAAATTATGTCTGCGTCTCAAACTGACCCATTCCCCGCAGAACGTTTTACTATATTGGAATAGAGGATAATTCGCCATAATCTGGAACCTGAACTGCAACTATTTCGGTATTAGCTTTAAATATAATAATATTTTAGTGCAAAATAATCATTAATATCAGCAAAATAACTTAATATCTTAATCTTTTTGATTTGGAAAGAGTTGAGTTCTTCTATTATTCAGTTGCAGTTTAAGAACACTAAAGTTAGCTAGGGATTCCACTCCAGGCTCTGTGCAACGATTATTCACAAGGATAAAAAAAGTAAGGTCTAAAACTGATTAATTTAGACAGGTCAAGATCTTTTACTCGTAGATTCTGGCCTTTAGACCAAAGTAATCTCAAATTTTTTCCCCAGAATTGAACAATTTGTTAGTTACAATACATTCTGTTCTTACATTTATGAACAAAACGCGAAGAGTTCAAAACCAGCTATTTACTTGACCTTCAATAGCTTCAATATTTTGTTTACAGACATAGAGGTTCCATTTTCCTTTAGTAAAGTATTTCCAATGCTGCATTCTTAATTATAAATGTATTTCAAAGGAAAGTTTTCTAACCATCTTTTCTCACATAGAAATTTTAGCCATATGAATTGAATTAGGACATAAAACAAGGGATGTTACAATAACTTTTTTATGGCAGTAACATAATTTTTTAAGGCTTTTTTTAATCTGAAATAAAAAAAGATTTAATTATGAAAGTGTAATTGGAAAGCTTCTTTGAGAAATTTCTTTTATTTAACTTTTGAGAAAACTTTCCTTTTGATTTTTGTCGTACGACCCTAAGAATTATTTCAAATGATTTAATACACATTTGGAGCTGACCATAAATATGCTTTACAAGATGAGAAAAAACTCAAAAAGAAGAAAAAATTAGATATTTACAGCCAGCGAGAATTCAAATGCAATGCAAATATTTAAGCCGAGACCTCCGTGCGACCGTCCTCAGAGCTAAAATGGAAAAGACCGTAAAAACAACCGCCAAATATACAAAAAACTGTAAAAAAATAACCAATAATATAAAAGCAGAACCCTTCCCAAGTAATGAATGCAAGAAAAAAAAAAACCAAAAACAAATATTCGCGAAAAATTCATAAAAATTAAATCCAAGTTCATAATCCTTTTTTTAAAAGCCAATCGTTTACCAGGTCGGATATCATTTAATATTCTACAAGGTCCTCGTGTTTTCTTATTTTCGTGTTTTCTCATCTTGTCCTTCTCAGCCAGCGCGGTCTCAAAAATTATTTGAACATATTTTGTAAAAACACAGAGAAGCGGCATATTTATATTTAAGATTTTATTTTTCTTAAACATAAAACTGGATAATAGAATTTCTTGTTTACGTTTAGGAGAGGTGGAAGGAGAAGGGAACTAATGGTCCTGTTTTTTTTCTAGAACAAATATAGCAATTAATGACTTAGCGTAATTAATCGTAGTGCTAAACCTTCTGAGGCCAACGCCAATGTGTGTGTTCCACCTCTGCTCTACTCAGCGCCTCATAACTTTGCTTCCTACTATGAAATTCCCACTTCCTACAAATCTTGTATCATAGTGTCTTGATTTTGAAATCGAGGAATTTGTGTCTTTTGTGAAGCTCCTTTTAGATTTTTCAAAAGCGCAACTTTCTACAATACTTGCCCAAGAGCATACACTAATCGATAATTCTGGACCCAAAGTCCGAATGTTTTTTTTTCATGAAATGTTCTATTGTGTCGATCTTTGTGAAATTCAACACCAGCAAAAAGCTTGGGCTCAAAAGCAGATTAGAACCCAGGTGCGAGTCTACTGAGAGGGTTTTCTCCAAACCTTGCATTTTAAAATTTAACAGATTTGATTGTCACATCTCAACTCAGACTGTGTTAATTGAAAGTGTGGGTCCTAGTAGTCACTTTGAGACGTTCGTACACATTTCGGTCTCTGTGGGGCAGGTGGTTATTACACCTGTACGTTATTACACTTCCTCCTCAAATCCTTGCTCTTACGATTATAGCCTTTATGAATTATAGTCTTGAAAAAAAAAAAAAAAATTATTGGAGGAATGAGGGAGAGGCGGAAGTTTTTTTTTCAGGTTCTCTGGTATCTTATTGCCAAAAATTCTTGTATGCCTTTTTAGGTCATTTCTAAAAAATAATTCACTTTTATTGTTTAAAAAATCAAGATAAATACCGGACATTAAGAACCCATACAACAGGTTTGTTTCCTGATTGGGGTTTACTTGCTTCTGAAATTTTAATTGAGGCGTCTTCACGGCCTGAAGTTTTAAAGCTGATCAACATAAGAAATTGAATGTTTCACACTATAGAATCAATAAAACCAGATTTTTCTTCAAATTTGTTGTTCTCGAGATCTCCTTGGTCCCCTCAAGTTAAAATTTAAAATCTATTGGAACTCCCCCGTTCAACATTCCCTCATAATTTCAACTTAGATCCATAAGCCATTAATTTCTATTCCAAAATATTTCAGCTATAATATTTTGAAAACCTCTACCTTTTCGATTTAGCTCTACCCTTTTCCCCAAGCCACAAATTGGCGTCCACTTGCCCCTCCCCCAGATTTCCTAAAACTTCCAATCTTATGCCTTTGTTTTCATGATATATTATGTAAATGCCATATCCACAGCCTAGTAGCACCTGCTGCCTCTTGATATGCCTAGCTACTTAACCGTGCAAAAAATTACAAGTCGTATAGCTGCTTATAGTGCAAAAACGTTACTTATTCATGGATTTAAGACACAATCTGGTTATCCCTTTCCCTTCCATCAAAACTAGGTTTGAAAATTCCTTGCCCAGCCCGTTCCCTGCCTTTCTCCATAGCGCCCTAAAGTTTCTACTCCATCTCCCAAGCCGTTACCAAGATCTTGATGACGCACAATTTTAATGAACTTGATAAACATGTTTTACTTCGGTATACCTCTGCCCCCTTCCTAATTCAAAATTCAAAGTTCAATTGAATGTTCAGTGCTCCGTCAAAGTTTTACTTCAAACCCTTAAGCCATTCCCAAGGTACTGTAAATAACTTGAAAAATCATTTACACGTAATGTCCTTTGATTTAATGTGGTACGTGTGTCGTCTCTACAGTAGATTAAATAAAAAAAACAAGTTTTTTAAACTGAAAGTAAGGAGCGACATTAAAACTTAAAACGAACAGAAATTATTCCGTATATGAAAGGGGCTGTCCCCTCCTCAACGCCTCGCTCTTTACGCTAAAGTTCGACTCTGTCTCACAACTTTATTTTTTAAAACAATAAAAAACTTTAGCGTAAAGAGCGAGGCGTTGAGGAGGGGACAGCCCCTTTCATATACGGAATAATTTCTGTTCGTTTTAAGTTTTAATGTCGCTCCTTACTTTCAGTTTAAAAAACTTGTTTTTTTTATTTAATTTCCGATCGTTTTTTAGTTAATGCAGGGGATGTTTCCCCCCTCTTTAAAAAATCGAGTAAATTTTCTCAGGCTCGTAGCCTTTGATGAGTAATACTAAACTTAATAAAATTTATATATTTAGAATCAGCATTATAAACACATTCTTTTGATACATTTATTGACATCAAAATTCCGTTTTTAAAAGTTTCGATTACTACTGAGCCGTATCGCTTGTTTTTTTATTGTTTTTTTTATTACGTATATGTTATTACGTATATGAGGGGGTTCTCCCCTTAGTCAATACCACGCTCTTTACGTTAAAAGTTAAAAAAAAATTTGATTCACAAACCCCTGAATCACAAAGGCCGTTTAATTAGAATAGATAGCTCTTTTGAAAGCACTAAAAACAAAACTGTAGCGTAAAGAGCGAGGTATTGACTTGGGGGAGAACCCCCTCACATACGTTATAATTTCTGTTCGTTTTAAGTTCTAATATTCCTTCTTACATTTCAGTTGAAAAAACTTGTTTTTTTTTTTATTTAATTTCTGATCGTTTTTTAAATAATGCTTGGAAATCCGGCGCCCCCTTCATAGAAATTTCCCTTACCCCAAAGAAACATCCTCCACGGAAATATTCTCCGGATTAACCCCCTCGTCTAGCCCCCCCTCTCCAGAAAAAATCCTTCCTGAAAATGGTTGTATACTTCCCAATAACCAATAAATAATGCTGGCAAGTCCGGCGCCCCCTTCATGGCAATTTCCCTTCCCCCATGAAAACTTCCTTCATGAACAGATCCTCCAACATAACCACCGACCCACCCTTCCCTCCCACTACCAGAAAAAAAACCTCCTGAAAACTTCTGTATACTTCCCAATAACCAATACTATATGTTAACATTGGGTAAAGTTCATAACTTTTAGCCCTCCCTCTGGGAACTTCGGGGGATTAAGTCATCCTAAAAGACATATTTATCATATTTTCGACCATTCTGAACAAAATGGCTATCTCAGAATTTTGATCGGGTGACTTTGGGAAAAAAATAAGCGTGGGAGGGGGCCTAGTTGCCCTCCATTTTTTTTGGTCACTTAAAAAGGGCACTAGAACTTTTAATTTCCGTTCCAATGAGCCCTCCCACGATATTCTAGGACCACTGGGTCGATACGATCACCCCTGGGGAAAAAAAAAAAAAACAAACAAACAAACAAATAAACACGCATCCGTGATCTTTCTTCTGGCAAAAAATGTAAAATTCCACATTTTTGTAGATAGGAGCTTGAAACCTCTACAGTAGGGTTCTCTGATACGCTGAATATGATGGTGTGATTTTCATTAAGGTTCTATAACTTTTAGGGGGTCTTTCCCCCTTTTTTTGAAAATCAGCCAAATTTTCTCAGGCGCGTAACTTTTGATGGGTAGCACTAAACTTGATGAAAGTTATATATTTGAAATCAGCATTGAAATCTGATTCTTTTGATATATCTATTGGTATCAAAAACCCGTTTTCTAGAGTTTCGGTTACCATTGAGCCGGGTCGCTCCTTACTTACAGTTCGTTACCACGAACTGTTTGATTTTGGGAAACTCTGGTAATCTTGGCATAGCAGGTGATCCGTGGGACCTCATTCGAAATGCAACAAATTAGAAACAAAAGTTGTTTGGACCATTTTAAGACCCCTTTCCCATTTCAAACAAAATTTCTGATTTTCTTGACCCGAAAAATAATTTTTCTATTACAAAATCTATGTGTAAGCCATGGGCAACTTCCATAATTTACTACCCTTGTTCCAGGGGGTTTAAAATACCTACTGAGACTCCTTCTCAGTAGGGGCCTCCCCCAAGCCACTCAGCACGTCCCCAGGTTGTGGATAGGGGAGCTTCCTACAAATATGTAGGGTACCTCCATTGAGTAGGAGACGCAGACAGGGAGGGGGGGCCTAGTCCTTGGGAACCCATAATAGAAACTGGGACATCCTCGCCCGGGGATCATAAATATAGGTGGAAGAGGAAGTAGGCCCCTGTGATGTTCAATCACCAGGGCCCACGTGTGGAGATGTCCTTTGAGCTACAACCTTTCTCCCAGCAACGGTTTAAATTGCATGGTGAAGCAGAACACCCTTTTGGGAGGATCCTCAATAGGAGGACAACTGTGGCAGGGCGTAAGATCCGTTTGTTTTATGGACAACGGCCTCTTCAAAGGGCTTCCTCGACTCTGTCGGGGTTCCATGGGTCTGAGAAACCCTTGGTCAAAAAATTCCCATGAAACATTTATGAATAAACTAGTACTCCCAGAAATGATGTGCTAGCTACGGCATCCCCGGTTTCAAGCGACACTATCCTGCTCCCTGGAATACCGACGAGACAGAAAAGTTAGAGAGCTATTCCCAGTAAAATAAATCTACAGATGAATGAATTTTGAGTTTATAATTAGAATGTGAGATCCGTGAAGCGAGAACCAACAAGATTTGTGATCGCTATGGAAATGAAGCGCTACCAAGGAGACGTTTTTTTCTGTCGCAGACAAGATTGAATAGAGTTTCTGAAAAAAAAAACCCATACCAGTCCTTGCCTCTGACAACTTGTATTTACTCCTCAACTCTGGTGCGTATGATGGATTTGGCAACTATGGAGTCGGCTTTATGATTGGCTGCCGTGCGCAAAAGGCTCTTCTTGCATGGGATCCAGTGAAGCCCAGAATAGCCAGATTACGACTGAAAATAAGACTACCAAACATCTTCATGTTGCTGTCTACGCACCAACAAGAGTGTCAACGGATGATGATAAGGACTCTTTCTGCACTGATCTAGAGATTACGATGCAGAAATGCCGCAAGCGAGACGTCTTGATTTTAGCAGGTGATTGGAACTCCTGTGTTGACCCAACAGACCCCGATATTCACGATATTGTTGGTCGGTTCACTTATAGACAGCGCTGTGCCAATGGAGATAGACTATTTCAGTTCACGAGATCCTATAGCCTTACCATCACCAACAGCATATTTCAACACAAACCCTCTCAAAGGATAACTTGGCGCTCAAACGATGGTTCTAAAGCTGCACGAATTAACCACATTTTTATCCGTCAGTGTTGGTGCTCCTCAGATTCTCGAGCTTATAGAGGAGCATGCACGGGATCTCAATCTGGAAGTGATCATGCGCTTGTACATGCAAAGATACTCTTAAAATTGACCTTGAGCAAGAGACAAATATCCAAAAAGGAAGTTATACGCGGAGAAACTGAAAATTCAATCAGTGAAAGAGGACTTCTGCCTGAAGATACAGAGCCAGTTTGCAAGCCTGACAGACTGTGACGAAGACTCACCACCCTATGGAAACATTTCCAGGACACCACTGAAAAGATGGCTGCCGAAGTTATTGGCCTTGTTCCTGCAAAGCTGAGAAAAATTGTGTTTCAGAGAAAACTATAAAGTTAAGGGAGGCTACTAAACGACAAGCATCAAACGCATCAACCATAGTAAAAAAGTCATCAAACAGTTCGTGGTAAAGAACTGTAAGTAAGGAGCAACCCGGCTCAATAGTAACCAAAACTCTAAAAAACAGAATTTTGATACCAGTTCATCAAAAGAATTGGATTTTTATGCTGATTTCAAATACATAAGTTTCATAAACTTTAGTTATACCCATCAAAAGTTACGAGCCTGAAAAAATGTGCCTTATTTTCGAAAATCGGGGAAACACCCCCTAAAAGTGATAGAATCTTAATGAAAATAAAACCATCAGATTCAGCGTAACGAATAACCCTATTGTAGATGTTTCAATCTCCTATCTGCAAAAATGTGGAATTTTGTATTTTTTGCCAGAAGAAAGATCACGGATGCGTGTTCATTTGTTTTTTTTTTTCTCAGGGGTCATCGTATCGATACGGTAGTCCTAGAATATCGTGAGAGGGCTAATTCGAACGGAAATTATAAGTTCTAGTGCCCTTTTTAAGTGACCAAAAAATTGGAGGGCAACTTGGCCCCGTCCTATGCTCATTTTTTCCCAAAGTCACCCATCAAAATTTTGAGATAGCCATTTTGTTCAGCATAGTCAAAAATCTAATAAATACATCTTTGAGAGTGACTTAGTCCCCCACAGCTCCCGGGGGAAGGGATGCAAGTTATGGACTTTTCCCATTGTTTACATATTAAATTAAAAAAAAACAAGTTTTTTTAAAATGAAAGTAAGGAGCGACATTAAAACTTAAAACGAACAGAAATTAATCTGTATATGAAAGAGACTGTCACGTCTCCCTCTTTACTCCCAATATTTTTTTTCCGGCAGTTGCTCTGGTGTTCTCACTGAAGTAACTCCATATTAGCATCTTTTCCCTACGTGCATAAGTTTGCGCCAATTGTATATTTTTTAGTTTGATGGTGGTTTTATTGTTTTTTTTAGTTTTAACTTGTTTTTTTTTTATCTTGTTCTTCTTCTGTCTTTCGTGCTGAAAACGCCTTGTTTGTGATACAGGCGAAATATCCGCGTTGTTTTGCATTTGTCTCTCTGTTTTGTTTTCTCTCCACTGGCCGCAGTCTCGTTTGTTGTTTTTTTTTTTTCATTGAGATTTTTCTCTTTGTTGATTTCTGTTCTTTTTGAGTTTTAATGTTGCTCCTTACTTTCAGTTGATTTTTTTCTGCTCGTTTTTTTAGATAATGCTGGGCAATCCGGCGCACCCTCCATAGAAATGTCCCTTCCCCCAAGGAAAAATCCCCCATGTAAAGATCCTCCCGTTCGTGGTAACAAACTGTAAGTAAGGAGCGACCTGGCTCAATAGTAACCGAAACTCTAAAAACCGGAATTTTGATACCAATAGACGCATCAAAAGAATCAGATTTTAACGCTGATTTCAAATATATAAGCTTCATCAAGTTTAGTCCTACCCATCAAAAGTTACGCACCTGAGAATATTTGCCTGATTTTCGAAAAAAGTTATAGAACCTTAACGAAAATCACACCATCAGATAGATTCAGCGTATCATAGAACCCTATTGTGGAGGTTTCAAGCTCCTATCTGGAAAATGTGAAATTTTTTTATTTTTGCCAGAAGAAAGATCACGAATACGTTTTTTTTTTTTTTTTTTTTTTTTTTTTTTTTTTTTTTTTTTTTTTTTTTTCCAGGGATGATCGTATAGACCCAGTGGTCCTAGAATATCGTGGGAGGGCTCATTCAAACAGAAATTAAAAGTTCTAATGCCCTTTTTAAGTGAACAAATAAATGGAGGGCAACTAGGTCCCCTTCCACGCTCATATATTTCCTAAAGTCACCCGATCAAAATTTTGAGATGGCCATTTTGTTCAGCATGGTCGAAAAAATAATAAATGTCTTTTAGGATGACTTAGTCCCCCAAAGTCACCGAGGGGAGGGCTGAAAGTTATGAACTCTACCCAATATTTACATATAGTATTGGTTATTTGAAAGTAACAGACGTTTTCATGACGTTTTCAGGGGGGATTTTATCTGGTAGTGGGGGAGGAGGTCAGAGGTTTTATTGGGAGGATCTTTCCATAGATGAAGTTTTCATGGGGGAAGTGACATCAAAACTCAAAACGAACAGACATTATTCCGTATATGAAAGGGGCTGTCCCCTCCTCAATCCCTCGCTCTTTACGTTGAAGTTAGACTCTTTCTCTCAACTCTATTTTTTAAAACAATAAAATACCTTAGCGTAAAGAGGGAGACGTTGAGGAGGGGACAGTCTCTTTCAAATACAGAATAATTTATGTTCGTTTTAAGTTTTAATGTCGCTCCTTACTTTCATTAAAAAAACCTTGTTTTTTTTAATTTAATATGTAAACAATGGGAAAAGTTCATAACTTGCATCCCTTCCCCCGGGAGCTGCGGGGGACTAAGTCACCCTCAAAGATGTGTTTATTAGATTTTTGACTATGCTGAACAAAATGGCTATCTCAAAATGTTGATGGGTGACTTTGGGAAAAAATGAGCATGGGACGGGGCCAAGTTGCCCTCTAATTTTTGGGTCACTTAAAAAGGGCACTAGAACTTATAATTTCCATTCAAATGAGCCCTCTCACGATATTCTAGTACTACCGGATCGATACGATGACCCCTGAGGAAAAAAAAAACAAATAGACACGTATCTGTAATCTTTCTTCTGGCAAAAAATACAAAATTCCACATTTTTGCAGATAAGAGCTTGAAACATCTACAGCAGGGTTATTTGTTACGCTGAATATGATGGTTTGATTTTCATTAAGATTCTATCACTTTTAGGGGGTGTTTCCCCATTTTTTCGAGAATAAGGCAAATTTTTTCAGGCTCGTAACTTTTGATGGGTATAACTAAAGTTGATGAAACTTATGTATGTGAAATCAGCATAAAAATCCAATTCTTTTTATGTATCTACTGGTATCAAAATTCTGTTTTTTAGAATTTCGGTTACTATTGAGCCGGGTCGCTCCTTATTTACAGTTAGCTTTATAGCCTCCCTTAGCTTTATAGTTTTCTCTGAAACACAATTTTTCTCAGCTTTGCAGGAACAAGGCCAATAACTTCGGCAGCCATCTTTTCAGTGCCTGGAAATGTTTCCATAGGGTGGTGAGTCTTTGTCACAGTCTGTCAGGCTTGCAAACTGGCTCTGTATCTTCAGGCAGAAGTCCTCTTTCACTGATTGAATTTTCAGTTTCTCTGCGTATTACTTCCTTTTTGGAGGATTGTCTCTTGCTCAAGCTCAATTTTAGGAGTATCTTTGCATGTACAAGCGCATGATCACTTCCAGATTGAGATCCCGTGCATGATCCTCTATAACCTCGAGAATCTATGACTGAGGAGCACCAACACTGACGGATCACAATGTGGTTAATTTGTGCAGCTTTAGAACCATCGTTTGAGTGCCAAGTTATCCTTTGAGAGGGTTTGTGTTGAAATGGGCTGTTTGTGATGGTAAGGTTATAGGATCTCGTGAACTGGAATAGTCTATCTCCATTGGCACAGCACTGTCCATAAGTGAACCGACCAACAATATCGTGAATATCGGGGTCTGTTGGGTCAACACAGGAGTTCCAATCACCTGCTAGAATCAAGACGTCTCGCTTGCGGCATTTCTGCATCGTAATCTCTAGATCAGTGCAGAAAGAGTCCTTATCAGCATCCGTTGACACTCTTGTTGGTGCGTAGACAGCAACAGAAAGATGTTTGGTAGTCTTATTTTCAGTCGTAGTCTGGCTATTCTGGGCTTCACTGGATCCCGTGCAAGAAGAGCTTTTTGCGCACGGCAGCCAATCATAAAGCCGACTCCATAGTTGTCAAATCCATCATACGCACCAGAGTTGAGGAGTAAATACAAGTTGTCAGAGCCACGAACTGGTATGGTTTTTTTTCAGAAACTCTATTCAATCTTGTCTGCGACAGAAAAAAACGTCTCCTTGGTAGCGATTCATTTCCATAGCGATCACAAATCTTGTCGGTTCTCGCTTCACGGATCTCACATTCTAAATATAAATTCAAAATTCATTCATCTTTAGATTTATTTTACTGGGAATAGCTCTCTAACTTTTCTGTCTCGTCGGTATTCCAGGGAGCGGGATAGCGTCGCTTGAAACCGGGGATGCCGTAGCTAGCACATCATTTCTGGCAGTACTAGTTTATTCATAAATGTTTCATGGGAATTTTTTTGACCAAGGGTTTCTCAGACCCATGGAACCCCGACAGAGTCGAGGAAGCCCTTTGAAGAGGCCGTTGTCCATAAAACAAACGGATCTTACGCCCTGCCACAGTTGTCCTCCTATAGAGGATCCTCCCAAAAGGGTGTTCTGCTTCACCATGCAATTTAAACCGTTGCTGGGAGAAGTGTTGTAGCTCAAGGACATCTCCACACGTGGGCCCTGGAGAGTGAACATCACAGGGGCCTACTTCCTCTTTCACCTATTTTTATGATCCCCAGGCGAGGATGTCCCAGTTTCTATTATGGACTCCCAAGGACTAGGCCTCCCCCCTTGTCCGCGTCTCCTATTCAATGGAGGTTCCCTACATATCTGTAGGACGTTCCCCTATCCACAACCTGGGGATTCGCTGAGTGGCCTGGGGGAGGCCCCTACTGAGAAGGAGTATCAGTAGGTATTTTAAACTCCTGGAACAAGGGTAGTAAATAATGAAAGTTGCCCATGGCTTACACATAGATTTTGTAATAGAAAAATTATTTTTCGGGTCAAGAAAATCAGACATTTCGTTTGAAATAGGAAAGGGGTCTCAAAATGGTCCAAACAACTTTTGTTCCTAATTGGTTGCATTTCGAATCAGGGCCCACGGATCACCTGCTATGCCGAGATTACCAGAGTTTCCCAAAATCTACTCTAGAGACGACACACGTACCACATTAAATCAAAGGACATTACGTTTAAATGATTTTTCAAGTTATTTACAGTACCTTGGGAATGGCTTAAGAGTTTGAGGTAAAACTTTGACGGAGCATTGAAAATTCAATTGAACTTTGAATTTTGACTTAGGAAGGGGGCAGAGGTATACCGAAGGAAAATATATTTATCAAGTTCATTAAAATTGTGCGTCTTCAAGATCTTGGTAACGGCTTGGGAGATGGAGTAGAAACTTTAGGGCGCTATGGAGAAAGGCAGGGAACGGGCTGGGCAAGGAATTTTCAAACCTAGTTTTGATGGAAGGGAAAGGGATAACCAGATTGTGTGTTAAATCAATGAATAAGTAACGTTTTTGCACTACAAGCAGCTACACGACTTGTAATTTTTGCACGGTTAAGTAGCTAGACATATCAAGAGGCAGCAGGTGCTACCAGGTTGTGGATATGGCATTTACATAATATCTCATGAAAAACCAAAGGGATAAGATTGGAAGTTTTAGGAAATCTGGGGGGGGGCAAGTGGACACAAAATTGTGGCTTGGGGAAAAGGGTAGAGCTAAATCGAAAAGGTAGAGGTTTTCAAAATATTATAGCTGAAATATTTTGGAATAGAAATTAATGGCTTATGGATCTAAGTTGAAATTATGAGGGAATGTTGAACGGGGGAGTTCCAATAGATTTTAAATTTTAACTTGAGGGGACCAAGGAGATCTCGAGAACAACAAATTTTGAAGAAAAATCTGGTTCTATTGATTCTATAGTATTAAACATTCAATTTTTTATGTTGATCAGCTTTAAAATTTCAGGCCATGAAGACGCCTCAATCAAAATTTCTGAAGCAAGTAAACCCCAATCAGTAAACAAATCTTGTTGTATGGGTTCTTTATGTCCTGTTTTATCTTGATTTTTTAAACAATAAAAGAGAATCATTTTTTAGAAATGACCTAAAAAGGCATACAAGAATTTTCGGCAATAAGATACCAGAGAATCTGAAAAATAAAACTTCCGCCTCTCCCTCATTCCTCCAACAAAAATATTTTTTTTCAAGACTATAATTCATAAAGGCTTTAATCTTAAGAGCAAGGATTTGAGGAGGAAGTGCAATAACGTGGGGACCACCTGCCCCACAGAGACCGAAATGTGTACGAACGTCTCAAAGTGACCACTAGGACACACATTTTCAATTTACACAGTCTGAGTTGAGATGTGACAATCAAATCTGTTAAATTTTAAAATGCAAGGTTTGGAGAAAACCCTCTCAGTAGACTCGCACCTGGGTTCTAATCTGCTTTTGAGCCCAAGCTTTTTGCTGGTGTGGAATTTCACAAAGATCGACACAATAGAACATTTCATGAAAAAAAACATTCGGACTTTGAGTCCAGAATTATCGATTAGTGTATGCTCTTGGGCAAGTATTGTAGAAAGTTGCGCTTTTGAAAAATCTAAAAGGAGCTTCACAAAAGACACAAATTCCTCGATTTCAAAATCAAGACACTATGATACAAGATTTGTAGGAAGTGGGAATTTCATAGTAGGAAGCAAAGTTATGAGGCACTGAGTAGAGCAGAGGTGGAGCACAGACATTGGTGTTACCTCAGAAGGTTTAGCACTACGATTAATTACGCTAAGTCATTGATTGCTATATTTGTTCTAAAAAAAACAGGACCATTAGTTCCCTTCTCCTTCCACCTCTCCTAAACGTAAACAAGAAATTCTATTGTCCAGTTTTATTTTTAAGAAAAATAAAATCTTAAATATAAATATGCCGCTTCTCTGTGTTTTTACAAAATATGTTCAAATAATTTATGAGACCACGCTGGCTGAGAAGGACAAGATGAGAAAAACACGAAAATAAGAATACGCGAGGACCTTGTAAAATATTAAATGATATCCGACCTGTTAAACGATTGGCTTTTAAAAAAGTATTATGAACTTGGATTTAATTTTTATAAATTTTTCGCGAATTTTTGTTTTTGGTTTTTTTCTTGCATTAATTTACTGCTAGATTTTTTTATTCAGGTCCCTTTCACAGTTACTTGGAAAGGGTCCTGCTTTTATATTATTGGTTATTTTTTACAGTTTTTTGTATATTTAGTGGTTGTTTTTACGGTCTTTTCCATTTTTGCACTGAGAACGGTCGCACGGAGGTCTCGGCTTAAATATTTGCATTGCATTTGAATTCTCGCTGGCTGTAAATATCTAATTTTTTCTTCTTTTTGAGTTTTTTCTCATCTTGTAAAGCATATTTATGGTCAGCTCCAAATGTGTATTAAATCATTTGAAATAATTCTTAGGGTCGTACGACAAAAATCAAAAGGAAAGTTTTCTCAAAAGTTATATAAAAGAAATTTCTCAAAGAAGCTTTCCAATTACACTTTCATAATTAAATCTTTTTTTTTATTTCAGAATAAAAAAAAGCCTTAAAAAGTTATAGTTACTGCCATAAGAAAGTTATTGTAACATCCTTTGTTTTATGTCCTTATTCAATTCATATGGCTAACATTTCTATGTGAGAAAAGACGGTTAGAAAACTTTCCTTTGAAATACATTTATAATTAAGAATGCAGCATTACAAATACTTTACTAAAGGAAAATGGAACCTCTATGTCTGTAAACAAAATATTGAAGCTATTGAAGGTCAAGTAAATAGCTGGTTTTGAACTCTTCGCGTTTTGTTCATAAATTAAATAAAAAAAACAAGTTTTTTAAACTGAAAGTAAGGAGCGACATAAAACTTAAAACGAACAGAAATTATTCCGTATATGAAAGGGGCTGTCCCCTCCTCAACGCCTCGCTCTTTACGCTAAAGTTTTTTATTGTTTTAAAAAATAAAGTTGTGAGACAGAGTCAAACTTTAGCGTAAAGAGCGAGGCGTTGAGGAGGGGACAGCCCCTTTCATATACGGAATAATTTCTGTTCGTTTTAAGTTTTAATGTCGCTCCTTACTTTCAGTTTAAAAAACTTGTTTTTTTTATTTAATTTTTGAACGTTTTTGAATAAATGCAGGTTTGATCTTGGCTCACCGTACATGAATAATTAAAACAAAATTTTCATATTAATTTACTTTTATTTAGTTAAATGGCTTTCTCGAAACTTGTTTAATTATATTTACGAACGTTTTTATTAGTAATAAATATACGTAACTTACGAATTAACTTACGTAACGAACTTCTATATTCATATATTTTTAATTTGTTTATTAGGGGGTTCGCCCCCTAGTCAATACCTTGCTCTTTAAGCGAAAGTTCGAATTTTGTTCCAATTCTTTAAAAATGACCGCTTAATCACAAAGGCCGTTAATTAGTATAAATAGCTCTTATGAAAGTACTAAAAAATCTTTGGCTTAAAGAGCGAGGTATTGACTACGGGGTGAACCCAATCATATATGTAATATTTTCTGTTCGTTTGAAGTTTCGATGTTGCTGCTATTGCAGTTGAAATAGTTGTTTTTTTATATTAAATTTCTGATCTTGCTTTAAATAATGCTGGGAAGTTCGCGTCCCCTTCATAGCAATGTCCCTTCCCCATGAAAACTTCCTTCATGGAAAGATCCTCCCACATAACCCCCGAACCACCCCCCCCCCCCCACTACCAGGAAAAATCTCCCCTGAAAACGTCTGTATACTTCCAAATAACCAATACTATATGTTAACATTGGGTAAAGTTCATAACTTTCAGCCCTCCCCCGGGAATTTTGGGGGATTAAGTCATCCTAAAAGACATACTTATTATATTTTCGAACATGCTGAACAAAATGGCTATCTCAAAATTTTGATCAGGTGACTTTGGGAAAAAAATGAGCGTGGGAGGGGGCCTAGTTGCCCTCCATTTTTTTGGTCACTTAATTTCCATTCCAATGAGCCCTCCCAAGATATTCTAGGACAACTGGGTCGATACGATCACCCCTGGGAAAAAAAACAAACAAACAAGCAAATAAACACGCACCCGTGATCTTTCTTCTGGCAAAAAATGCAAAATTCCACATTTTTGTAGATGGGAGCTTGAAACCTCTACAGTAGGGTTCTCTGATACGCTGAATATGATGGTGTGATTTTCATTAAGGTACTATAACTTTTAGGGGGTCTTTCCTCCTTTTTTCGAAAATCAGCCAAATTTTCTCAGGCGCCTAACTTTTGATGAGTAGAATTAAACTTGATAAAACTTATATATTTGAAATCAGCATTAAAATCTGATTCTTTTGATGTATCTATTTGTATCAAAATACCGTTTTCTAGAGTTTCGGTTACCATTGAGCCGGGTCGCTCCTTACTTACAGTTCGTTACTACGAACTGTTTGATGTAAGAACAAAATGTATTGTAACTAACAAATAGTTCAATTCTGGGGAAAAGATTTGAGATTACTTTGGTCTAAAGGCCAGAATCTACGAGTAAAAGATCTTGACCTGTCTAAATTAATAAGTTTTAGACCTTGCTTTTTTTATCCTTGTGAATAATCGTTGCACAGAGCCTGGAGTGGAATCCCTAGCTAACTTTAGTGTTCTTAAACTGCAACTGAATAATAGAAGAATTCAACTCTTTCCAAATTAAAAAGATTAAAATATTAAGTTATTTTGCTGATATTAATGATTATTTTGCACTAAAATATCATTTCATTTAAAGCTAATACCGAAATAGTTGCAGTTCAGGTTCCGGATTATGGCGAATTATCCTCTATTCCAACATAGTAAAACGTTCTGCAGGGAACGGGTCAGTTTGAGACGCAGACGTAATTTGTTGCTTTTGTGAGAATGGGGTAAGTAGTAGAATTATGAACATATTTTATTCGAGTGTCAATGTATTTCTTCCACAAGAATCAGGTTGGCGGGGGGGGGGGCATTAAAGCTTGAATTTTTAGGCAATTTGTAATGGACATATAGTGCCTTTGCCAATATTTACAAGCTGCTAAGAGCCGCAAAAACTACAAAAACTGGATTATAACGTAAAATTTTATTTATTTTTCTCTATTATAAATATTTTATTCCTTTGTTGTTATGCACTTCAAAGAATTCTATGCCACCTCCCCTCCAACTAAAAAGACCTCTTTTATGCAATCACTCTTTGACAAAGCAAAAAAAAAAAAAAAAAACGAAAAGAAAAAAGAAGAAAAAAAACGTGTCCATGACCTTAGCCTTAGGAAAAATACAAGTTTTTTATAGCTTTATAGACACGGGTTCTAAACTACCTCTCTATTGGTTTCTGGAAGGTAGAATTCCATGATGGAATTTTGATCAAGATCATTGGAAAATTTTCTTCTACAAGTAATCTTCTATATAGGGTTTTAAGATTTATTAATTTTACATATTTGTTCTAAGTGTAAAAAGAAGATTCTTTTTATGCGTATATTATCAAAAACATACTGCTTATTAGAGCTACAGAAAAGGAAAAAACAAAATAAAAAAGTTCAGAAAAGTTATAGGCAGACCCATCCCTCCTACTAAAACCCTAGTAAAGCCATGGAGCTAAGACGAAAACACTACTAAATTATCCTGTTTTCTTTTGTTACTTGATTCATCTGGCTTACTTCTCAATGTCATGACGGTCAAACAGTAACCTGTAGTCAGAATGGAAATTGTAGCAGTTGAAAGCTTTCTTTCTTTAATACATAACTCTCACCCTTTGACAATTTCACATTTAGAATTATAAATTATCAAACATTTACAATACCAGAAAGTTATCTGGTGCTTTGAACCGAACCATAGAGAGAGTAATTTTTTTTCAAGATATAACGAGTCAGAGTTAAATTTCCAAGTTTTACTGGAAAATTTGGAGACTGTTCTTTGTTATAAGTAACAATTCAAACTTTCAAGCTCATTATAATAAGTTAAAGTTTGTGAAAGTAAAAAATAAGATGTCTTTTTTTGTTTAAATATCATTGGCAAAAAGTAAGAGTTCCAAGGATAGAATGTAATCAAACTCTTTATGGTAACAGACAGCAAGAAAATAGTGATACTTGTTCGTAGCAAACGAAAACTCTAAAAAACGAAAGTTCAATAATGATTAACACAATTACAAAAATGATTGGAATTATATAATCTAGAAAAAGGAAAATAATTCTAGAAAAAGAAGGAAAGTATCTTGAGACAAATTGATATTTTGATCAATGTCCTATAATGAAATTCAACACGACTGATTATTCTACAGCACAGGCTTGAACCTTTATTTAACAGGAAGAAAAATCTATATTTCTTATTTTCTCTGAGAAGGAAAATTATAGATATTTTTTATTTTTTGTATTAATATTATTCGCAGGGTGATCGTTTATAACCAGTTGCCCTAAGGAAAAAACACTTGGAAGAGACACACTGGGTTAAGATGCCTTTTTAACTATGATTAATTATGCTCACTTGACTCCCTTGCCCAAGTCACGTAAATTTTCCTATGTTACAAAGAGGAAACCTCCCCCTATTTCTGCACGAAATTTGGCAATGAGCAAACAATAGATATTTAACGAGCCTTAAGATCTTCAGTCCAATTTTCGAAAATTACACAGAATAAGATAAATGGATGGGTCTATTTGAAGCAAACAATAAAACTACAACCGAAGTCCAAATAAATAAAAGTACAATCAGTCGATAATAGTGTTGATTCTGAAGCTAATTATAGATCATTATGCACATATTCTTGTGACGGGAGCATTAGAAGAAAGACAGCATACAAAGTCGTATCTAGGATTTTTGTTCGAGAGAGCAGTATTTTTTCGGTTTACAAAAAAACTTCAAAAAATACATCAAAATTTGCTTATAGGCATTTTTTACGTTTTTAAGTTTCAGAAAAAAATTTTGAAGAAGGGGGGGGGGGTTAAACTCCGGTACCTTCCCATACCTAGGATACGGATTTGACATCAAATGTTTCGTATCTAATATTTCTCTAAAATCATGTAGCATTATCTACTCCTTTGCTTTAAATAATACTAATAAATATAATAATAATAATTTATTTATAACCAACATCATACAAAGATATATGACACTTGTAGAGTAATTAGAAAAACACCAGAAACAAAACCAAACATCAAGTAATAAAACACTAACAACATATATATCCAAAAAGACTATATAGACTAATCTTAACTTAAGCGGAACAACCTTTACAAGCTTTACATATAGCTTTACAAACATAATTTTATTTATTTTTTGTTGTTTTTTCTTACGCACGAAGAAGCAAAAACAACAATGTGGAATACCAATGATAATAAAATAAAAAGAAAAAGAAAATAGAAAAATGACTGCAAACACTTAAAAAAAAATCTATTAACCAGCTTAAGGAAGGAATAACTTCTTTTTATTAGTAGCTGTCAACAGAGGCCTCAATCATATCGGATTCACCTGCCCCTATCCCCAATGTGTTCAGCCAACTGATGAATTCTCACCAACACTTACGTTTTTTTTACTGCAATTTTTACTTAAATCTTGATATCTATCATAACTCTTAAGCCCTCTGGATGGTAAAAACCCTGGCTGTCAACTACCCAAAATTCACTTATATCAAATTCACATGCATCCTTAGCTAGACATCAATGTCTAGGCATAATCACTTTCTACCAATCATAATTTGGCATTCTTTGGGACGTATCTTTTAAGATAAATGAGCATATTTACAAATTGATACCCTGCAACAAAATTAGTCTAAAGCTTAAAAGGATGAAGATGAATTTTCGATTCGCATGTTTTGAGAGTAGATCATTTTTATTGGAAAATCTGAAAATTCTTCTTTTGAAAATGCACCTGGTGATAAATATAATTTGTAATTTGACGTCATTACATTTTCATACAATTGTTTTCTTCTTTAGTCTCCAAGGTTTCCCACAGTTTTGTAGGATTCAGAGCCCCTTCAAAAAATTACATGGTGCGTCCTTAAGAATTTTGACTTATGTAGAAGCTTGTTCATCTTCCGTTACATTTTGTACTTCCAAAATGTTCGTGGTGACGAACTGTAAGTAAGGAGGGACTCGGCTCAATAGTAGCTGAAACTAAAAATGCTAAAGTTTGACTTTTTGTCCCAATTTTTTAAGAACGACTCCTGAAATACAGGGGCCGTTTAATTAGGTAGGAAGCTTCTTTAAAAGGGCTAAAAGCTTTAGCGTGAAGAGTAAGGTATTGAGGAAGTGGGACAGCCCCTTCATAAGCGGAAAACATTCTGTTTGTCTTGAGTTTAAATGTTGCTCTTTATTTGAAGTCGAAAAAAAAATTTGTTTTGTTTTTATTTCATTGCAAATAAAGGATTAAAGACAAGAATAACAAGACAGTAAATGAAGACACTAAGCGTCATCACGAAACACCTTACAGCATCTTTAACATTATCACTGCTAAGTTTTTTCAGTAGTCCTTACTCCATGGAACACCAATGGATGTAATGGACTAAGTGTGTAACAAAAAAACACAGCGAAAATTTGAAATACCAATAAAAGTAATTTGAAAAGCAAGTGGATAGTAAATAAGAAACAGTTTGAAAGAGACATCGAGAAACGTTTTTTGAACTTTTTAAGTCTCTCTACTGCTTTTAACAACAATTAATTCATTCAATAATTATCTGTTTTGAAACCAGCTTAAAAGAATATAAGAAAAAAGTTGAACATTAAAAGAAAAACCAGACTCAAATAACTTCTAAAGATACAACAAACAGAAAATATTAAAACAAGACATAGTTATATATATACATTTTTCTTATTCCTAAATTTGCAGTACCAGGTAAAATTAAATATCTGATTTGCCCCTAGTCGTTTATTGAGATTTTTAAATGACGGTCGAATCTTCTTTTGAAAGAGTCAACACAGAAACTTTTTGGGGATAACTTCTTCAGGAAGGTCATTCCAGATCGAAGTGCAACGTCAGATGAAGCTGTTCTTTAAGTAATGTGTTCTCGTCTTTTCAGCTTCAAGTTAATTAGACTGTGCTGCGTCTCTCGTGTCTTTCTTGTTGGCTGGAAAATCGGAGACACAACACGAGAAAGCTATATAGAAGGAGGTTTTCTCACTAACAGATTGGAGAGAGTTTTAGGGAACAAATAAATCTGCCCTATGAGTCCTATTTTGAATCTTCTGGAGTGGTGCCAGCAAGGTTTTGGAGCATCTGCATACGCTGGACATCCATGCCTGCTAATAGGTCTGATGCATGGCTTGTAAAGTGGGAAGATCGGAATAAGCGGTAGAAGGTTTTTGGCGTGAAGGGTTATTCCCAGCTATCTTGCGCTGGATGTTCTTACCCAATCAAGGTGGGTGTTCCAAGAGAAATATATGGAGAAGTAGATTCCAAGGATACGAAGCTCGTCATTTTAATAGTCCTTCAAACCCCAAGGAGAAATGTCAACTACATGTCAAAGGATTCGATTCAGTGCTTTTCAATTGACCGTCTTAAAAAAAAACGTCTATTGACAATAAACGATTGTATCACTTATTAGTTTTGTTAAAGACAAAAAAAACTTCTAAATTTTTCTGAAGAGATTTAGAGACCTTGTGCTCCATGTTACTTCTGCTCCAAATCATATATTATGAAGTATCAAGGGTTTGCCATTCTCAACCAGTGGTTGTATATATTATAGCCTCACTTCTTCCATTGTACGTGACATGGCTTTGCCACACCACGTCTCTTTGTGCCACGCAATTTATACTAGCATTACACGTGACTCACTTTCGCCACATGGGGTACGTACCACATGGTATGCATAATTTTTGAAAGCGGGTGACCCCTCATCAATCATATGCTAAAGAGACAAGTTCAATTGACAAGATATGAAAAATAACTTTTCTTTTTATAGCTAGGTTTGTTGATTCTTTAATATAATTATAGATTTGTTAGTTTTCTAGTCTGTATATCGTCAGTTTGTAAGAAGTTTCGTAAAACCTATTCATTAAGGAACGAGAAACAAAGGATATTGCTTTCTGAAATACACTTTCTTAATTCATTTTGATTCTTCTATTCCTACAAAGCAAGTAGCCTAGAATAGAAAATACAAAAGGAATATAAACAAAAGAAATATGTTGTCAAAATTTTCTCTTTAAGATATTCTCAAAGGCTGAAAGAATACTAGGCCTTTTATCTGCTATGACTTACTTAATAGACGACCCTATTTATTGATATTTTGGCCGTAGTAGGTACCAGCATAATCATGATGACAGGGCCGATAAGACCTATTCTAGTTAATTTGGTATAATAGCATTATTCATTCTGAAACCTTTTCAGGAAATTAGCCGTCAAACCTTAGAGCAAAGACACGGTGGCAGACTTCTCATCTATAGGATAAATTTCATCGCGTATTTAGTGTTAATGAAATAAAATAAAACAATTTTTTATTGAAAGTAAAGAGTAACATTAAAAGATAAAACGAACCAAAAATATTCAGCATTTGAGAGGGGTTACCACCTCCTCAATCCCCCAACTTTGTGCTAAGATATTATGGTGCTTAAAAATTCTTTTTATTCAACTTCGACATCCCTAATGTTTGAACGGCGGTTCATAAAGGTTCATAGGACAAAAAGTCCAACTTTTGCGTAAAAAGCGGGAGGTGGAGGAGGGGATAGCCCAACTCATATACGAAATTTTTCTCGTTAATAGCATACCCAAGGTAACCCTAAATATGAGGAGGGTTACCAACCCCCCAACCTGACTCTTTAAATCAAAATATAGTTGCATAATGTTGATCTTAGGCAGCGTAATAGCGCTGCCTAAGTAAAGAGAAATTTGGGCATAATGTATTTTTTTTTCTTTTCACCAAGGCACTTTGCTTAGAAGCTATTGTCATAAAAAATTCGGAAGGAGCTCATTTGACAGGAAATTGAAAGTTTTAGTGTCCTTTTTAAGAATAACAAATTATTCGAGGGCAACCAGCCCTCCTTCCACGCCCATTAAGTTCCCCAAACATATCCAATCCAAATTTTGAGATAGCCATTTTGTTCAGCATTGTTGAAAGAAGGCATGTTTGACCTTTATTCTTCAAAAAGACCAACGGCATTTAGGTGAAGCTTTCAGATAATGTTTTGGGAAGTGTTGAGCTGAATCATAACGCATTATGTGCATACAGGTTGTCAAAAAGTCGTAATTCAGGAATGACTGAGGGCACTAATTTGGAATTTTCAGGGAATGATGAGACCTTACCTTAGACCTTAGCTCCTCCGGAGCCATTGGTGGCACATAAGGCGTCGACAAAGCCTCATCACTCGTCTGAAGTGGTGATACAGCGATGACGTCTTCCCATTCAGGCACTAAGGAGGTCTCACCCTTCCTCAGATCTCGATCAGAAGTTCACCACAAGCAGTTCTTTGAACAACCTCGTCTTCTTCTGTCGTCTGGTTTCCGATTGTAGACTGTCCGAAAGAGGGTAGCCTTCTGTCGTGTGAAGTACTTGTCCTAAATATACCCAATTCTTCTTCTTTAGAACAGCTGTAATTAGAGGCTGGCCCGTTCTACTACTAATGTCAAAGTTACTGACATTCTGGTGCCAGATTATACTTAGAATTCTCCTCAGGCACATATTTTTGAATGCAAGAATTTTCTTTTCAAACTGTTGGCTCATTTTCCAGAACCCACTAGTATCGAGGAGTATGAATAGCACATTGCTACTGAAGAGACGTAGTCTTAGTCGCAGACAATATTTTCTGCTTCTCCAAATGGGATTTAGTCTATTAAAAGCTCTGGTTGACTGACTAATTCTGTGATTAATCTCGGTAATCATTTTACCATCACAATCGATCCTGCTACCCAGGTATTTGAACTCCCTGATTCCTTCTAGGTTCTTATTCTTACACTGCGACAAAAGTGGGGCGCTTTTGGTGGACATACTCTTTGTTTTTTTAACATTGACGGTCAGCCCAACATTTTCTGTATTACCTATAATTGCGTCAAGCAGCTGCTGTAACTGCTATTGCAAATCTTCTAGCAAAACTACGTCATCCGCTAAATCTAAATAAGAGAGTTTGCATGCTTGACAGACACAGACATGATCTTGAAAAATTGATTATACCATTCTTGGTCTTAAAGCAGCACTTAGTCTCCTCATACAGGATTATAATCATGTTCAAAACTTTTATGGCACTCCATAACGCTTTAGTACTCTCCTCAAGTATTCTCGGTCAACTGAGTCAAATGCCTTTTCGAAGTCGATAAGTAGTAGATACAACTTGTTGTTCCACTCTTATTATTCCTCAACAAGCATTCTCAATGCGAAAATTAAATCAGAGCATGATCTACCGGTTCTAAAGCCATATTGCTCTTCCTGCAAATGCACATATAGTGTATCTTGTAACAGGTGAAATATAATAGAAACCAATAGTTTGCATGGCACTGCCATAAAATTTATGCCTTTCCAATTTTCACGCAGCATTGGGTGTCCAGTATCCAATATCTCTTTTGTCCATTCTCTGGGAGCCTTCTTGAGATTCCATATCGTGGTGAAAAGGGCCAGCCACACAGACAGGCATATCCATATTATATACTTCGTCATTTCTGCTGCGTTCCATCTGCGCCACAAGCTTTTCCATTCTTTAGTTCTTTTGCTGAATACATGATCTCGGCAGAGTTTGATGGGTCTGTATTAATGTCAAGCTGTAAAAATAAGAGTATCAGGTACATTTTTTGGTCACTGGTCTAGGTCTATGTGATAGTTTCTCGAAGTGGACAACTGACATTTCGACAATTTTATCTGGATCTAATAAAGTTACTCCATTCTCGTCTTCTACCAGTGTGTTTCTAAAGATGTGTTTCCCAAGTATCTCATTAGCCAGCTGGTAAAAAGTTTTAGAATCACCCTTTCTAGCAGCTTCCTCTTTTAAAGCAGCTTTGTTTTCAAGGAAAAGTCTATTATCCTTCCTAGCACTTTTTTGTACTTCTTTGTCCTCCTAATTGCAGAGCACTTGTGTAGCTGATTGTGAATACCGTGCGGCAGCAGGCAGCAAGGTCTGCTTAAGAATTTTCTGCTCCTCAATCAACTTCCATATGGTGTGAGAGATCTACCTTTCCTTTCGTTTCTTCTTGAAGCCCAGTATTTCTTTGGCAGCTGTGGTGTAAACAATTTTAACATTGTCCCACATCCTTTCAATTAATCCTTTCAACTTCCGGCTGCTGGACTCCCCTGCTAAGACATCAAAGCTGTTTGCATAGTTATACGGAATCCTCTGCGAACCTTACTGCCAAGCAGTTTATATGTATCACATGGTGTTTAAACGTTTAAGCTGGGTTTCTGAGGACCACTTAGTTTGATCAGAACGCGAACAATCATATAGGTATGATCAGACTGGACGTCAGCTCCTCTGTATCTATGTACATCTAAAAGGCTCGGGCGCCATCTGCAGGACAATGATCTAACTGGTTCTGAGTTGGGCTGTCTTGTGATGTCCATGTGTCTTTATGAACTATTTTGTAGTCGAAAACAGTTCAAACAATGACAAGGTCATTGCTTATTGTATAATCAACTATTTTTTTTCGTTAGAAAACATCTATCCAGCTAAATTTTAAGAATCTTTCGGTTTGTACCCTTCGACGGAGATTGAAAAAAAATTTATCTTGAACAAAACTTTAACTAAAATTCATCAAAAATGTCACATACAAAATTTGCACGCAAAGAAAACGAAATAATCAGAGTCTTTCACTATTTAAACAATTTAATCGGCATCAGTACTGAAAAACATATATGGAAACGAATTTCTATATTTTTGAGATTTCCTCCTTTAGGTTAGTCCCCTCAGTCTAATTTCAAGAAACTCATATTCAAACAAGGGTTGGTAGGGGGTAAGTGACTCGCTCCACTTCCTATTCATAAAATGTTTTGATAATCTCTGTTATTTTCTTCTTGGTAGTACATTTTAAACTTTTGCCTATGAAGCATATCCTAAACTTTTGTTTTAATGGGTAATACCATTAAATATGACCTTAAGTATAATAAAATGCAGCCTTGTATATTAGTACATTATTCTATTGTGGAATCAGCTTACAATTATTTACTCCACGTGGTTTGTCCTTTTTCCTGGTTGATATCAATTATTGTCACGTTTCTCATGTTCCGGAAGATTGTCCCCAGTAACTTCTAGAAAGAAAAGATGGATTGTCATCGAACATGTTATTAAAAGTATTAAAAGGATTGACTCCTCTTCACATCTCGCTTTTCTCTTTTTCTGCTTTCAAAATCTCCTTTGTTCTTCCCACTTAAGTAAATATTAGCACAGACTTTCTATGAGAAAGAGAAAGCCCCGATTTCAACCACTTTCTAACCACTTTTTTATTCCCTTAGGATGATCCATCAAGTGAATTGGATGAAGTAAAAGACAGTGTAAGAGATTGACCAATAAGAAAGTGACGAAGATGATGAAAAGCCTCTTGTACACTTTTCTCGCTTTCTACGTTGATTCACTTTCTATTAAACTTCCTGGGGATGTAATCCTAGGTGGCCTTTTCCCTGTTCACGATAAGGGAGAGAAAAATAACTACTGTAGCACAAAAGTTTATGATAGAGGACTACAAAGGGCAGAAGCTATGCTTTTTGCTATTGATGAGATTAATAAACGTGATATGATACCAGGGATCGTGCTAGGTGCTGCAATTTTTGATACCTGCTCTAGAGACACCTACGCCTTAAACAGATCATTAGAATTTGTCAAAGCCTCATTGAATAGCCTAGATACTTCTGGATTTGAGTGCAGAGATGGCTGGCCTCCAACACAGAAGACGAGTCAATCTGGACCTGTTATCGGAGTAGTCGGAGGTTCTTATAGCTCTGTATCAATGCAGGTGAGAAACTTTTATAGATAGATATTATGTCATCTTTGATTATAAAAAAGTTTGACTTTTTGTCTTAATCCTTTAAGATCGACAGCTAAAACACAAGGGTCATTAAGTTGGAATAAGAACGTATTTTTAAGTTAGTAAATTAGCGTAAAGATCAGCGGTTGAGAAAGGGGTATCCCCGCTCATTTACGGAACAATTTTTGTGCGTTTTAACTTTTAATGTCGCTTTTTACCTTCACAGTAACAAACTTGTTTTTTATTTGAAGTCTGTTCGTTTTTAATAGATTACGCAGACTTAATCTAAGTGCGTGGAGGGCTACCACCCCCTCAATATGAATTCTTTAAATCAAAATCTAATTTTCGCACCTCAATATTTCGAGATACTGAGCTCATTTTTCTGCAACAAGAAGGGAGCGTGTGTCCTTTCAAGCCTTGGAGTCCATCATAAATATATGATGTCTATTCAGTCTATTCAGTCTATTCCATCTATTCAGTATCACTTTTATCACAAACTTCTCATGGATTCTCGACCATTCTTTGACAGGATCCATAATTTAAAATTTTTCAAGACGGAAACTTCGGTGCCGCTTGGGAATAAACAACAGAAATTTTGAGTATCTAAAATAGCACTTATTAATTTTGTCTATGTCACTTTCGGCAAGTAGATGAGCCGCACCGGCGAGGTAAATAACGTGAGGTTGGCAAACTGAGCGATATATATATATATCGCTCATATAATATATATATTATATATATATATATATATATATATATACTATATATATATATATATAATATATATATATATAATATATATATATATATATATATATATATATATAATATATATATATATATATAATATATATATATATATATATATATATATATATTATATATTATGTATATATATATATATATATATATAGTGAACACCTCTTGTAGGCTGAGAAAATTGTATGTTAAAAAAACAGTTTTTGGTTATATGACTCTTTACATTATCTGAATAAATTATAAGTGGAATAAGCTATGATTGGCTATCAGTGATTATATTATATTGTGAGAGCACGGAGACATTTCAATGTGCATACGATTAACGACTATACGGATTGAATAAGGACTGATCTTGGATTGAGATTCGGATTTCAAAAAGTGGAAAAATAAATTGTGGAAGAATGTCAAAGTCGTGGAAAGCGGAGAGTTGGAGGTATCGGATATGGCGACTCTTAAGCAAGTAATTAAGGACATTTACGCCAATTTTGCAAATCTTGATTCAATTCTGACTCTTGTCTCAGATGTGTCGGCAATACAACATCAGCTCACAAATGTTCAAGTAGAAATCGCTGGGAATAAGGCCTCAAACCTAGCAATTTCTTCAGAGCTACGAGAACTGCGAGAACAGGTTCTGATCTCTACACTGCGTGCAAACGACTTCGAAGCTGAATTGAAGCGAACTAACATTGTGCTTTACGACATACCACATGTAAGGTCACCTGGGAAAACTCTGAAAGATGAAATCCTGGGGTTCTTAAACTATGTGATACCCTCTCTACACATCGCAAGGTATAACATTCGCGACGTGTACAGGCTACGGTCAGACTCTGTTGTTGTAAAGTTTAACGATAAGGAAACTAGAAACTTTATCTTGAGAAAAATCCCCTGTTGAGGGGTTTCAACGTTTTCGCATCCCCCAATTACACCCGGGCAAAAAGAGAGGCACGTGAACAGTTAAAAACGAAAATGAAGCAGGCCATGAAGAAAAATAATGTGAGACTAAGAGCATATAAACTGTATGCGGATGGACAACTCATTGTCTTCGACCACAAAGTCAGACAAGTGAAAAGAGTTCCATATGCAAATTCAGGTCCACAACAAGTACCACCAACTACCCCTGGATTAGCTGCTTCTAACGCTGATGATCCCATGGGCGCCGCCAGTGGAAATAATCATACCGAAACGAACTCTCAGCTTTCTGATAACTCGGGAGATGAAAGTGACGACAGCAATAGGAAAGCTATTCAGGCCCACCGTTCAGAATTCCATCCTAACACCGAACGTACAGATAAATGAAAGAGTAGTGAGATTATTAGTCCCAATGACTTGCGACGTTCAAGAAATAGAAATGTTAGGGGCTCAAGCTCACGGGGAATCGGGCATGACTTCCTTGATCGTGGTGGTGCCCGTAACCGCTCGTCTTTTAACTATATTCCCCCTACGCGCACTCTATCTCGCCCAAGCTACTATAGACTTACGTATGACAATGATGAAGGAAGAGAACCCTTCCAGTGGGGAGGTTACCCGATTGGAATCTAGGAAGTTGAAGGCCATACGCAAGAATGTCCTGGAATGTCCAAGGACTGAAACCTGGGTCTGTTATGGAGTTAACTCAACACATGGATAGTTACGATATTGTAGCACTACAAGAAACCTGGTTGAGTATTAACGAAACAGTAAATTTTTTTGGAAGTGAATTTTGGGTTGATTTAGTGAGTAGATCAGTTAGTAAAAAAAAACGGTATTATGGTGGCGTTTGTGTTATTTCAAAGCGTAGTTCATTCAAAAAGGTCGAACGCTTAAAAGTTTATCAGAAAATATTCTTTGGCTGCAGCTGAAGAGTCAGAACGGTGTTTTCCTCGTTTTTGGAACATGCTACATAGCCCCCCAAAATAGCTCCTATAAGGAGGAAAAATCATGGGGGTTATTGCGATATGAAACTGAAGAAATAAGACAGAGATTTAGTGGAGATAAATTATTTTTGTGTGGTGATTTCAATGCGTACACTTCTGTTACTGTAGAATGTCAACGAGTGGTTCTTACCGTGTTGGATGAGACGGATGAAATTACCCCGGAAACGTACCTTATTGCTCGGAATAACAGTAATGGAAGAAAGGTGAATGAATAGGGTAAGAGATTATGGGATTACTCAGGAGAGAATGGATTGTTAGTTTGTAATGGAAGATTTGGAAAAGATAAAGAAAAAGGTGACCGCACTTGCTATTCAGGGCTACGGCCTAGCCTAATTATATATTTTTTGATGGATGTAAATATGGTTGGATCTAGCGTTGCGGTAGAAGTTTTGAATTGGGGAGGGTCAGATCATCTAACGGTAGCGCTTGATGTAAGAAGAGAGAATGGATAAAAGTAGAAAAGAGGGAGAACATAAGCCTAGATCTGCATTAAGATTAGGGTCATGGAGTAATAGTGAAGAAAAGGAAGTAGAAAGGATCTTTAGTTCGGAAGAAGTTCTTTTGAATTTTCAGAGCTTAAGCGAAGAGAGGTCGATTGCAGAACGAGTAGATGACCTGACAGATATCCTTTATTCGACAACGTCAAAACTGCAGAAACTCAAGGGAAAAAGGAAGAGGAATGGAGGAGTCCTTCTTTGATGCTGAATGTCTTGCGGCTAAAATTAGATGAAGTGAAAAACTTGAACTGTCAAAAATGAAAAAAGATGATATAATACTAATGGCTAGTTTTTAATTCTGAAAGAAGTCAATATAAGACAATGATTAAAACTAAGAAGAGGATGTTTCGAGAAGAACAAGCTAGAGTTTTATCAGATGACTTAAAAAAGAGCAACCTCCGTCAATTCTGGAAAAGAATAGCGCACCTAAATATTAGCAAAAACCAGAAAGAACCAGACCCAGAAGCTTGAAAACAATCTCTTGCAGAAACTCCTGCCTGTGTACGAGATCTTGGAGGTTTATTGACTGCTTACGAACTCAAAAAAGAAGGGTGTGTAGAATACCCTATGAAGAAACACGATTACGCCCTGACAGAGGAGATAACAGGAGAAGAAGCGTGAGCCGCCCTGAATTGCATGAAAGGTAACTCATCT
>CM051259.1:65791954-65985969 GCA_027921565.1 Artemia sinica
GTTGGCTAAGGATTAATAATGCTCTTTAGCAGGAGTTGCTTGAGTAGATAATGCAGAGTATGTAAAGATTTCCGGATGATGAGCCTTGAAATAATTGGGAATAGCATGGTCTCTATAGACATTGGAGGATGGCTACTTGGTGGGGGCTTTTTGAGTAGGAACTTGGATGGACATTTTGCTCCTGAAGTGCGTGTTACAGGAACAGGGATTGGTCTTGTAAAAACATCAAGCCTAGTAGCCAAGACGGATAAGAAATACAATTGGGATATGACACAAGGTGTATAGAATAGACTACAATACCAGATACCAGATAGCTTAGATTAGAGCTACAATACCAGATAGCTAAAGAAAGCCTAGAAAGCAATTCTTACTTCATTTAAACTCAAATGTTGATTCTATTAATTGGATTGTTGAAAAGTTTTAAGGAGTGTCGATTCTGAACGATCGTCACAGTCACATTACGCAGATCTTTCTTTGTTTTGTTTTTCTTCAATTTTCTTTTTTTGCTATGGCTAGAAAAAATATTAAAGGATTTAGTTATTGTTCGTATTTTAACCCACATTGCAGGTCAAAGTAATGAATTTAACGCTCCATTTTTTTCAGCATTCGAAAATGTTGTCAAAATGCAATTTCTTTTTATAACCTGATTTTTGAAGTTTGGGCAAAAGAAAACACAGGCTTTGAGAACTATGACAATCATTGAGAATCCAGATTTTCAAATCCATCCGGTTTACAGTCTGTTGGTAGTAATTTGGGATTTTTTTTTGTCTAGAAATTGGTAGTTTTATTAAACTGTAAATTTTAATTTCTCTTGTTTATAAAAAAAAAATGAATGGCATAAAATATTTTCTTAACCACGTTGAGCTCTTCTCTGAAAATTATGGAAGCTAAATGTTTCTAAGTATAACTAATAACAAGCTTCTAAATCATCCCTCATCGCGCCGATGAAATTATTTTCAACAAAGATTTATTGAAAGCTTGTTAGGGTGCAAGTCAATCTCTCCTTGAGCAAAAATTCAAAAATTAATTACTCAAAGCGAAATAGTATGAAAGTACTATTAGTCTTAGTTTAGTCTTACCCATAAAAACTTACGCGCCTGATAAAATTTGCCTTATTTTCGATAAAAGGGGGAAACAACCCCTAAAAGCTATAGAGCTTTAATGAAAATAACACCATAAAATTCAGCGTGTCAGAAAACCCTACTGTAGAAGTTTCAAGCTCCTATCTGCAAAAATGCGGAATTTTGTATTTTTTTGCCAGAAGAAAGATCACTGATGCGTGTTTATTTTTTATTTATTTTTTTCCCAGGAGTGATCGTATCGATTCAGCAGTCCTAGAATATCGTGAGAGGACTCATTCGAACGGAAAAAGTTCTAGTGCCCTTTTTAAGCGACCAAAAATTTTTTAGGGAAACTTGGCCCCCTCCCACGCTCACTTTTCTCCCGACGTCATCCAATCAAAATTTTGAGATAGCCATTTTGTTCAGCATAGCTGAAAATCTGATAAATATGTATTTGAGGATAACTTAATGCCCCACAGTTCCCTGGGGAAGGGCGGCAATTTATGAACTTTGCCCATTGTTTACATATAGTATTGGTTAATGGGAAGCATACAGACGATTTCAGGAGGGATTTTTTTTCTAGTGGGGGGGGGAGGAGAGAGTTACGGGGTAGGTGCAACAAAAGTTGGTGCAATCACTTCCCAAAATATTTTTATTGCTCTAATTGAAGCAATATCAGAACCAGCAGCAAAATCTTTCCTAGGTGTGTATTAGGTGTGTATCCTAATACACAGGTATTTAACAATGTTAGGTATTTAACAATAGTGCTCTTTACTTTCAGTTGAAAGAAACTTGTTTTTTTATTTAATTTCTGATATTTTTTTAAATAATGCTGGAAAATCCGGTGCCCCCTTCATAGAAACGTCCCTTTCCCCAAGGAAACCTCCTCCATGGAAAGACCCCGTAACTATATGAAAGGCGTAGTCCCCTCCTCAACGCCTCGCTGTTCACGCTAAACTTTGACTTTGTCTCACAACTTTATTTTTTAAAACAATAAAAAACTTTAGCTTAAACAACGAACCATTGAGGAAGGGACCACCCCTTCCATATACGGAATAAATTCTGTTCGTTTTAAGTTTTAATGTCGCTCCTTACTTTCAGTTAAAAAAACCTTTTTTTTATTTAATTAAAGTAAAAAGTGAAAACATTAAAATGTATCTTGTTTTGTAAAAACAAATTGTACTTTGAAAACATCAACCGAGGTAACACTGACCATATAAACCACGACACAGCACTACAAGAACATTCCGAGTCATTCGTTTCAAACGAGAGACTTCCAAAATGCACTTTGAAGCATCAAGTGAGATAACAGTGACAAGACAAACCACGAGACAACACTACAGAAATATCTTGAGTCATATTTTTCAAACGAGAAAATTCCAAGATGAACTTTGAAACATTAACAGAGGTAACACTGACAAAATAAACCACGACAAAACACTATCAAAACATTCTGAGTCATACGTTTCAAACAAGAAACTTCCAAAATGAACTTTGAAACATCAACAGATGTAACACGGAGAAGATAAATAAAGACACAAAACTACAAAAAATATCTTGAATCATATGTTTCAAACGAGAAAACTTCCATAATGTACTTTAAAAGCATCAAGAGAGGTAACAGGTAACACAGAGAAGATAAACCACGACACAACACTACAAAAAATATTCTGAGTCATACATTTCGAACGAGAAACTTCCAAAATAAACTTTGAAACATCAACAGATGTAACACAGAGAAGATAAACATGACGCAGCAGTATAAAAACATCATGAGTCATACGTTTCAAAGGAAAAACTTCCAAAATGTACTTTGGGGTTTTGCCACCCCGAAGGCCTTGTTATGTGAACTTTGGACTATTCTTGAACAAATACCTATCTAAAACTTCTATCGAATACATTTGGGGTGAATACGACGTGGGGGGGGGGATAGCTGCCCCCTGATTACTTTGACTCTCGAAAAGGGCACTAGAATTTCTGATTTCAAATCCGATGAACCTTCTCCAAAGTTCACATAACCACCCTTTCTATAAAAAACCTTATATACCCTCGAGACATAACTTATACAACCCTTGCCCTGAGGGCTGTGGGTGGGGAGCTGCCATCCTCAAGGACATAATTTCCGGGCATTCAACTACGCTGAACAAAATGACTCTCTCATAATTTTGAATGGATATGTTTGCGGAAATGAATAGCATGGGGGGGGGAGTTTGCTCCCCTCCAATCACTTTCAACTATTAAAAATGGCACTAGCCCTTTCAATTTTCAATTGCATGAGCCTTTTTCGAAGTTCCTACGACAACTCCTTCTATACAAAGCGCCGTGGTCTAAAAAAAATAAATAAATAGTTAATGCATTGTGCCTCCATCGTTCTTTACTAGGCAGCGCTATTGCACTGCCTATGATTTAAATGCTCTTCTCATGTAATTGACTTTGCAATGACCATCTCCTGACATTTACACTTTTGTTAAAAACCCATTCTGATAGCAATGAGAAAAGGCCGTGAGTACAGGGTGAATACAAGGCGATTACAAGGAGGAGGGATATTGTTTAGGGGTCGGGAGGCTACGAAAATTACCTTGAAAAACACTTAAAAAAATTTTAATACGCATTTTTGTTAAGTTCTCGCGATTCGGACAAACATTTTGGGAGTGGTTAAAGACCACGAACCTCTCCCTAGATATATTCTTACGTGAAGATTTAACATTAGTACCCATGTTACTTTGAAAAATCTCTGATACTCATAGTGCACCACTGGGGTAGTCAGGAGGAGTCTTTGGGTGTCTAGCCCGGACCCCTGGAATGTGAAAAACTCAATACTTCTACTTTTTGGTTAACTTTGTTTAACTACTGGGTAAAAATTGGCAATTTCAAGTTTGGATAGTAATTTGGATAATTTTAGACCAGATATAAGCTAATAAATAATTCCTCTTTTTGTACTGTTTTTTTTTCTTTTCTTTTTTTAAATTAAATTTGATAATTTGAAACAATGGGTTGGTGCTACTTGAGACCTATACTCAGGATTGTAGCTTCCTAATTTTAGAGCCCAAAGGAATCTACATCTGCAATACCAGTTTGCTACTTCCAGTATCTTGGAAAATCCAATAAGCAAAATATAATTGCAAAATCGCATTTCCCTGCATATAAGGAGCTCCTTCTTCTCCTTGGAAACTGTTACAATTAAATAATTTTTCAGCCCTGACCAGATTTTTCTATTAGGCTTCGAAGGGTGCGATGTCTGTGAAAGATTTTCCTTGCTTTTTTTCTCCGTGTAAGTAAAAGAAATATACTCATTTTACGAATTTTGGCGTCGTTTAGTATGTGGTAAAGGCCTTGATTAAAGAATATGTCACATATTGTACCCTTGTAAACCTGTACCAAACTACTCGGCTATTTAACTGTTCATAGTAGGCTATTAACAATTACAAGTGGGGTGAAACCCTATAGGGATAATAACTTGCAACCCTCAGTTACTATTCATATGAAGATATCGGGGAATAGTAGGGTAGTTTTCAAGACAAGCAAATTTCAGGACAGACAGGACAAGCAAATTTCTTGTCCTGTCAATTTTTAACGTCTATGATACAAATGTGAAGATTGAATAAAGAAAAACCACATATTATTCATGAATCATGATTCATGAATATGGCTCATGATTCATGAGCCAGGATTCATGAATTCATGAATCCTGGCCTCTTTCAACAGGCATGACTATTATGTGGCTTAGAAACAATAGCTAAACTAGCAAAATGCCCAGTGTTAAGATTTATTGTCAGAAATTGGAACCACCGGCTTGAATAAATATATAATGGAAAAGCTTTATGCTTCTGTCACAATTCTTTTATTTATGCCTTTTTTTTTGTTGGTTTAAGAATTGGTTTGCTTAAAACTCCGCCTTGAGCCCCACTTTTAGTGGAAAATAATTTCTAGTCCATTTAAAATATAAATTTCAATTCAATTTTAAGTTCTTTTTTTCTGTGCTGCTGTATTCTGGACCGCCAAATAAAGTTGTTTTTCTTTTTTTCTTTTTTGTATTTTCTTCTTTAAAAATGAAGATATTTCTTGCATAACTACGCTTTGTAGATACTCGTTACTGAAGCTGTACTTTCTCAATGTCACTCTCCCTCTGTCACTTTCACTCTATTTCTCTCCCTCTCAGTTTCTCGTCTTTGTCTTTTTTTTCCACATTCTGTCAATCCCTTTAACTTTGCCTTCCCTTTCCTTCGTCTTATAGTTCCATTGTGTTGTCTATATTTTACATAAGTTAACTCAAAAATGATATATTTTTCTTTTTCCCTAAGTTTTCCCCTGGAGAATGTAGATTTTTCTCTTTTCCTGCTTCCTTCTGCGATATCATCTTGCTTAAGGAGTTTCCCACTCTTCATGAACTGATGTATATCTCAGATCACCATTTGTACTACCATGTGTCTCATAATCTCTAACACTTGACACAGTTCGATTAAATCGCAACTTTCCACGCCATACTTCTAGCATATGCGATCCGTACTACATGGTGCAACCTATTTTGGGAAGTACACTGCCCCTCAGTTTTGGCTTCTTGGTTCTGATCACCCAGATTTTCAAATTATATCCATTTTTTGCCTGAAAGCACTTTTTCCTGACAAGATAATTAATGATATTGTATTCCTTTGTAGGTGGCCAATCTCCTGCGTTTGTTCCATATTCCCCAGATTTCCCCGGCTTCTACATCTAAAGCCTTGAGCGATAAATCAAAATATGAATTATTTGCTCGAACGGTTCCTCCGGACACTTTTCAGGTAAGTGATTTCTTAAGAAAAATGGCTGCTAGATGAAAAAATCTCTTTTTTTCTAAGAGGGAGCTAGAGAATCAAAGAGTAGTTTATGGATAAAGATTCAATGAAGGTATTTTGGGTCTTATAGCAGCAATACCAAAAGCGTGAGCACTCCAAAAATAGAGTAGGATTGGCTATATGTTTTCAGAGAAGTTGTCTACAGATTATTTTTGGTACCCAACTGACTGACCGTATGTAAAACGGTAAGCTGTACGAAAAATATGATTCAGTACCGCTTTTTAGGGCTATAACTTGATAAAGGATGAGGTGGTTAGGACACATCCCGCGAATGAAGAATGGCAGATTGCTAAGAATTGTCCTTGTTGGCCACCTAGACAGGACCAAAAGAAAGCAGGTCGTCCCCAAATGGGTTGGATGGTGTCGTAAGAAAAGATTTAAAGGAAATGAGAGTTTTTTGGGAGGATGTAAAGAGGGAAGCTTTGAATAGATTAGGATGGAGGAACAGCGTGCGTTGCCGTGTTGACCTCATGCGACTTGGTGCTGTAGTGATTTGTCAGTAGTAGTAGTAGTAGTATTAGTAGTAGTAGTAGTAGTGGTAGTAGTAGTAGTAGTAGTAGCAGTAGTAGTAGTAGTAGTAGTAGTAGTATCACAGTATGGTGCTAGTCAATGCCAAATTTATGATTGTGCCTTTTACACTTTTGCCAAACAAAAATTTGATTTATCTATTTGAAAACTGTACTGCAAGAACAAAAATAAATAGGACAGAGCAATAAATCAAGAAAAGTACAAGGAAAATAAAAAACATTTACATTAACAAAATAAAAATAATAGCATGCAATTGCAGCCTAATCCGAGAAAAAAAATCAATAATTAATTACTATTCAAACACGAAGGCTAAACCACGGTTAACCTGCTGTTTCCAGCAATTTTCCAGTCTATCCCCAAGTCGCATTAAACTCCTATCAAGTTAGATGTTGCTAAAGTTAGAACGTAGTAAAATTTATAATAAAGTCGTAAAAAGATTTGACCTTCAAATACCTGGTCCTCTTGAGTCTCTTTTCAAGACGTGCTTTACTGCTGGATCTTTTCCTAAAGCTTAGAAAGTCAGTCACGTTAGCCCTGTCTTCAAGTTCAGATCTATTAAACATAGGATCGTGCCGACCAATTAGCCTGCTGTTTTGCGTAAGAAATTTTATGAGAATGTAATTAATAAATTAGAAGGCTACCTCGAGGCAGATCGGTTACTAGTTGACGCTCAAATGCGTTTTGTAAGTTCGAAGAAAATTATCTAGGTCAATTTTAAGGTGTGCGCAACTGAACCCCCGTGTAACTGAACCCCAAGCAACTGAACCCCTGTAACTGACCCCCCGTGTAACTGAACCACCGTGTAACTGAACACCCGTATAACCGAACCCCCGTACAACTGAACACCCTGCAACTGAACCCTCGTGCTACTGAACCCTCATGCAACTGAACCCCCTTTAACTGAACCCTCGTGCAACTCAACCCCCGTGCAACTCAACCCTATTTAACTAAACCCCCGTGTAACTGAACCCCCATGTAGCTGAACCCCGTGTAACTGAACCCCCGTGCAACTGAACCCCCGCATAACCGAACCCCCGTGCAACTGAACCCCCGTGCAACTGAACCCCCGTGCAACTGAACCCCCGTGCAACTGAACCCTCGTGCTACTGAACCCTCGTGCAGCTCAACCACCGTACTTACATTGGGTAAAACACAATAGGGTTATGAACCATAGTTATTTAACTATGCTATAGTTATTTAACCTTTAAACTGTTTTAAATAAAATGACCGTCCCAAAATTTAGATTGGATGTATTTGGGGGAAAAATAGGGTGGGATGGAAGCCCTCCGAAGGCTTTTAACTCTGAAAAAGTGCACTGGAAATTTTGATTTCCAATCGAATGAGCCCCCCCCCCCCCCAAAGCTCATACAAATTTTTTTCTACAAAAACCTTATGTGTTAGCAATGAGCAACTAGCTTAACTTACAGCTCTTGCCCCAGATGCTGCTGGTGGAGTTGTTAACCCCAAAGGCCAGGTTATTTGATCTTCAGACTTTATTTTTATTTTGATTGGATGTATTTGGGGCGGGGGGGGGGTGTCAGTTAAGAAGGAAAGGCTGATAGTCCTGTGATTACCTTTGATGCTTCGAAATTGAACTTGAACTTTCAATTTCCAATCGAATGAGCCTCCTTCAAAATTTTTACGATCATTCCTTCTATAAAAACCTTAAATTGTAACAATTGGTAAATTGAAATAACATACAAATTGCTGATACAGATGTATCAGCATTTTTTTTGGAACAGCTTAGCGCATCAAGATGAAGCTTCTGGGGCATCTACCTGCTACGACTGCTATTAATACTGCTACCACTACTACTAATTCAACCCTATTATTACTTCTACTGCTCCTACTATGACCTCTGCTACTATTAAACTAGCACTATTAAGGCTACGCATATCAAGTTGAAAATTTGACAGAATGAGGTATTTGAGGTGGAATTTGAACTAAATCAAAAGACACTATGTGTATGCACATTTTCAAAATGGCATATCTCAAAAAGGGATTTGTGTATAAAGTTGGAACTTTCAGAGAGTGCTTAAAAGGAAAGTCAAATCACCAAAAGGAAATATGTGCACGCTCAGGCCTGGATTTACCACTAGGTCCCTAGGCCCGGACCTAGAAGCGCATAATGCTAGCGGGAGCAATAAATTGTCACTGAGTAATTTTTTCCTGACAAAAACTGGACTGATGTGATTTATCGTCGCCAGGTGCACTCTGCCGCTACGCTGCCTATTCACAGAAAAGTGACTTTAAAACAACACAGGAATTCCATGGTCACTTATAAACTGTAAGATGTCTCCCAAGAATGGTAGCCGAGAGTTCGGTATTACCCCTCTCTTTCATCGCTTTTCACTCATCGGTTGTGTTCTGTTAACACACAGTTATATGGTTACATGGTTACACACAGTTACAGTTACCTGGGGGTTCAGTTAAACGGGGGCTTAATTAAATGGGGTTGAGTTGCACGGGGTTTGAGTTGCACGAGGGTTCAGTTAAAGGTGGTTCAGTTGCATGAGGGTTCAGTAGCACGAGGGTTCAGTTGCACGGGGATTCAGTTGCACGGGGGTTCAGTTACATGGGGGTTCAGTTACAGGGGGGTTCAGTTACACGGGGGTTTAGTTAAGTGGTGTTGAGTTGCACGGGGGTTGAGTTGCACGAGGGTTCAGTTAAAGGGGGGTTCTGTTGCATGAAGGTTCAGTGGCCTGTGGGTTCAGTTGCACGGGGGTTCAGTTGCACGGGGGTTTGGTTATACGGGGGTTCAGTTGCACAGGGGATCAGTTACATGGGGGTTCAGTTACATGGGGGTTCAGTTAAAGGGGTTCAGTTACACGGGGGTTCAGTTACAATGGAACCTTTACTTTAAAGACCTAAGACTGAGTTTCTTTCTGAGGCATTTTCTTCACCTTTCTTTCTTTGCCATCTCTTTCTATGCACTGTCTTGATTGTGTCTTACATGCTTTTTTGCAAATTTTCGGGGCTATTGATGGTCAACTTATTCAGGTCATTGGGGTTAACGCGGCCGTTATTATGAGGTGTCTTTGACGTTTTTATTTCCAAGCAATACCATTGTTTGTTGAAGAGCCTAAAGAGGTATTGTAGAGCCTAAGAAAGAGAGTCGACTCTCTTTCTGGTGTTTATTAATGATAAGTGAACCTATGACAACCTTGTCAATAAGTCTAGCTATTATGCTGAGGATACAACCGCTCAAGTTGAAATACCTGAGCAATGGAATCTCAGTGCGCTTCAACCATTTGAAGCTTCACGCTGATCCGGTAAACATGCCACACTGGTTAGATGTTTCGAGCATAGACTTTAATTCCACAAACACTAAGGAGCAGCTGTTCTTCAAATTTCGACCTGTTAAAGATCATCTTAAATTTCATTTTTAAAGTCAATAATTAGAATCAAAAAGGGACTTCTCTTGGATTTTCTCTAACCCATCTGACGTATCATTGGCCTCTAGTGTAGGAATTCCTAAAACAAAATATAATTATTTCTTGGGGAGTGGGATAAGGCAAAACCATTGCACACCAAAGCCGGACATTTGTGAAGCTCCGTTGGATTCCGGTTTAAATTTCTGAAACATAAACCGTTTATCAAAATTTTGCCATAAGCAGAGATTTGTGGGTTCAGAACATTCTTTCGCTGCAAAAAATAGAATTCTAAAAGGATTGGTAGCAATTATTATGCTTGGAAAGAGTGTTAAATGGTTCTATCTATCTTTCAGCTAGCGGAATAATCCATGATTTGAACTGTTCAAGCGTATTTTACAACACTGATAAGTAGTTGAGTAAATGTATTAAATGTATCAAGAATTGATCCAAAGCATACTTCTAAGAAAATTATTTGTTTGCTTTTTCTTGCAACATTGGTTAGCATTTGATGTTGCGACATATAATGCTGCTACGATGTATTTGAGCTAGTTTTATAGAAAGATACATTTTGCACATGCTACGAAGCAATAAGTTCTGTTAGTTTAAGCTTTGGCTTTGCTTGACCTTCATTAGAAAAACTTTGTTTTTCAAATAATTTTCGTACAAGAAGGCATAAATCTTGCGGTTTTGGAAATATGAGATAACGCCCCCTTCCGGTTTGAGGTTGACGCAACATTCTTGGGATATTTATTATCATATGATCATTGATTTAAATCAGAACGCTTTGGGGAGTGGTATTAATCAATACCAGAAAATGTTAAGATTTGTAAAAGAACAACTGCTCTTTGGTTTCAGTCAATCATCAATCATTTTATTGATACTAAAACACTATTACAAACGTAAAAAAGTTATTCGGCCGAAGAAGCTTGGCTTGTTGTGGGCCATACAACACAATAATAAAGCACTAAAAGAACCACAAATAATACCCTAAGTCAAACAATACATATGAAATAAAGATTAAGGAGAATAAACACTAGCATACAGTAAAAAAAAACTTTAAAAGTAGGAAGATTCCTGAATTTTTTTCTCTTTTTTCTTCATTTCCCTTCTTTCCCTCATTTTTATTTCTGTTAAGAAGAATAGGGAGAGATATGGGAAAAAATTCCAAAAAGGAGAAACAATAGGAAAAGAGAAAACAGGGAAAATAAACAAAGGAGAGAGAAATTACTAAACTGGAAAGCCCTTACCTTAGACCTTAGATTTGCCTATGCCTCCAGAGTCACCCAGAGCATCAAGAAGGAGCTGCCAATCTTCCCGCAGGTTTGCTGCTGCAAGTATGTCCTCCCACTGAGGTTGGATTGATGCGTGCAGGTTACGGAGATCTGTCTGGTATGTTTGACACAGGGTGTTTCTTGGTCTGCCCCTGCGGCGTGGACCCGATGGCTGCCAATGGAGCGCTGCATTTGGTAGTCGGAGATCGTCTATACGTAGTACGCGGCCAAGGTATCTCCATCGGTGGACTCTTATGATATATTTCACAAGAGGCTGGCTAGTCTTGTCGCGAATGGATTGTTTTATTATTCTCTGCTGCCAACGGATGTTGAGAATTCTTCTAAGACATATGTTTTCGAAAGCAAGTATTTTTCTCTCTTGTTCCTGGTTCAGGCGCCAGGTTTGGCTTCGTAGAGCAGCACTGGCATAACACTGATATTGAAGAGTCGTAGCTTTAGCCGTATAGAGAAGCTTTGGAACCACCATATTTTCCGTAATCTATTGAAGGCCCATTGACTTTGCCGATTTTTGTGAGAACTTCTCTTGTGGTCGATTCGGTGCTTTCTATTATGCTTCCCGAGTATTTGAAATTGACGACTTGCTCTATGTGTTGGTCTCCGCAAGAAATGCTCAGGGGTGAATTTGTGGTAGCTATGCATTTTGTTTTCTCATTATTTATTTTCAGATCGACCTGGTCACCTCTCTTCCTCACTTTGTCAAGGAGTTCTTGGAGTCTTTGCTTGCATGATTCCAAGACGGCGATGTCGTGATTCCAGAACGGCCATGTCGATGTCGTCAGCGAAGTCTACATCATTGAGGCGTATTTTTGGATTCAGCTGGATTCCGTCTGTGCTGGTACTTCGCAGTATGTAATCAATGACGACTAGGAGGAGTAGTGGTGACAAGACGCAACCTTGCTTAACTCCTGACAGAATGGGGAGGAAACGAGTTTAGCCATCTGGTGTCTTTACACAGCACTCGCCATCTTCATAAGGCGCAACGATCAGTAAAACTATCATTTCAGGGATTCCTAATACAGTAGGATCTTCCTCAGACTTTGGTGGTCTACTGAGCCAAATGCCTTCTCAAAATCGATGAATATCATATAGATTTTGGAGCGCCACTCTCCACTTTCTTCCGTCAATAGCCGTAGAGTAATTATCAGGTCCGCACATGACCGGTTCGGTCTGAATCCATGTTGCTCGTCGCGAAGGTGTCTGTCGAGCTGCGAGCTGATTCTCTGTAGTAAAATGTGTGTCAGCAATTTGCTAGGTATGGATAGCATGCAGATTCCTCGCCAGTTTCCTGGGAGGGACACATCGCCATTCTTAAAGATCCTCACAAGGGTACTGCGTTTCCAATCCGAAGGTAGTTTGGCGGTCGTCCAGATTACTGCCAACAGTGCCGTCCAGAACTTGAGGCAGGCCATAACAGTCGCTTTGACCATTTCCGCGGATATCCTGTCTCCGCTAGGCGACATCCCATTTTTAAGCTTCTTTGCTGCTACTATAATTTCAGTGGATGACGGCAGATTCGTGTTGATATCCAAGATAAACAGTGTTGTTGCTGGGATCTCTGGGGGATCGTCTGGTGGAAGTCTATTCAACAGCTTCTCAAAGTGGCTGGCCCAAACTTCGCTTACATCAGACTGCAGTTAAATCAGATGCCCGAGGAGTCTTTTACTGGTCCGTGTTGAATAGAGGATTTCTTTCCAATAATCTTATTAGTGATTTCATAGACGGCTCTTGAGTCACCTCTCTTTGCTGCCCCTTCTGCCTGCCCTGCTTTCCGCTCCAGCAGGTTTCTCTTGTCTTTTCTGGCACTCTTCTTTACCTCTTTATCCGTGGCTCTGTATTCATCGGTTCTGAGGTTTCTCGGTCGGGGATTTGTCTTTGGATAAGTGATGCTTTTACTTTTTTCCTTGTCTCTATGAGTTCCCATGTTTGATCAGATACCCACTGGTCCTTTGGGCTCTTGCGGCACCCAATGGTGGCTTTCGTGGCATCGTGAAAGCACAACTTTATGCTTTCCCACTATTGATTGCTTTCAGCATCATCTAGCAAAGACAAGGCTTCAAATCTATTCCGCATCTCTAGTTTAAAGGCTTGGTTGAATTCTCTCACCCGTAATTTCTCCAAGTCAAAGACTGGGTTTAAGGGAGGCTTTTTTGCTTTTCTATTTCTTTTCAATTTTATGCAGATTTTTGCTGCTACCAGATTATGATCTGAGCCAACGTCAGCTTCTCTATATCCCCTTATATCAAGTAGGCTTTTTCTCCACTTCCTGCTCCAAAGACAATGGTCAAGATGATTTTGGGTGTGGCCATCGGGAGATATCCAAGAATATTTGTGTACATCCTGATGATAAAATAGGGTACCTCCGATTACTTGGTCGTTAAGGAGTGCGAAGTTAATAAGTAGTTCTCCGTTTTCGTTTCACTGGCCCAGGCCATGCTCGCCGAGAACCTCTGGGGAAAAAGATAGGTCGTTCCCTACTTTCGCGTTAAAGTCTCCTAGAAGACATGCTATGTCATGCCGTGGTATGTTGTTTGCTATGGAGTTGAGAGCTCTGTAAAATTCGTCTATTGATTCGTCGGTCGCGTCATTGGTGGGTGCGTAGCATACTACTACTGAAAGTTCTGCATGCGCGCCGATGAAGCGGGCTTTCACGATTCTAGGTTACACCGGTGTCCACTGTGGTAGAGCTTGGGAAGTATGTTTTTTCATCATTAGGGCTACTCCGTATTCACACTTTTGCTGCGATCCACTGTGTATAATGGTCACATCTCCATCCAGTTTATTTGATCCAGATCCTAGCCATCGAATTTGCGACAGAGCCAGAAGGTCAAGGTGGTAATTTTCCAGTGCTCTTAGCACTAGTTCAGTCTTGAGGTCTTTAGACATTGTGGGGACATTCCAGAACCCAAATTTGTGGTGTTTTTTCGCATTCATAAATCTTGCCCGTGGGCATGCAGAGGTCGTCATCAAAAGCGGGTTCGAAAATCCGAGGCTCAAACTTGATGTTTCGGTTGCAGTTAGGATTTTCCCCGAGGGCAGGCCCTTGATGTCCAGGGTGTGGGTTGCAAGCCCACAGCCCAACCCTCCCTCTTTATCCTGGCTTAGGACAGGCTGCATACGCAGGCAAGGTTAACTGGGTCGAACTGGAAAGACTTGACGAAAAACTGCCTTTGCAGACAGAAATAGAGGAACATTTGGAAGGATGGAGTTCCATAATAGAATTGATTGATAAAGAAGAGACCTTTGGGCTGCTGTAGATGATCGTTTGGGTATAATAGGTCTGCGAGAAGAACTACGTAAAAAAGAAGAGTACCTACCTGAGCCTGTCCGTGAAAAAAACTGCTGCAGAAGCGGTGGAAGTGTACCTAGAAAAGTAAAATGTGCTAAATGAAGATTACTTTTACCCACAATACGATCCAGCGGAGCTATAAAGATCAGAGGAAGGGTAAAGCTGAGGGAGAAGTGAAAGAAACTAGCGAAAGAAACTGGTTGACAGTCCGTTAATGCATGAAAAACTCGAGCTGCAGGGAATATATCATACAAGTACCTATAATAATAATTAAATATTCTTACTCTGATTAATTATAATTTGCTAATAAGCTAAAAACTGTTTAATTTATAAAAAAGTGATTTAATAAAACTATAATTTACGAAGAGTCTTTTTACAAAACAAAATGATTGACTTACGTCAATTCTAAGTAAATATAACTAATGTCACTCTGAATAAGGATGAAATAAACCATGTTGATTGCCACTTGCAACAACAGATTTGCTTATCAACACTTGTGGAACCACATTAATTTTCTTAAGAACATGTAGGTTTTTTTTATTGTTGGAAGTAAACGGCAATATTTTCAAAACCACCTGAACGTTGCTTTACTATTTTCAATTAAACTTATGTTGGCTCCTGTACTTTTCACTGTTTATGAGCCTTTTCACTGTCTGGTTAAATTCTGATATTTTTCATAGAATACAAAAAGATCTCTTCCCTGATCCTTGGAGGTAAAAGGGGCAGGTAATTCAAAAGAAAGTACCTCCCCAGTCTTGTCAAACAGTTCGTGATAACGAACTGTAAGTAAGGAGCAACCGGTTCAATAGTAACCGAGACTCTAAAAAACGGGATTTTGATGCAAATGGATACATAAAAAAATCTGCTGATTTCAAATATATGAGTTTCATTAAGTTTTTTCTTACCTATCAAAGCTAATGAGCCTCAGAAAATTTGCCTTATTTTCGACAAAAGGGGAAACACCGTTTAGAAGTCAAAGAATCTTAATGAAAATCACACCGTCATATTCAGCGTATCAGAGAACCATACTGTAGAAGTTTTAAGTACCTATAAACAGAATGTGGAATTTTGCATTTTTGGCCTGAAGAAAGATCACATATGCGTGTTTATTTGTTTTTTTCCCAGAGGTAATCGTCCAGGGGTAATTACAGGCGTGGAAGGGGGCTAGTTGCCCTGCAATATTTTTGGTCACTTGAAATATCACTAGAACTTTTAATTTCCATTCGAATGCAGTCCATCCCGATTTTGTAGGACTATTATTTCAACACGATTACTACTGAAAAAAAAAACAAAAAAAAAACAATAAACACGCATAATTGTGATGTTTTTTCTGGCAAAAATGCAAAATTCCACAACTTTGCATATAGGTACTTGAAACCTCTACAGTTTGGTTCTCTGATACGCTGAATATGATGGTGTAATTTTCCTTAAGATTCCTTAATTTTAATGGATGTTCCCCCTTTTTCGAAAATCAGGCAAAATTTTTCAGGCTCGTAACTTTTGATGGGTAATACTAAACTTAATGAAACTTATATATTTTTAATCAGCATAATAACCTGATTTTTTGGTGTATCTATTTATATCCAAATTATATCTTTTAGAGTTTCACTTACTATTGAGCCGAGTCTTTTTTTTTCACTTACTGCTTACTTACAGTTCGTTATCACGAACTGTTTGACTTCGCCGAAGTATGGATTTTAAGACTATTTTAATTTTAGTTTTAAAGACCGTATTTTATTGTAAGTCATACTTTATTTATATACGTGGTTTGCTCAGGACGACTCTTGATTGAGAGCCGAAATATTCATTTAAGGTTTAAACAAATTTCACCGTCTTTGATAAATTCCTTGTTATTTTAGTTGTTGTTGTTTTTGTGTTGTAAAACAGTATCGTGAGTGACACGAAGGGACAATGTCTGCCATAAGTGGACGAAATGTGGCGGTGCAAGCGGAGTCTGACATACACCAGCTTGCGGTGTATTTCACCGTATTTGATAATTTCACCGTTTTTGATAAATTCCTTGATATTTTACTTGTTGTTGTTTTTGTGTTGTAAAACAGTATCGTGAGTGACACGAAGGGACAAAGTGTGGCATAAGTGGACGAAATTTTGCGGTACAAGCGGAGTCTGACATACACCAGCTTACGGTGTATTTCACCGTATTTGATAATTTCACCGTTTTTGATAAATTCCTTGATATTTTACTTGTTGTTGTTTTTGTGTTGTAAAACAGTATCGTGAGTGACACGAAGGGACAAAGTGTGGCATAAGTGGGCGAAATGTGGTGGTACAAGTGGAGTCTGACATACACCAGCTTACGGTGTATTTCACCATCTTTGATAATTTCACCGTCTTTGATAAATTCCTTGTTATTTTACTTGTTGTTGTTTTTGTGTTGTAAAACAGTATCGTGAGTGACACGAAGGGACAAAGTGTGGCATAAGTGGAAGAAATGTGGCGGTACAAGCGGAGTCTGACATGCACCAGCTTGCGGAAAGCGAGAAACCCTCAAACGAATTGAAAATTTTAACGGTGTTGTTAGGCTACTAATTACTTTTACGTAAAAAGAAGGGCTCTCACTAATAGCTCCTGTCGGCAATTCCGTGACATATTTTAGAATGTATATCGATGAAGAAAAAAGGAGTTTCTATTTCTTAATAGAAGAGCATTACAGAATTATTCATTGAATACTTTTTCCATAGTAGAGTTTTCTTAGGAACGACGGAATTTGGACAGATTAATATATATACTTTCTCACACCTAGCACGTTCAGGTATAAGGAATAATTTTATAAATTTAGAATCAATATTCACTTGTGTTTTTTTTTTTAATCAAGTCCTTTGAATTCCTTGCACGTAAGATGGGGATGCTTACATAATGGGATTTTTTTTTTCGGGAAAAAATAAAAAGTCTTATCTATAGGTGCCAATAACTTGGGGAAAAAACAGGAGAAAAAAAAATGTTTTTATCTGTAGATGCCAGTAACTTGCACGGGTGTCTCTGTGAATTTGGTTTTGAGAGGTGGGGGCTAAGACAAAGAAATTTACCAGGATGATGCCTCATCAGATCTATGAGAAATAGTTACAAAAAACGAAACAAATATTATGTTTGCACAAGTGCTCAAAACTTATCTTAATGCAGATTTGCTATTTATCAGATTTTTGCAGATTTGTAGATTTGCGATTACGTTTCTACTGTCAAAAACCGAAAGGTAAAATCGAAAAAGTCAAAGTACAAATTTTTTGGAAACGTTCCGTTGTATATATGGTATAAAATTTGAAAGTGGAGGTCTAAATATCCAACTATTCTATTCAGGAATAAAGCGTCGGTTATGAAAGCAGTATGAATAATGTTAAAAGCTTAAATAAATGTACAAAAAAAAAATTGTACGTTATGTTCACTGCCTTGTTTACTAAAAATCAGCATTTTTTTATTTTTTCTTAAGGTTTTTTACCTTAGATTACTTTATTGTTCCATTATTTTTTTATAATTAATATTATTTAACATTATTTGAATATACGTTGCATCCAAAAGAAATTAATGGAATTGGACTTAATTAATAAACTAATCGTGCAAACTAGACTTCCAATGCCAAAGTTTCGTGAAGCGTTGGAGCAGCATTGGCTCTTGGGTCATAGTTGCTCAGCAACACATATGGCCATGAGTGCGTCCAAACCATGGACTTCGGTTGACTATTGTTGAGCTACCATTAACCTCTAGTAGTCACAGCTACCTCCATTGGCTAGATTTGACTCGAAGTTGACTAGAGTCACTAGACTCGAAGTCTAGTTGACTTTTCGAAACTTAAGTTACTGAAGCTTGGCGTTAAGTCACTTAAGGATATTGGGAATTTCGATTATGGATTTTACAATTTTTGACAAGGTGGTCCTAACGCATTTAATGTATTTTCTTGGCGAACAAATTGATAATCTACAATCGAGAGAACAGATTTGTTTATTAACAATTGTGGACCAATAATAATCTTCGCGGAAAGATAAATAATAATATAATGAAAAATAATGTGCTTGTTCTAATTATTTCTGATTCGCTATTAAACTAAAAATTATTTAAATTTAAGTAAACTTGACTAATTTCCTTCTGCATCAGGATGTCAAACAGTTCGTGATAACGAACGACCCGGCTCAATAGTAACCGAAACTCTAAAAAACGGAATTATGATACCAATAGATACATCAAAAGAATTGGTTTTTTTATGCTGATTTAAAATATATAAATTTCATAAGGTTTAGTTTTACCCATCAAAAGCTACGAGCTGAGAAAATTTGCCTTATTTTCGAAAAAAGGGAGAAACACCCCTTCATATTTATAGAACTTTAATGAAAATCATACCGTCAAATGCAGTGTATAAGAGAACCATACTTCAAACGTTTCAAGCTCCTTTCTGCAAAATTCTCGAATTTTGTATTTTTTTTTTTGCCAGAAGAAAGATCACGGATGCGTCCTTATTATTTTTTTTTTCTTCACAGGGATGATTGCTTTGACACAGTGGTCTTAGAATACCGTGTGAGGGCTTTACGTGGGGATTACGTGGGAGAATCTTTCCATGAAGGAACTTTTCATAGGGGAAGGGACATGTATTATTTTATATCCTAGTATTATTTAAAAACGGTCAGAAATTAAACAAAAAAAAAACAAGTTTTTCAACTGAAATTAAGGAGCAACATTAAAACTTAAAACGAACAGAAATTATAACGTATATGAGGGGTTTCATCCCCTAGTCAATACCTCACTCTTTACGCTAAAGGTTTTTTAGTACTTTCAAAAGAGCTATTTATTCTAATTAAACGGCCTTTGTGATTCAGGGGTCATTCTTAAAGAAATGGTACAAAATTTGAACTTTAGCGCAAGGAGCGAGGTGTTGACTAGGGGGTGAACCCTTTCATATACGTAATGATTTCTGTTCGTTTCGAGTTTTAATGTTGCTCCTTACTTTCAGTTGAAAAAACTTGTTTTCTTATTTAATTTTTAAGCATAAGGCCTTTTCTGGTGAGCAATTTGTTAATCAACAATGCTGATCAACAGATCACGTCTGAACCCAAAAGAAGTCTGAACTCTGAAGGACACTAATGAAGAGGTCGATGGGAGACTGGAGTCCCAAAAGTATAAGTTGGAACTAGATGCTACTGATTGTGGGTGAGACAAGGTGATCTCTTCCGAAAAAGCTATTCGCGGGAATAATTATCACCCTCTTCTTCCCCCCCCCCCCAATAAAGATCAGATCACCCCTCCAAAAATATCATCAACTGCTAGTTTTGACCAATCTTGCTGGTAGATATCCAGATGAAAAGAATTTGGGAGCCCTCACCACCTCCTTCTGCAGATATGGGATGGTGAATGAACACATACAAGGGAAAACTAGGAGAATAGATTGTAGGCTACTTTCGTCCAATTTTGGTTGGGATCTTAAGACCTGAACACTCTCTCTCAATTAACCATTAATACCAAAATCTATGAATTTGGGGAGATATATGAATATCTCCCCTCTCCCAATAAATGTATTTTTATTTTTACTTTAAACGACCCAATGTGTTCAGCTTCCCGAACGCCAACTGGGATATCATTCCAAATAGCCGGAGCCAAATACCGAATTCCGAAACCTGCACGTGTGGTGTCTCGATACTCAACCGTAAAATTTTCCACCTCTCTAGTCGCATACCTGTAGAGTGAACTATTTTCGCGAAAAAAATTTGTAAAAACTGGGGGACATACATCATTCCAACATCTATAGGCAAAAATAGCAGCTTGGTAATCGCGAATCTGACCAATGTTAAGCACACTTAATTTTTTTAAACATGACGCGGTGTCAATCACATTTTCTATATAATTCCCAAGAAGACGTACTGTTTTGTTTTGTAAAATCTGCACTCTTTTGAAATTTGCGTAAAAATTGCTAGACCAAATGACTCAACCATAAGAAATATAAGGCGCAACAATACTATGATACAATAATAAAAGAACCGATAATGGTAAAAAATGCTTCAAACGACGCAAAATTCCCAGACCTCTAGCAACTTTAGCTGCAACAAGATCACTATGGTGCTTCCAAGACAAATTACAATCAAGCTGGAAGCCCAAATAACGCACTTCATGCACCTGTGACAAAGGCCTACCATTAAAAAATATCTCTCCATCAACACTCGGAGGCTTACCAACTCTCCTAAAAATCATAAAATTAATTTTTTAACATTCACTGACAAAAGGCTCAAACTTGTAAATACATAAAATGAATTTAAAACCCTATTTACTTTCAACAATAGATCATCAGTCCTTCGACTAGACATAGTTAAAGCAGTATCATCGCGAAAGTCGTGATAAAACATTCCGGGAAGTAAAAACGCATTGAATCAACATACACAAGGTACAGAAGTGGTCCAAAGACAGATCCCTGAGGTACACCACACTTCACTTGATAGGGAGAAGAAAATGTATCATTTAAAACAACTTGAATAGATCTTCCACTTAAAAAACTGTCAAACCATTTCAGATAATTACCACGAAATCCAAGGGACTGTAGACGTTTGAGTAAAATTTTAAAATCCACTGTATCAAACGCCTTTCTAAAATCAATAAAAACAGTCAAAGGGATTTCACTACGTTCAAAGCATCTATTTACAATATCACAGAGAGAATGCACGGCGCCCGAAGTCGAGCGACCTTTCCTAAAGCTGAACTGAGTTTCACTTAACATCCCTGTTTTCGTAAGGTAATCATATAGCCTTTTATGCACAATTTTTTCAAATATTTTTGAAAACAGGGGAAGGATTGATATAGGTCTATAATTTTCGATATCTAGCTTAGACCCACCTTTATGGAGGGGGATGACTTTTGCCCTTTTAAGCGCATCGGGGAATACCCCAGTTTCCAAGGAAAGATTGATTATGTGGACGAGACATGGTATTAAATAACACATCACTGATTTAAAAGCCTTCAAATTAATTCCATCTGTCCCTGCTGGATTAGATTTGATTGTTTTCACAACCTTCAGAATTTCATCTCCAGTACACGGTTGAAATTCAATTTCATTTCCAATTCCTCTTTCATCCGAAAATTCGTCCTCCAGGGAATCATTATTAAAATTCACTAACCCTTCCTCCTGCACATTTTGACCCATACTTGAAAAGAACTCAGCAAATTTATTAGTAATAATCGTTTCATCACTCACTGCTTCTCCTTGAATCAGCAGCGAATTGGGTGGAGCTTCTTTCCTCTTTCCCAATAGGTCATTTATAACCTTCCAAGTTCCTCTCGCATTATCCTTATTTAAACTCAGTTGGTTAGCAAAATATTCTTTTTTTAGCTTTCCTTCTCATTGAGTTCACTTTATTGCGTATTATTTAAACTCTTCCAATTTGTTGACACACTTACTATTTAAATAATCTGCATACACTTGATTTCTTAAATCTGACGCTTCAAGAATTTCTGTAGTTATCCAAGGCTTCCTGGGTTGATCCTTATGCTGTTTCACAAATTTAACTGGGCAAGTCTTGTCATAAATTGGCTGTATGATCCCCATCATGCAATCAAATGCCCCAGAAGCGTCATCTTTTATCTCCAAAATCTTGCTAATATCAGTGCTGCTTAACTCATCACCAAACCTCTGTAAATTCTCTTTTTTTAACGACCGAGTCTTCACTTTTTTTCTTTCATTTCTTTTCATGCGGACACAAGGTACCGATCCGAAAACTGGAAAATGGTCAGAACCAGGGTATAGAACCACATCAGCATAACTACGGTCCAGATACTTCGAACCAACAAAAATATTATCAATGAGAGTAGCTGAATGACTCGTAACCCGTGTTGGAATATTAGCTAGGGGTTAAAGATCATTAGCAGCCATCAAATTAAAAAAATCAAGATTCACTCCATTCAGCGATAGCAGATCAAAGTTAAAATCACCCATACAAATAAAATCTAAACCTGTCCGAGACACCACACGCGTAAGTTGATCAAACCCACGCTCAAAATCTTCCCAGCTTGCGCTCGGTGGCTTATACACAATACTAATCAAAAATACACTACTACCCAAATTTAAATCTATACTAAAACTTTCAAACTTACCCTCTATCTAAACATCAATATCATTTCTTACTTGGTATGTCAATGACTTTGAAATCAAACACGCAATTCCCCCTCTGTGAAGTGACGTCCGGTTTTTAGCCTCCAAATTATAATCTGGAAAAGAATACAGCGAGAAAGAGTATTCCTGACTAAAAAAAACTTTCAGATATACCAATAAAACTAATTTTTCCTTGAGAATAAGAAAGAAATTGCAACACATCCTCATAACCAGTAGTGAGGTGACAATTCCAGGCACATAAACGCAACGAATCGGCTTCCCCGGGGTCTAACTTCCATCTTTGGACATAAGAACTATTTTGTAACGGTTGAAATCTAACTTGGTTCATACACGGTTCAACATCTCTTGCTATTGGTGCCGATAAAACCTCTTCTAGACGAAAAGGTCGGCTCATTAAATCATCAAGTGAAGAACCAACGAAAGTAAATAAATAAAGATATAACATACCTCTCTAAATGAAGAAAAAAAAGTAAGAAATAAAAAATAGGAGACCAAAACAATTTTTTGCAAATAATAATAGAAAGACTAAAATCAAAAACGAAACAAAACGGATACCTCAAAAGAAAAGGAAAAGCAAGAATAAAATAAACGGGAGACCAAAACAGTTTATGCGAATAATAATACGAATGAAAAAATTGCGAAAAAGAAAGAGAAAGAAAAAGGGCAACAAAAGCTGTACAGAGAAGAAAAAACGACACAAAACAACACAAATACTAATTCAGACGCATTCAGCAAGGGATCTTATTTTCCGGGCAGACGGTTCACCAGGCAGCTTCACTAGTATGATGCCCCGGTCGGTCCATACATTTTTAACACCAAAGCGATCCCTTGCGGCATTTAGCAGGTCGTGACGTCGCTTTGTAAGGGATTCCGACACAAAGATTCCAGACCCAGCTAGTTTAGACTTCTGTAAGAACACTTTTCGAGCAACTTCTTTACTAACAAATCGCACTAAAACTGGGGCAATTTTGTCACTGGTGGTATGAGGCCCATTCATTCTAAACCATAAAACATTGGATAATTCGCCAGAAGATATACCAGTAACACCCATCCGTGTCGAAAGGACACTGAGCATAGTCGATTTAAGGTCAACTCCTGGCTTTTGCTTCAGACCGTTGAAAACAAGACTGTCCAACATATTTTCTTGATCAATATCGTCTAGCTTGACTTCGATTTTTTCAAGTCGATTCTCCAGATTACGGGTTTGCATTCTATACATTTTCAACTCACGCTCGATACGGTCTAATATGGGGTTGAACTCTAGTGACACAGACTTATATAACTCGCTAATTATAGTCTTAGCTGAATCTTTAAGACCAGATTTCGCACTCGAGCCACACTTGGCAGAAACCTGACGAGTTATCTGTGTAACTATAGGTTCCCTAGTTTTCTCTAGCTCCTGTTCTGTAGCGGAAATTCGGGCAAATAAAGCAGACTGTGAACCGGGTAGCGCGGCAGCTTGATCCGGTACTTTTAGTGACGCAAATGCTTCCGAAATAGACCTGTAAATGTCGGGAAAACGCTCAAGTTGCTCAAAAGCGTGTTTCACATTATTTGCAGTTTTAGTAGAAGCCTCTTGAACATTATCCTTGTACGATACAAGACTATTCTCAGAAACAATTTGCTCGTTATGATCCCCGTAACAAAAGATCAAATAGTTAGTTCGCTTTCCATCATTTTTCGTAATCTTCAGAATTCGTACAGGCCACAATGGATAGCCTGCAAATTTCGCCAGTGCAAGATCGAATTGCTTGAAAGACGTCATGATTAGTGTGAGAAGGAAAAACCAAAATGAAAAATGAAAAACCAAAATGAGACTTGTCTTGTAGTGGGCAGACCCACGGATGGCGTTGGCAATCACCGCTCTTGCAGGGTGGCCCAGTGGACCGTGGAGGCCTGCGACGTTTTTTTCCACCGTTTTCTTACATTCAAAACAGCATAGCATCCAATTATTAACAAAATAACTAAGCCACCACAAGTCCTTTTTCTGTTCACAAAACGTGAATACAGCGAAACGAATTAATTCACTTATTGCGAAACTGTCCACTGTGACAGTTTCGTCCTTAGGTATTATAATTCGGACTTTTCACCTACCCTCCCATATTTCCTTCTCTTAGAAACGGGATCGTGTCTAGACCCCTAAAAGGCGCCATATCTTTACTAGGTCTTCTTTTCAACTAATTTAGGTTGAGGTCTGACTTACTATTCGCTTAGATGTATTAGTGGCGTGAATTTAAGAGTTCCACAAATGCTGGAACAAATATTTACCCTCAAAAGGCTTGATTAAGGTACTTATTCCCACTTCTTACCCAAATTTGGGTGAAATACAACAATCTCTTCTGAATGATGTCGTGATGACAGGTCTTTAGAAACATTTCCAAAAGAAGTTGGATTTAATATGAACCTACGAAATCCATCTCACTAACATCTCACTAACATCATCTCTCCTAACATCTCACTAAGTGTTGCTGAAATTTGATAATATGTTGCGGTAGATTTGGTTTGAAGCCTGGAATGCACGTCGCAATGAAACGTCATATTCGAGGATTGATCTCTAGGAAGTCAGGGTAGGTGTGGTTTCTGCTTTGAAGTACCAAGAAGAGTGGAAATGAAATCTAACCTCTTAATTCTTAATAATACACTAGCTCTGATTTCCAATTTCGACTGAGATCAGACAACCTATTTCCTATATTCTATGTTAAAGACATTTAGAAGCCCCCTTCCTTTCCCAGTCCGAAGAAGGTCAGATTGGGCACTGATCTCTAAACAAATCTATAGGGTTTTAGCTATGCACTAAGTTTTGTCAAGATGTGAGAGTCGCTTATGGTATATTAAATAAAAAAAAAGGTTTTTAACTGAAAGTAAGGAACGACGTTAAAACTTAAAACGAACAGAAATTATTCCGTATATGAAAGGGGCTGTCCCCTCCTCAACGCCTCGCTCTTTACGCTAGGAGTTGTCGTAGTAACTCCGAAAAGGGCTCATTCGATTGGAAATTGGGGTGGCTAGTGCCCTATTTAATGGTCGAAAGTGATTGGAGGGCAACTACCCCCCCCCCCCCCCCACGCCCATCATTCCCCCAAACACATCCAATCAAAATTTTTAGATAACCGTTTTGTTTAGCGTAGTTGATTTCCAAACAGAAAATATCTTTTTGAGGAGGAAACTCTCCCACAACCCTCGGGGAAAGGGTTTTAAGTTATGCCCTGAGGGCATATAAGAACAATGTTGGCACAATGTACCATATATTATTTTTTTTACTTTAGAGCAGGGCACTTTAGGCTATATGGCGGGGGTCGTCATAGAGACTTCAAAAGGGGCTCATTCGATTGGAAATCAAGAGTTCTAGGGCCCTTTTTAATATTTGAAAGTGACTGGAGGGCACCTAGCTCCCCTCCCTCCACCCCCATCATTCCTCCAAACACATCCAATCAAAATTCATTTGGTTCAGCGTAGTTGATTTCCAGATAGAAATTATGTTTTGAGAAAGAAACTCCCCCACAACCCTCAGGGTAGGGTTTTAAGTTATGCCCTGGAGGCATATAAGGTTTTTATATAAGGTGTTGTCGTAGAAACTTAAAAAAAGGCTCATTCGATTGGGAATCCAAAGGGATAGTGCCCTTTTGAATAGTTGAAAGTGATTGGAGGGCAACTAGCCCCCCCCCACGCCCATTATTCCCCCAAACACATCCAATCAAAATTTTGAGATAACCATTTTGTTCAGCGTAGTTGATTTCCAGATAGAAAATATGTTTTTGAGGAGGAAACTCCCCGACTACCCTCAGGGCAAGGGTTTTAAGTTAAGCCCTGGGGGCATATAAGGTTTTTATAGAAGGCGTTGTCGTAGAAACTTCAAAAAGGCTCTTGCGATTGGAAATTTAAAAGACTAGTGCCCTTTTTGGTAGTCGAAAGTGATTAGTGGGCAACTAACCCCCTCTCACGCCAACCTTTTCCCCAAACACATCCAATCAAAATTTTGAGATAGCCATTTTATTCAACGTAGTTTTAAGTTCTGTAAATTAGGTTCTTGAGGATGACCACCCCCTCACAGGCCTCAGGGCAAGGGTTGTAAGTTATGCCCTGGGGGCATATAAGGTTTTTATAGAACGCATTATCGTAGAAACTTCAAAAAGGGCTCATTCGATTGAGAAATTGAAATGGCTAGTGCCCTTTTTTATATTCGAAAGTGATTGGAAGGCAACTAACACCCTTTCCACGCCCACCATTTCCCCAAACACATCCACTCAAAATTTTGAGATAGCCATTTTGTTCCACGCAGTTTAAAGTTCAGGAAATTATACCTTTGAGCAGGACACTCCCCCGCAGTCTTCAGGGCAAGGGTTATAAATTATGTCCTGGGGGCATATAAGATTTTATTGAAATCTTTGTCGTAAAAAACTTGAAAAGGGTTCATTCGATTTGAAATTCAAAGGTCTAGTGCACTTTTTGATAGTCGAAAGTGATTTGAGGGCAACTAACCTTCCTCGCTCGCCCACCTTTTCTCCAAACACATCCAATCAAAATTTTTATATAGCCATTTTGTTCAGCATTGTTGATTTCCAGATAGAAACTATGTTTTTGAGCAGGACACTCCCCCACAGCCCTCAGAGCAAGGGTTGTGAGTTAAGCCCTGGAGCATATAAAGTTCTTATAGAACGCGTTGTCGTAGAAACTTCAAAAAGGGCTCATTCGATTGGAAATTGAAATGGCTAGTGTCCTTTTTAATATTCGAAAGTGATTGGAAGGCAACTAACACCCTTTCCAAGCCCACTATTTCCCCAAACACATCCAATCAAAATTTTGAGATAGCCATTTTGTTCCACGCAGTTTAAAGTTCAGGAAATTATACCTTTAAGCAGGACACACTCCCCACAGTCTTCAGGGCAACAGTTATAAGTTATACCCTGGGGGCAAATAAGGTTTTTATCGAAATCTGTGTCGTAGAAACTTGAAAAAGGGCTCATTCGATTGGAAATTCAAAGGGCTAGTGCCCTTTTTAATAGTCGAAAGTTTTGGAAATTAGGTCCTTAAGGATTAGGTCTTTAAGAAATTAGGTCCTAAAGGAAATTAGGTCTTTCACGCCCACCATGGTGAGCGAGAGAGGGGGGTCAATTACTCTCCACTCACTTTCGACTATTAAAAAGGGCCATTTCAATTTCCAAACAAATGAGCCCTTTTTACATTTTTACAACAACTTCCTATATAAACCTTATATGCCCCCAGGGCATAACTTACAACCCTTGAACTGAGGGCTCTGAGGGGGTTATCATCCAAAAAGACCTAATTTCCAGAACTTTGGACTACGTTGAACAAAATGTATATCTCAAAATTTTGATTGGATGTTTATGGGGAAATGGTGAGCGTTAGAGGGGGGTTAGTTGCCCTTCAATCACTTTCGACTATTAAAAGGGCACTAGCCCTTTCAATTTTCAATTAAATGAGCCCTTTTTATGTTCTTACAAAATCGCTTTCTATAAAAACCTAACATGCTCCCAGGGCATAACTTACAACCCTTGTCCTGAGGGTTGTGGGGGAGTGTCCTCCTCAAAAACATATTTTCTATCGGGAAATCAACTACGTTGAACAAAATGGCTATCTCAAAATTTTTATTGGATGTGTTTGGGGGAATAATGGGCGTGGGGGGGAGGCTAGTTGCCCTCCAATCACTTTTGACTATTCAAAAGGGCACTAGCGCTTTGAATTTCCAATCGAATGAGCCTTTTTTGAAGTTTCTATGACAACGTGTTCTATAAAAACCTTATATGCCCCCAGGGCATAACTCAATACCCTTGCCCTTAGGGCTGTGGGGGAGTGTCCTCCTCAAAAACATATTTTCTATCTGGTAATCAACTACGCTGAACAAAATGGCTATCTCAAAATTTTTATTGGATGTGTTTGGGGGAATAATGGGCGTGGGGGGGGGGCTAGTTGCCCTCCAATCACTTTTGACTATTCAAAAGGGCACTAGCCCTTTGAATTTCCAATCGAATGAGCCTTTTTTGAAGTTTCTACGACAACACCTTATATAAAAACCTTATATGCCTCCAGGGCATAACTTAAAACCCTTACCCTGAGGGTTGTGGGTGAGTGTCTTTCTCAAAAACATAATTTCTATCTGGAAATCAACTACACTGAACAAAATGGCTATCTCAAAATTTTGATTGGATGTGTTTGGGGGAATGATGGGCATGGGGGGGGGGCTAGGTGTCTGAACAATGTCTCTCAAATGTCTGTCTCAACCTTGTCTCTCAATTTCCGATCTTGAAGTCTACTAACATCAGAACTTCCAGGGAGGTAGTTACCCTTCCGATATTTCAGCTTCAAATTAACCCTTGACACTACTAGATGGTGATCTTTACTTTTAACACCAATAACAGCACTCCTATGTACCCTAGTATCTTGTATTGATCCTACCAGTCTTCGGTTTACTATAACATAATCAATAAGGTTTGATGTCTTACCATCAGGTGAATACCATGTTAACTTATGAGCCATTTTATGACCAAACACCGTATTGGTTATAACTAGATTGTTATACCTACAAAAATGCAAAAGTCTGTATCCATTACTGTTTTCTTTTCCTACACCGAACTTACCAAGGCTAGGATACCATCTATCCCTAATTCTACCAACCTGTGCGTTAAAATCCCCCAGTAATAACATCATAATTCTACCTGGGACCCTGTCTATTTGCTCCTGTAACTGTAAGTAAAATTCATCTGAGTCACTAGTATCTCCGTCAGTCGGTTCTACAGGGGCGTATACTACTATAACTGATACCCTGAACTTTTTAGTCAAAAAATGAGTAATTAGTATTCTATTATTAATACCTTCCCAGCCTAAACAAGACTTAGCAGCTTCCTTATTCATCATCAGCCCTACTCCCTGTCTATGTACCCCATCCTTCCTTCCTGAGTAAACAAATTCTATATCACCTAATTTCATGCTTCCTACCCCTGGGATATGAGTTTCTGAAACTCCTAATAAACCCAGTTCAAATCGTCTGAATTCGTCAGTCAAAATGTCTATACGATAGTCTTTTTTAACGTCGTAACATTCCAAGTTCGAATTTTCATGTTCTTTAAATCATTGAAATTATTTTCGCCTCAGGAAAAGCAATGATCCCGGATACCAGTGCAGGACGGGGATCACATATCTTCTCAAGTCTACACCGAAGTGCTTAAGCCGGCTTAGAACCGGACAGCAAGAAGTCCCTGGGACCTCCATGAATTGAGGCTATGTGCAATTTTGGGCCCATCTTGGTCACAACATGGTTTTTAGCACTTGGCGATGCTCTTCTCTCAACAAGAGTCGAAATCCTGCACAGACAATCTCAAGCCTATTACCTCCGACTCATTATATATTCATGCCTACAAATATTATGCTACTACGGGGAGGCAGCCCATAATAGATAAATTAGCTAGGAAGAGGTTTTTCAGCCCGAAAACGCCCATCAAACTTTTAGATGAACCTGTAGGCATGTTTCAGTGGTTTAGGGGGGTTTATTCGAGTAAAGGTTTTCCACCTCTATTATTGGAGGCACAAAATGGACCCTTGGCCCCTCAATCACTAGTGCGTGGTATATGGTATAAACCACTTTAAAGAACTATTTTGTCAATTAATATAAAGAACTGTTAGTTGAAAAAGGACAGAAACTAGAACAGATGAAAATCTAGACTAAACTGTTTAAATCAGTAACTTAAAAAGGTTCCTAATGGGCACAAAATAAACGGGTACAAAATGGGTGTACGGCCCGTCAAACACCCCTTATATACTCAAACTCTTAGATGAACCTGTAGGCATGTTTCAGTGGTTTAGGGGGGTTTATTCGAGTAAAGGTTTTCCACCTCTATTATTGGAGGCACAAAATGGACCCTTGGCCCCTCAATCACTAGTGCGTGGTATATGGTATAAACCACTTTAAAGAACTATTTTGTCAATTAATATAAAGAATTGGCAGTTGAAAAAGAAAAACGATAGAAACCAGAAGTGATGAAAATCTAGACTTAGGCTAAAACATGGATAAAACAAAAAAAAATAATTAATAATGTAAATACTTTGGACTATGCAGGACATTATCGACAATTCTCATGTGCTGGAAATACTTTTTTAACATTTCTCACCTTTATCAAAAACTGCCATTGCGAACAACTTTTGCTATTTTTATATGATACAAATTTTCTTACTGAATTAGTTGATTGCAACGTTTCTTATGTTTTGAAGGTATAAAGTATATGAAACTTAATGGAAGGGACAGGCAAATAAATGTCCCTGAAACTAAGCAACTGGACATTACACTCAGAGCCATTCAAAGGGTGAGGGTAACCTAGGGAGCTGCCCCGGGTGCCGTGGCTGTTTAGTTACTCACTATGAGTCAGGAGGGGGGTGCAGTAATTAATTTTTTTCAGGGCACCGCCAAACCTAGAAACGGCTCTGATTACAGTTGCACCTAAGGGCAGATAATCCTTCGTTTATTACACTGTCTTTCAAATGGATTTTATTTATTCCCTAAACAACACAGAAAAGAGAAAGAGTAGGCCTACATACATCAATTTACTGTTCTCATCGAAGTCTTTCACAAAAGTGAATACAAACAGCAGCGGCATTAGGGGTTGTTCTTAGTAGAATAGTTGTTGAAGAAAATGTATCATTCAATATAAATTATGATATGTGTGTAGCTTGCTATATTTGCAAAGCCGCTACCAGAAATTGTACAAAAATTTCTTTTCGCCCAGACTTTGGCGGATAAGAAAACCCAACGAAAATGCTCTTAATTTCATCCCCCTCCCCCCTATTCTGGACAGTGGTTTTAAAAGAAAAAATTTTAATATAGCTTACTAGCCAAGGACCTTGTTAACCCCACCGAAGGTCTTATTCTGATTCACTGTTTTAATTTCTCTGTGATTGAAATCCAGAGATTTGACTCTTTAACAAAAAGAGAAGCCTATAATTTTTCTCCTCACGAGCCTTATTGATTAAAAAACGGTTGAAACAGTATTTGTTCATTTGATCACTTTGTATCTTCAATATAAACAATAAATTTTTCTTTTATTTTTTGGTAAGTTTTCCAATGTTCAATCGTGCTGCAACAGCTGACATTGGAAAAGATCTCCAGACATCTTCAAGTTTTTACAACACAACCAAAAATAAATGAATGATTGGTAAACATCAAAACTTTATTGCTTGTATATTATTTCTAGGTTTTCTCAATATCTTTTGATTTTATTCAAAATGTTTTTAGGGGAAGATTCCATACGTATTGCTAGTATGCTAAAATTTCAGCATTTTTAACTCGGGAACATATTCCATAATGCAGAATCAATTAAAAAATACTTCTTCTTGAAGAATCAAAGACCAAAAGCCGCAATTGATCCTCATCGGTTGCTTATCACTCATAAGCTTCTTTTTGCCATAAAAGCATTATTAGCCCGTGAGCAATTTATTTTATGTTGTTCTTATATTTTATATAGGAGAAATCTTCATTACATAGCTCATGAGCAACTTGCATACAATTATTATTGGTTGTTCACCTCCCAAAGGCTTTTTTTTCAATTCAGACATTGCTAGCTTGTGAGCCACTTATATAATTAAGGCTTAATAAAAATACTCATTCTTAAATAATCAAACACTAAAATCTACAACTGATTCTTATTGGTCGTTCAAGCAGTTGTTGGCAATGCGCGAATTATTTGCTCGTCAAATTATACTAAATAGCTCGTGAACAACTTTTATACGACTCTTACTGTCCTTTACCTATCACAGGCTTATTTTTGAAATAGGTGCATTATGAGCTTACCTATGTTTTACCGAAAATGAAATATATCTTAAATATTTCCTGTTTTATAACGTTAATAAATTCAAAAACTTAATTCGTCTTGAACAACTTTAGAAAGAACTAATAGCTTACACTGAATATTTGATATATAATGATAGTAATTGCTGAAAGCACATCAGTTCGAAATTTCAATATAATTTTAATGTTTATTTTCAATATTAAGTACAAAAGAAAATATTTGTAATAAAATTGATTTTTAGTGAAGCGCAAATGACGCAGTAGGTTTTAGACTTTTACAGTGAGAGAAGGAGGCGATACCCAAACTCTTGTTTGTAGGGATTTTTGTTCGTTTCAAGCTTTATTTGCATATTCAATATAAGTTTCACTTGTTTTAAGATTTATTTATTCATTTATATTAATATCTATTGTATGTTTGTTAGCATTGATTGTTTATTTCATTTCTGTTAGTTTTAAGTTTCATTTATACTTCAATAGCAAAATATTTTTTTTTTCGTTTTAAGCTTGATTTTCATATTCAATGTAAGCATTATTCGCTTTAAGATCTATTTATTCGTTTATATTATTAGTTTTTGTATGATTTTGCTGTGATTGTTTATTTAATTTCTGTTCGTTTTGGGTTTCATTTATTTTTTAATAGTAATTTGTGGTCGTTTTGCGTTTGAATTTTAACAGGTATTTGTATCTGTTGAGCTAAAGTTCAAAATGGCCTTTACTTTTCTTTGAAAAACTTCTTTTACGGAAAGTTTTTTTAAATTAATAAAACATATAAAAACAAGCATTTATATATCATTCAAAGAGAAAAAACAATATTTACTGTCTCAATATTCCATGGAACATTCCAAGGAATATTCATTGGATGACATTTAAACTTACTTTTTTTTAGTTTAAAGACTGAAAATAAGTGAAGGCTAATGTTATTATGGGTTAGGATTTAGAAAATAGACTCAGTTGCCAGGAATATAGGCCTTCCACAGATTCACGTAAATGCTTAAGTACTCGTTGGTAGAGATTTAGAGAAAAGCCTTCAAAGTGCGGAACATGGACTTTTAAGTTGCAAAACCTCCATATCTTCAGTTCCATGGATCATGTATAGTGCTCCCATACTCTGCTTGTTTTTAAGCCAGATATTTTATTTAGTTGGAAATATGGTATTCCATCAGTTGCCAGGGCTTGAAATACAATGTCACTTGACATTTACTGCTATTTTTATTACGTCTATAAGAAGTAAAAGATATAAGATCCTCATCAGCACACATGTAATCTATAATTCTTTTGTTTCTTGGTTTGTTTCTAGTATTTTTTTTTTTTTTTTTTTTTTTATGGTAGTCGGGTCCAACGTTGCCCCAGTCTGAACACTTATCTGATATGCTAGTTTTGGCTCTTATTTAGCCAATTATTTGAATTTTGCCACCTCTGAAAGAAATATAATACCCAACTTTAATGTTGGGTATTTTTCAGAATAATTCTGTTATTATATTTAAACTTTTCAAGACAGCAGATATAATTTAAAAAATTTATTTCTCGCTTTCTCGTTTTCTAAAAGCAATTGAAGCATCTCATCTCTATGCCAAAACAAGATTAGGTAAAAAAGATGCTGGCTAGATGGCTCATTTCTATATCGTTGTTCTTAAAGAAGAAATAAAGTCAGGTGAAACCCTTACTTAGTCCCATGTTGTTGAGCTACCTCTCATCCTCCAGAAAACTAATAATCGACGAAGACAGTTTAAACAATCTGAGAGGTCAATTGCTTCTATTGTCTATTGAAATTATTTTTGTTTGCACTAGTGTATTTTAGCAGCGCTCTCAGAAATCTGTTTCTTCAAGTTTAATTGCTTATTCTAGTAAGTTTTAGATGACACATTAAATAAGAAAGGAATTTTATTCTTTGTAACTAAGAGAGGAATGTTCCAGGTGAATTTGAATAACAATGATGCATTGATGAAGTACAAAAGTAATAAAATATTTGATACGTTTCTCAAGATGGTAAGTCGAGAAATGTGCGTTACTGTTGAGTTTTCAGAACGTTCGGGGCTTTGCTGTCAAGGTTGGTGCTTATTTGGATCTAAACTCTGGAACCGAAATGCATCTTAAGTTTGGTCTTTATTTCATATTTTGGTTCTTGCGGGGAGCGTTCTTGGGAAATAATCAATGCTTCAATGGAATTTGTGATTTGCTTACTTCTAACTATATCTGTGATTCCCAACATGAGGCATGACAACATTTTGGTGTGTCATTTGTGCGACATGCATCCTTCGGCTGGCTATAGTCAAGAGCCCCAATTTTGAAAAAATAAATTTTTCATGTGAATGACGTGAAATTGATATGCACTTGATGAGCAAAAGACATACATAATAGTATTCCAATGACGTCAGGCATTGTATGAAAGCTGCAAAATACGCGCACAATTTTGTGTAACAAAATTTAAATATCACGAAGGGGCATGACGATTTTAGAAACGCCTAGATGGTGCATGACCCAGGATTTGTCGAGAACCACTCAACAAAGCCTGTTAACATCCTGGTAACAAATCCACTCAACAAATACGTTTGAGTTCTGTCCTCCTAGTGTTTAACCGCTTTAAAGATTAATGATCCTTCTCGTATCCTTTACACTCGGAAATATTATCGATACTCTTGCATTATATGGGCCTTTCTAAAAAGTCAAGTTTGGTTAATGCTAACGAAATAAAATAAAATAGGATGAATATATAATAATTTAAAAACAAACTTGGGCTATTTATTTGCACATTAGGGGAGTGGGGTTAAAGCATTGCATATATTAAATACGTAACCTAACCTAACTTAACCTAACCTAGGTACCTCCCCCCCCCCTAAACCCCAAAAAAAACAGTTTAAATATAGTTCACAGAGTGAGAAACCCCCTGAATACTTGTTTATACAACATCAGATAGCGTCAAATCTTTGCTTTGTCGAGTGGATGCCTCGGGTTTTTCGTGACTGATTTCCTTGTAAAGGCCCATATGATGCAAGAGTACCATATTATCACGTCATCTACAGTGCTTTATTGTTTTTTCCCTGGGAGTCGAAACTCACTCTAAAACTCACTCTAAACTATTGTGGTAATACTTGAATAAGAAAAAAGCCTTCGGGGTCTATTTTCCCCTTTACGTTTCGGAATTTCATAATAGTCATAAACTATTCTCGCTAAATATGATGTTATTGAGTCTTTGAATGCAGTTGAGGGGACCAATCTGACTGTCATGAATCGATGTAATTATTTGTATAGCTTAACCCTCTTCCATGGTAAAGTCTTTTTGTGACTAGTGTTTGTGATTAGCGTTTGGATTGAATGAATTTTGATGATTAATGTGAACATTTTTTGTGTTTCATGGTAGTAGTTACGATTTGTCTGATCAAAAGTAAAGAAGTGATTTTTCTTCTTAAGATAGTTTCGGAAATAGCGAGCCATTAGTCAGCAACACTGACCAATATGAAAAAACTGAAGTTTTCAGTCCACGATTGGTCCCGCATTTTTAGGTAGATTTTTGTGTGCAGGTCTCAGTGTTCGAAGTCAGCTTTGGTAATCATAAAGGTGACATATTACACACCAACAACTTTACAGGAGAGATTAAAAAATGATTTGATTCCTTGTTTGTTTTTTTTTTTTTTTTTTTTTGCGAATAGCAGTTTATTCAGCTGTTTACCCAAGGAATTTTTTATGTGGCTTTGAAAAGTATTGGTAACAAAGGCTGGTAACAAAGTTTTGATAACAGAGGCTGGTAATGCCAATTATCTTTTATCTTAGAAAATTGGATGAAACACAATTTGGAAAAAATACAAACGTCTAGTTGTGTTCAAACCAAAAAAATACAGGAGAGCAGATTTAACCAATCCTTTGAGCGCATTACGTTTAATTGGGCGAGTCTAAATATATAATTAAGTTGCTTGAACTGGCATCCTCCAAATCCCAAGAGGGATTGATGCGATAATATATGCAGGCTACCACAGTACCGTTGAACCTCAAGCGTACAGCATTAAAAGTGACTTTTTCACAACAACTAGAATGTGGTAGCTATGTAACAATGAGGTTACCGCAATACAGTGACAGGGAGACTCTTCTTCTGTATTAAGGTGAATTCCTAGTTTGATTTATACACAATATATGACAGAGATAGATTAGCCAAGATCATCAGTGAATTTGTAATGATAGGGACATGCTCGCTATTGGCCAACGAACTTTTTTTTTAGAGAGAGACAAATAATTTATTAACAAAAATACCGCTTACATAATCTTTCAGCAATCATTGGGGAAACCCATTTGGTTGTATATGATGGTTGTTTCTATCCTTATAATCTACTAACATATATTCAGACTTCACCTATAAATCAAAATCACGAAAAAAATTGTGAAAGTATAACAACTTTTAACTATTAGCAAACACAATTAAACAATATCGTCGATAAACCATAAACAACGTAGAAACAAAGTACTAGCGAGACAACTTAAATCATTAACAACTTCCCAGACGGTAACATTTCAACCTGCTCTTGAACTGGCAAACATTATTTGTCAACTTTATACCCTCAGGGAGTGAATTCCACTGCTGTGGTCCTGCAAAACGCAGAAGTAAAGATACGCGTTGAGTACTCCGAGCCTCAGACACTATCCCTGAAGAATGCCTAGTTTCATAACAATGATAAAACGAGTTAGACTTAAAAATTTCCTAAAAGCATAACGATTGAATAACGTTATTAATCGTTACTAATCGTTATTAGTAACGATTAATAACGTTACTAATCGTTATTCACTCCGGTGAATAACGATTCAAACATTGGGGCCGTTTTTTCACTCATCAATGTGCTAATATCTTACATCTTTTGTCAGAATACGCTTAAGAGTGAAATCTTTGAACAAAGATCTTACATCTTTGGTCGTTTTTGTGCAAACGTCATTCATCCTTCTGCTCTGATCAGTGGCCTGAGAACAACGATGTGTAGATCATCAAAATTCTCTCATCATCGTTCTATACGGCAAAACAGTGGCGGTCTTAACACTTTTTGCTAACATCAGTGAGCTGTAAGATCTTAGAACAATGATGAGTTAAAAAACGATAATCTTTGCAGAAAGATGTAAGATCTTAGTGCTAAAAAATGAGCCTATTGATAAACAAAAATAGTTAGTTGATAATCTCTTAACTTATAAATATTTAGAATTTTCATTTTAGTTAAGCATCGCAAAGTACTATTTGAGTTGTTTTGACAAAACAACTCAAAGAACTAATAGTATTAAATGGGCAACAATGGCAAAATAGAGTAATAACCAAGCTATTTTAGGAAATGCTTTGTAGAGTATTTCTTTTACTTGCAAAGAAAGTGTTGGAGCAGTGAGATTTACCGTAATGGTTTATAGATTATAGACGCTACTGTTTGTCTGAAATTCAAGTCTACAGCATATAGTACAACTTACACCAAGAAAAACGTTGACAATTAAAAATGACTTTTTCACTCGTTAAAAATAAAGTAGAAGAATTTCAGACCCAATATTAAATTCAAAAATACTGGTCAAATCGACAAAACAGCTCCACTTTCATCTGTAATAATTCTTCAAAGACAAATAACTCGATTTTTCCCCAAAAACAATTTCTTTTCTTCTTGATTCTCAAATTACCGACAACAAAACAAAGCCCAAAATCGCCTAAATCAATGCTATTACCCACGAATGCTTGGCAGAGGAGGCAGAGCATTGGATAAAATTTCGTTAATTTATTTTAAGGGTGTGAAATTATCCTGGTGAACTAAGAACATTGGTGTAATTACACTGTCATCACCACGGCTTTTAAGCATTTGATTTTTTAACCCTTATCTTCCTAGTCTTCCTATCTTTAAGAAGGACTTTAAAAAGGATAATCAATCCCACAACTACTACTGCTATTAGTAACTGATTGCTCGACCAAGTCAGTAGAGGCTAAGACATCTACTTAAGCTCCTCTTCAACCCCATCCTGGTCTAAGCTCCACTCTTCACCCCCTCTCATAAAGTTCCAATTGCGTTTAAACTCTTTCTTCCGACCCATTTCCATCCCTTTCGATGTGGCCTTTTTCTTTGGCCTAAGATGGAGAGCCAAAACGCAAGTCTTTGGCATGTTGGACCTATTGGCATTCTGTCATCATCTATTCGTCATTAAACTTTAAAAAAAAAACAAGTTTTTCAACTGAAAGTAAGGAGCAACATTAAAACTTAAAACGGACAGAAATGATTACGTATGTAAAGGGGGTTGCCCCCTCCTCAACACCTCGCTCTTTACGCTAAAGTTTTTTAGTACTTTTAAAAAAGCGTCTTATTGTTCTAATCAAACAACCCTTGTGTTTCAGGAGTCATTATTAAATAATTTGGACAAAATTCAAACTTTAGCGTAAAGAGTGAGGTGATGAGGAGGGGGAAACTCCCTTATATACGTAATAATTTCTGTTCATTTTAAGTTTTAATGTTGCTCCTTACTTTCAGTAAAATAAATGAAACCCAAAACGAACAGAAATTACAATAAATAATCTATTCATTCTCAAAACGACCAGAAACTAAAATGAGTAGGGCTGACAAGCCCCCATGTCTTCTGAAGACCTGAACATAATTTACACTTTACTGAAAACATTCCTTATTTCAAGTGGTATGTTTCTTTTTCCCTTAATATAAAAAAAAAACACCATCACAACCAAGATTACTAAAAAAATAACAACAAATGGATGTGGACTTACAGTTTAATACATGTATATGCTTATATTTATTCCTTGAAGTCTTAATAATTTTGATTTAATAAAGTTAAAAAGCGAGATCATTTAAAATATAACTTTTTTTTCAGTGAAAGTGAGGCTAAACAACATTTTTTTTTTTACAGCTTGTTGCTTGAAATAGCGTCATTCACATGATTTCCTAACACTATCCTTTGACAATTTATCTGGAAATGAATTGCGGTAGACAATAGATGTATAAGTATAACTGTCAAGATGAGAACACCGATATATCAGTCATATATATTTAAATTAATAAATCCAACCTTTTGTATATTCATTTTTCTCTTCCACCTTCCAATTTCTTGCTTCTTCTGTTTCTATCCGCATTAAAATTCTCCAGATAGGTTCTCACACAATCCTGTTGGCTCCCTGACGATAATTGCATTTCTTATAAAATAGTCAAGAGTTGAGAGATAAACCAACGAAAATGGATCTTAACTATCTTGGGGATAGCTTATCCTACGTTAGCAGAATGAAAAATTGGAAGTCGTTGCAGGGATATGAATTGCCCGTCCAAGCACAATGATAGCTCTAATGATTGCAGTTTAAGAAATATTGGACCAAAAACATACGAGTAGCCTCGTTTTCCAAAAACAAATCTTTTATACATTGCAACATCACTTGCAGTTAAAAAAAAAACACACACAAACAAATGTACTTCTAAATCTGCTTATGGTGTTGCACAGCGAATGTGCATCACTGTGAATGCATAGTGAGATTATAATGCACTGTGAAAACTACTGCCTGTGGGGATACTGTGGATTAGTGTTGCTGGAGAATATAGGGCCCGGGGTCCGATCTCGGCAACTGTAGGGTTGACGTAATGACATTTCTAGTCAGGAAACAAGGCTTTATCCAGGGAGGGGTACTGGACTTGAATTTACCCCTCTCTAATTTTTGTCTCACCCGTAATATAGTAAGAAAAATTTATATAAACAAGCTTTGGATGTTTTTTTGTGAGAAATCTCTGGAACAAAATACCCCCCCCCCCCCAAAAAAAAACCTGGATACGGCCTTGTCAGGAAGTTTTGGTAACCATAGACTAGGACTAGACTAAAAGATCATTGCAGCTTGACAACATCTGACAATAGTAATATATAATTTCAGTTTTAGAGTTCACTGTGTTTTATCCCTGTTAATTCATGAAGTTTACTAAGGGAGTTAACAGTAAAACAGAGAGTATATTTGTGAAAAATGTCAAGACTAAAAAGCTTTCCATTTCCCTACCGGCATAAAATTTCTTACGGAATAGCCAATCAGGTTGTGCGTCCTTTTACTAGCTCACAATTTACACAGAAACAGTGGGTAGATTGATTGGCTTATGAGAATACGTCACAAAAGTAAATCAGTAGAATTAGCGTAAATTTTTAACATGAAGATATAAGGCACATTTTTTATATGGACCGATAACACTTTCCAGAACTACAAGAAAGAAAGGTAAAGGTGGCTCAGACACCTTTTAAGGATAAAGGATTGGTTAAATCTGCTCTCTTGTATTTTTTTGGTTTGAAGATAATCAGACGTTTGTATTTTTTCCAAATTGTGTTTCATCCAATTTTCTAAGATAAAAGATAGTTGGCATTACCAGCCTCTGTTATCAAAACTTTGTTACCAGCCTTTGTTACCAAAACTTTGTTGCCAGCCTTTGTTATCAATTCTTTTCAACGCCACAGAAAAACTTCCTTGGGTAAACAGCTGAATAAACGGCTATTCGCAAAAAAAAAACAAAAACAAAAAAACAAAAACAAACAAGGAACCAAATCATTTTTTAATCTCTCCTGTAAAGTTGTTGGTGTGTAATATGTCACCTTTATGATTACCAAAGCTGACTTCGAACACTGAGACCTGCACACAAAAATCTACCTAAAAATGCGGGACGAATCGTGGACTGAAAACCTCAGTTTTTTCATATAGGTCAGTGTTGCCGACTAATGGCTTGCTATTTCCGAAACTATCCAAAGAAGAAAAATCACTTCTTTACTTTTGATCAGACAAATCGTAACTACTACCATGAAACACAAAAAATGTTCACATTAATCATCAAAATTCATTCAATCCAAACACTAATCACAAACACTAGTCACACAAAGACTTTACCATGGAAGAGGGTTAAGCTACACATATAATTACATCGATTCATGACAGTCAGATTGGTCCCCTCAACTGCATTCAAAGACTCAATAACATCATATTTAGCGAGAATAGTCTATGACTATTATGAAATTCCGAAACGTAAAGGGGAAAATAGACCCCGAAGGCTTTTTTCTTATTCAAGTATTACCACAATAGTTTAGAGTGAGTTTTAGAGTGAGTTTCGACTCCCAGGGAAAAAACAATAAAGCACTGTGGATGACTAGATAATATGGTACTCTCGTATTACATGGGCCTTTACAAGGAAATCAGTCACGAAAAACCCGAGGTATTCACTCGACAAAAGCAAAGATTGGACGCTATCTGATGTTGTATAAACAAGTATTCAGGGGGTTTCTCACTCTGGGAACTATATTTAAACTGTTGTTTTTGGGGTTTAGGGGGGGAAAAGGTACCTAGGTTAGGTTAAGTTAGGTTTGGTTACGTATTTAATATATGCAATGCTTTAACCCCACCCCCCTAATGTTTGAGAGAAAAATTTTTGGGAGAAAAATTCATTTTTATTGAATATCAATATTCACAAAAAAACATATCAAACAGACCTACCACGTGAAAATCTATACAGATTTGTTTGTGGCCGGACTCACTATTTTACTCACTCATATATATGTTGAAAAAAACTTACTCACATATATAATGAAAAAAAATAATAATAATGCAATCATATAAATAAATTGGGATGGAGGAGGAGTGTGCGTAGCTGTGTTGGCCTCAGGCAGCTTGGTGCTGCGGTGAGTTGTTAGTAGTATATAAATAAATAAGAAATAAACCTCATGGGAACCGTAAACCAATCCTTACACAAGACAGAAGACAGAATACAGCCCCCCCCCCCTCAGCCATCCCTATTCATTAAGAAATTCTCTAACCTATTTTTAAAAGAGGACACACTCTCAGCCATCCTAGTGCTTTCCGGAAGACTATTCCATACCGAAACACCCACATGCCTAAATACAAAACTAGACCTAGAAGTGTGTCGTCTCTCATGTACTAGGTCCGCAGAATTCCTTGTATCATAAGAATGGTACGCAGAATTCGATGATAAAACATCACAAAAATAATTAGCTGCTAATTTATTTAAACATTGATACACAAAAATACCTGTCTGATATTCCCTCAACTGCCCAACATTTAAAATATTAAAATGGTGATAACAATCCATTGTATTTTCACAATTTTCAAAATCACCGAGCAGGTGCAGTGCTTTATTCTGTACAATTTTTATCCGTTTAAAATTTACAACAAAATTACTAGCCCACACAGAACAACCATATACAATGTAAGGATGAATAAGTGAATTATATAAAATTTTCAAAACTGAAACAGGAAAAAACATGTTTAAATCTACGAATCAGCCCTAAGCCCCGCGCAACTTTCACCGATACAATTTCACTATGTTTTTTCCAATTTAAATTACAATCAATCTGAAAACCAAGATACCTTGTTTCAAATATCTGCTTAATCTCTGTACCATTAAAATTAACCAAACCAAAAACATTATCAATAACTCCAGTACGACTAAAAATCATGTAATTAGTTTTACTCACATTCACTGCTAAGCAACTAAGACTAGTAAAAATATGAATGTCAAGTAGCACTTTATTTGCTTTTGAAACAAGCTCACTCAAAGCCTTTCAAGCAATCTTTATAGCTGTGTCATCCGCAAAGGATGTTATGGCGGCATCAGGAATGTAGAACTGTAATGTATCAACATAAATTAAATATAAAAGCGGACCTAACACAGAACCTTGCGGTACTCCACATAGTACAGGACGAGGTGAACTGACAATATCCCCCACTACTACACGCATTGATCTACCATACAAATACGAACGAAACCAATCAATCGAATTTCCTTTTATCCCTAAATGTGACATCCTATCTAACAACAGCTGAAAATCAACAGTACCACAAGCTTTCTTAAAATCAATAAAGAAAGTTAAAGGAGTAGAGCCGCTCTCGAATACATTGTTTAAAACATCAAGAAGGTGGTGCACTGCATGACTAGTAGAATGAGATTTTCGGAATACAAATTGCGTGTCACATAAAAACCCAAGAGAATTAAGGTAGGAATATAGTTTCTTATGAACAACCTTTTCAAATATTTTTGAGAACAGTGGCAGAATCGATATAGGTCTCAAGTTTGATATTTCTCTTTTGTCACCACCTTTATGTAAAGGTATAATTTTTGCTTGTTTTAAGGAATCTGAGAACTGACCTTTTTCCATAGATAGGTTCACCAAGTATAGAAGACAAGGCAAAAGGTAAGCGGCGACAGCCTTAAATGCCTTAAGGCTAAGACCGTCAATTCCTGCTGAATTCGATTTTATTGTTTTCAGTGCGTCCTCGAGGTCACACTGAGTGCACTTTACGAATTTCATGGAACGACCTTCCCCACGGTCATCAATAAACAGCTCATTTTTATACCCATGGCCAGTAACATCATTTTTAACATCAATTCCATCAATTCCAAAATATTCACAAAACTCATCACTAACACTTTTCTTACCTTTAACTTGTTTTTCACCGACTACAAGTTCATCCACTGGATCTATAGTGTTATTACCACGTAGTGCCTCATTATCACTTGCCAAGTTCCCTTAACATCACCGTTTTTATCACGAAACTTCTCTGAATAATAATGTTTCATTGATGACCTTCTGAGGGAATTCACATTGTTCCGAATGTTCCTAAATTCTTCAAGCTTTTGTTGCGTTGGAGAATCAAGGTACAACCGATAAAGTCTGTTCCGTTCACAAATTTTTTCCAAAATATTATTCGTCACCCACGGTTTCCTTGGGACATTTTTCTTCTTACGAACAACCTTCACAGGGCAACACTTATCATAAATAGGTGACAATATTTTTAAAAAAGTGTCAAACGCTGCCGACACGTTTTCTTTTTCATTCATAACTTCCACCCAACAAACTATACTTATCTCTTCTTGAAACTGTTTAAGATTTTCCAGCTTAAGATCCCTAACTGTCGTTTTGTCCATTTAAAAAACCTTTTTTCCAGTGTCCCGAATTACGCACGCCAAAGGAAGATGGTCAGAACCTGGACATATGATCACGTCGCAATAACTTTTCGGTATAAGATTCGCCGATAAATAAATATTATCAATAAGGGTAGCTGACTGACTAGTAAAAATATATAGCCCAAGTTTGTTTTTAAATTATTATATATTCATGCTATTTTATTTTATTTTGTTAGCATTAACCAAACTTGACTTTTTAGAAAGGCCCATATAGTGCAAGAGTACCGATAATATTTCCGAGCGTAAAGTGTACGAGAAGGATCATTAATCTTTAAAGCGGTTAAACACTAGGAGGACAGAACTCAAATGTATTTGTTGAGTGGATTTGTTACCAGGATGTTAACAGGCTTTGTTGAGTGGTTCTCAACAAATCCTGGGTAATGCACCACCTAGGCGTTTCTAAAATCGTCATGCCCCCTCGTGATATTTAAATTTTGTTACACAAAATTGTGCGCGTATTTTGCAGCTTTCATGCAATGCCTGACGTCATTGGAATACTATTATGTATGTCTTTTGCACTTCAAGTGCATATGAATTTCACGTCATTCACATGAAAAATTTATTTTTTCAAAATTAGGGGTCTTGACTGTAGCCAGCCGAAGGATGCATGTCCCACAAATGACCCACCAAAATGTTGTCATGCCCCATGTTGGGAATCACAGATATAGTTAGAAGTAAGTAAATCACAAATTCCATTGAAGTATTGACTCTCTCCCAAGAACGCTCCCCGCAAGAACCAAAATATGAAATAAAGACCAAACTTAAGATGCCTTTCGGTTCCAGAGTTTAGATCCAAATAAGCACCAACTTTGACAGTAAAGCCCCGAACGTTCTGAAAACTCAACAGTAACGCACATTTCTCGACTTACCATCTTGAGAAACGTATCAAATATTTTATTACTTTTGTACTTCATCAATGTATCATTGTTATTCAAATTCACCTGGAACATTCCTCTCTTAGTTACAAAGAATAAAATTCCTTTCTTATTTAATGTGTCATCTAAAACTTACTAGAAAAAGCAATTAAACTTGAAGAAACAGATTTCTGAGAGCGCTGCTAAAATACACTAGCAGAAACAAAAATAATTTCAACAGAATATATAAGCAATTGACCTCTCAGATTGTTTAACTGTCTTCATCGATTATTAGTTTTCTGGAGGATGAGAGGTAGCTCAACAACATGGGACTAAGTAAGGGTTTCACCTGACTTTATTTCTTCTTTAAAAACAACGAGATGGAAATGAGTCATCTAGCCAGCATCTTTTTTTACCTAATCTTGTTTTGGCATAGAGATGAGATGCTTCAATTGCTCTTAGAAAACGAGAAAGCGAGAAAGAAATTTTATAGATTATATCTGCTGTCTTGAAAAGTTTAAATATAATAACAGAATTATTCTGAAAAATACCCAACATTAAAGTTGGGTATCATATTTCTTTCAGAGGTGGCAAAATTCAAATAATTGGCTAAATAAGAGCCAAAACTAGCATATCAGATAAGTGTTCAGACTGGGGCAACGTTGGACCCGACTACTATAAAAAAAAAAGTAAAAAACCTAGAAACAAACCAAGAAACAAAAGAATTATAGATTACATGTGTGCTGATGAGGATCTTATATCTTTTACTTCTTATAGACGTAATAAAAATAGCAGTAAATGTCAAGTGACATTGTATTTCAAGCCCTGGCAACTGATGGAATACCATATCTCCAACTAAAACAAAATATCTGGCTTAAAAACAAGCAGAAGATGGGAGCACTATATATGATCCATGGAACTGAAGATATGGAAGTTTTGCAACTTAAAAGTCCATGTTCCGCACTTTGAAGGCTTTTCTCTAAATCTCTACCAACGAGTACTTAAGCCTTTACGTGAATCTGTGGAAGGCCTATATTCCTGGCAAATGATTTCTATTTTCTAAATCCCAACCCATAACTACATTAGGCTTCACTTATTTTCAGTCTTTAAACTGAAAAAAAGTAAGTTTAAATATCATCCAATGAATGTTCCTTGGATGAAAATGGATAAAGCTCCATAGAGACAGTAAATATTGTTTTTTCTCTTTGAATGATATATAAATGCTTGTTTTTATATGTTTTATTAATTAAAAAAACTTTCCGTAAAAGAAGTTTTTCAAAGAAAAGTAAAGGCCATTTTAAACTTCAGCTCAGGAGATACAAATACCTGTTAAAATTCAATCACAAAACGATCAGAAATTACTATTAAAGAATAAATGAAACAACAAAACGAACAGAAATTAAATAAACAATCACAGCAAAACATTCAAAAAGTAATAATATAAACGAATAAATAGATCTTAAAGCGAATAATGCTTAAATTGAATATGAAAATCAAGCTTAAAACGAAAAAAAATATTTTGCTATTGAAGTATAAATGAAACTTAAAACGAACAGAAATTAAATAAACAATCAATGCTAACAAACATACAGTAGATATTAATACAAATGAATAAATAAATCTTAAAACGAGTGAAACTTAAATTGAATATGCAAATCAAGCTTGAAAGGAACAAAAATCCCTACAAACAAGAGTTTGGGTATCGCCTCCTTCTCTCGCTGTAAAAGTCTAAAACCTACTACGTCAATGGCGCTTCACTGAAAATCAATTTTATTACGAATATTTTCTTTTGCACTTAATATTGAAAATAAACATTAAAATTATAGTGAAATTTTGAACTGATGTGCTTTCAGCAATTACTATCATTATATATCAAATATTCAGTGTAAGTTATTATTTCTTTCTAAAGTTGTTCAAGACGAATTTAGTTTTTGAATTTATTAACGTTATAAAACAGGAAATATTTAAGATATATTTCGTTTTCGGTAAACACACAGGTAAGCTCATAATGCACCTATTTCAAAAATGAAACTGTGATAGGTAAAGGACAGTAAGAGTCGTATATAAGTTGTTCACGAGCTATATAGTATAATTTGACGAGCAAATAATTCGCGCATTGCCAACAGCTGCTTAAACGACCAATAAGAATCAGTTGTAGATTTTAGTTTTTGATTATTTAAGAATGAGTATTTTTAGATTAAGCCTTAATCAAACAGTTCGTGTAACGAACTGTAAGTAAGGAGCGACCCGGCTCAATGGTAACCGAAACTGTAGAAAACGGAATTTTGATACCAATAGATACATCAAAAGAATCAGATTTTAAGGCTGATTTCAAATATATAAGTTTCATCAAGTTTAATCCTACCTGTCAAAAGTTACGCGCCTGAGAAAATTTGGCGGATTTTCGAAAAAAGGGGCAAAGACCCTCTAAAATTTATAAAACCTTAATGAAAATCACACCATCATATTCAGCGTATCAGATAACCCTACTGCAGAAGTTTCAAGCTCTTATCTATAAAAATGTGGAATTTTGTATTTTTTGCCAGAAGAAAGATCACGGATGCGTGTTTTTTTTTTTTTTTTTTTTTTTTTTTTTTTTTTTTTTTTTTTTTTTTTTTTTTTTTTTCAGGGGTGATCGTATCGACCCAGTAGACATAGAATATCGTGGGAGGGCTCATTCAAACGGAAATTAAAAGTTCTAGTGCCCTTTTTAAGTGACCAAAAAAATGGAGGGCACCTAGGCCCCCTCCCACGCTCATTTTTTTCTCAAAGTCACCTGATCAAAATTTTGAGATAGCCATTTTGTTCAACATGGTCGAAAATATGATAACTATATCTTTTAGGATGACTTATTCCCCCGAAGTCCGCGGGGGGAGGGCTGAAAGTTATGAACTTTACCCAATGTTGACATATAGTATTGGTTATTGGGAAGTATATAGACGTTTTCAGGGGGGATTTTTTCTGGTAGTGGGGGGGGGGAGTGGGTCGGGGGTTATTTAGGAGGATCTTTCCATGAAGGAAGTTTTCATGGGGGAAAGGAAATTGCTATGAAGGGGACGCCGGATTTCCCAGCATTATTTAAAAAAAGATCAGAAATTATATATATAAAAAAAACAATTTTTTCAACTGAAAGTAAGGAGCAACAACAAAACTTAAAACGACAGAAAACATTACGTATATTATTGGGTTCATCCCCTAGTCAACACCTCGCTCTTTAATCCAAAGATTATTTAGTACTTTCATAAGAGCTATTTATTCTAATTAACGGCATTTCTGATTAAGAGGTCATTTTTAAAACATTGGAACAAAATCCAAACTTTAGCTTAAAGAGCAAGGTATTGACTAGGGGGTGAACCCTCTAATTTACTTATTAAAAATATAGAAGTTCGTTACGTAAGTTAATTCGTAAGTTACGTATATTTATTACTAATAAAAACGTTCGTAAATAAAATTAAACAGGTTTCAAGAAAGCCATTTAACCAAATAAAAGCAAAATTAATATTCAAATTTTGTTTAATTACTCATGTACGGTGAGCCAAAATCAAAACCTGCATTAATTCAAAAACGTTCAAAAATTAAAAAAAAAACAAGTTTTTTTAACTGAAAGTAAGGAACGACGTTAAAACTGAAAACGAACAGAAATTATTCCGTATATGAAAGGGCTGTCCCCTTCTCAACGCCTCGCTCTTTACGCTAAAGTTTGACTTTCTCACAACTTTATTTTTTTTAAACAATGAAAAAACTTTAGCGTAAAGAGCGATGCCTTGAGGAGGGGACAGCCCCTTTTATATAGAAATAATTTCTGTTTGTTTTGAGTTTTAACGTCGTTCCTTACTTTCAGTTAAAAAAACTTGTTTATTTTATTTAATTATATAAGTGGCTCACAAGCTAGCAATGTTTGAATTGAAAAAAAATTCTTTGAGAGGTGAACGATCAATAATGATTGAATAAAAGTTTTTCATGAGCTATGTAATTAAGATTTCTTCTATATAAAATATAAGAACAACATAAAATAAAAGTAGAACCCCCTTATTGAATACTGACGGGGCACCTCTTCTGCCGTCTACAATTAAGTCTAACGCTGACGGGACATAATTTATTCAAGGATTATCGATCCACGAAGGGGAGAGAATTTCTGAGAAATTGATTTGCATAATCGAGGGGAATTATTGATCTACGAAAGGGGAATTAAGAAACAAATATGGCTTCTTTGGTCTTCAGTTCTGAGGGATAAATGGTCTTTAGGTCACAGAGATAAATTAATATTATATTTTTAGATATGGCTTCTCTGGTCTTTAGTGTCAGGAATTAGAAATGACATCACTTGTTATCTTGGAATTATGCGGGAGTCTAAAGAGATAGAAAAATCCTTTTTTAAATACGGCTTCTCTGATCTTTAGGTCACAGAGATAAATTAATATTCTATCGAAATCATAATAGTGTAGCTAGGAACACCTATGAGATGAAGAAATTAACGCGGGAAATATTTTCCTAGGAATTTCAATTGTGACAGCGCAGGGATGCCAAAACAAAAGGAAAACGCAGAAACTACTTTTAGGGGATTATTTGGGCGGAACCGTTCGAGACATTTTAGAAGATGATTTAAGCAAAACCGTTTGAGGCATTTTAAAAGAGGATTTTAGAAGATGATTTAGAAGATAATTTGAGGGTGAAACTCTTTGGTCATTATAATACACAGGTTCCATTTGAACAGTCTTGTGAGGTCCCCTACCCCAACAACCCCCCTACCCCGACCCCAAAGGGCCTCGGCCCCCCTATCCAAACGCCGAAGGACCCCCCCCCCAAAAAAAAAGCCCCCGGTCCCCCAAAGGCCCCCCAAGCCTCAAAAGGGCCCCCGGGCCCCCAAAACGCCCCCGGCCCCCCAAGTGCCCCCGGTCCCCCACATTTTTTTAATACTTTTGATTCTATTTGTTTCCATGTCTAAGTTGAAGTTTGCAAGTTCAAGAATTTGTCTTTGTTGGTTTGAATGTCTAAAGTGTCTGTCATTCTCGGTTTGTGTGTCTGATTCTATTGTTGGCATGTCTGGGTTGGTGTTTGCAAGTCCACGAATTTGTCTTTGTTGGTTTGAATGTCTAAAGTGTCTGTCTTTCTCTGTTTGTGTGTCTGATTCTATTTGTTTGCATGTCTGGGCTGGTGTTTGCAAGTCCAAGAATTTGTCTTTGTTGGTTTAAATGTCTAAAGTGTCTGTCTTCTCTGTTTGTGTGTCTAATTCTATTTGTTTGCATGTCTGGGTTGATGTTTGCAAGTCCAAGAATTTGTCTTTGTTGGTTTGAATGTCTTTCTCTGTCTGTGTGTCTAATTCTATTTGTTTGCATGTCTGGGTTGATGTTTGCAAGTCCACGAATTTGTCTTTGTTGGTTGGAATGTCTATAGTGTCTTTATTTATCCGTTTGTGTGTCTGATTCTATTTGTCTGCATGTCTGAGTTGGAGTTTGCAAGTCCAAGAATTTGTCTTTGTTGGTTTGAATTTCTAAAGTTTCTGTCTTTCTCTGTTTATGTGTCTGAATCTATTTGTTTGCATGTCTGGGATGGTGTTTGCAAGTTAAAGAATTTGTCTTTGATGGTTTGAATGTCTAAAGTTTCTGTCTTTCTCTGTTTGTATGTCTGATTATATTTGTTTGCATGTCTGGGTTGGTGTTTGAAAGTCCAAGATTTTGTCTTTGATGGTTTGAATGTCTAAAGTGTCTGTCTTTCTCTGTTTGTATGTCTGATTCTATTTGTTTGCATGTCTGGGCTGGTGTTTGCAAGTCCAAGAATTTGTCTTTGTTGGTTTGAATGTCTAAAGTGTCTGTCTTTCTCTGTTTGTGTGTTTGATTCTATTTGTTTGCATGCCTTGGTTGGTGTTTGCAAGTCCAAGAATTTGTTTTTGTTGGTTTGAATGTCTAAAGTGTCTGTCTTTCTCTGTTTGTATGCCTGATTCTATTTGTTTGCAAGACTGGGTTGGTGTTTGAATGTCCAAGAATTTGTTTTGTTGGTTTGAATGTCTAAAGTGTCTGTCTTTCTCTGTTTGTGTGTCTGATTCTATTTGTTTTCATGTCTGGGTTGATGTTTACAAGCCCAAGAATTTGTCTTTGTTGGTTTGAATGTCTAAAGTGTCTGTCTTTCTCTGTTTGTATGTCTGATTCTATTTGTTTGCATGTCTGGGCTGGTGTTTGCATGTCCAAGAATTTGTCTTTGTTGGTTTGAATGTCTAAAGTGTCTGTCTTTCTCTGTTTGTGTGTTTGATTCTATTTGTTGGCATGTCTGGGTTGGTGTTTGCAAGTCCAAGAATTTTTCTTTGTTGGTTTGAATGTCTAAAGTGTCTGTCTTTCTCTGTTTGTGTGTCTGATTCTATTTGTTTTCATGTCTGGGTTGATGTTTGCAAGCCCAAGAATTTGTCTTTGTTGGTTTGAATGTCTAAAGTGTCTGTCTTTCTCTGTTTGGGTGTTTGATTCTATTTGTTGGCATGTCTGGGCTGGTGTTTGCAAGTCCAAGAATTTGTCTTTGTTGGTTTGAATGTCTAAAGTGTCTGTCTTTCTCTGTTTGTATGCCTGATTCTATTTGTTTGCATGTCTGGGCTGGTGTTTGCATGTCCAAGAATATGTCTTTGTTGGTTTGAATGTCTAAAGTGTCTGTCTTTCTCTGTTTGTGTGTTTGATTCTATTTGTTTGCATGTCTGGGTTGGTGTTTGCAAGAACAAGAATTTGTCTTTGTTGGTTTGAATGCCTAAAGTGTTTGTCTTTCTCTGTTTGTGTGTCTGATTCTATTTGTTTGCATGTCTGGGTTGATGTTTGCAAGCCCAAGAATTTGTCTTTGTTGGTTTGAATGTCTAAAGTGTCTGTCTTTCTCTGTTTGCGTGTTCGATTCTATTTGTTTGCATGTCTGGGTTGGTGTTTGCAAGCCCAAGAATTTTTCTTTGTTGGTTTGAATGCCTAAAGTGTCTGTCTTTCTCTGTTTGTGTGTCTGATTCTATTTGTTTGCCTGTCTGGGTTGGTGTTTGCAAGTCCAAGAATTTGTCTTTGTTGGTTTGAATGCCTAAAGTGTCTGTCTTTCTCTGTTTGTGTGTCTGATTCTATTTGTTTGCATGTCTGGGTTGGTGTTTGCAAGTCCAAGAATTTGTCTTTATTGGTTTGAAAGTCTAAAGTGTCTGTCTTTCTCTGTTTGTGTCTCTGATTCTATTTTTTTTGCATGTCTGGCTTGGTGTTTGCAAGTGCAAGAATTTGTCTTTATTGGTTTGAATGTCTAAAGTGTCTGTCTTTCTCTGTTTGTGTGTCTGATTCTATTTGATTGCATGTCTGGGTTGGTGTTTGCAAGTCCAAGAATTTGTCTTTATTGGTTTTAATGTCTAAAGTGTCTGTTTTTCACTGTTTGTGTGTTTGATTCTGTTTGTTTGCATGCCTGGGTTGGTGTTTGCAAGTCCAAGAATTTGTCTTTGTTGGTTTGAATGTCTAAAGTGTCTGTCTTTCACTGTTTGTGTGTTTGATTCTATTTGTTGACATGTCTGGGTTGGTGTTTGCAAGTCCAAGAATTTGTTTTTGTTGGTTTGAATGTCTAAAGTGTCTGTCTTTCTCTGTTTTTGTGTCTGATTCTATTTGTTTGCATGTCTGGGTTGATGTTTGCAAGTCGAAGAATTTGTCTTTGTTGGTCTGAATGTCTAAAGTGTCTGTCTTTCTCTGTTTGTGTGTCTGATTCTATTTGTTTGTATGTCTGGGTTGATGTTTGCAAGTCCAACTATTTGTCTTTGTTGGTTTGAAAGTCTAAAGTGTCTCTTATTCTCTGTTTGTATGTCTGATTCTATTTGTTTGCATGTCTGGGTTGGTGTTTTCAAGTCCAAGAATTTGTTATTGTTGGTTTGAATGTCTAAAGTGTCTGTCTTTCTCTGTTTGTGTGTCTGATTCTATTTGTTTGCATGTCTGGGTTGGTGTTTGCAAGTCCAAGTATTTGTCTTTGTTGGTTTGAATGTCTAAAGTGTCTGTCCTTCTCTGTTTGTGTGTCTGATTCTATTTGTTTGAATGTCTGGGTTGTTGTTTGCAAGTCCAAGAATTTGTCTTTGTTGGTTTGAATGTCTAAAGTGTCTGTCTTTCCTGTTTGTGTGTCTGATTCTATTTGTTTGCATGTCTGTGTTGGTGTTTCCAAGTCCAAGAATTTGTCTTTGTTGGTTTGAATGTCTAAAGTGTCTGTCTATCTCTGTTTGGGTGTTTGATTCTATTTGTTTGCATGTCTGGGTTGGTGTTTAGAAGTCCAAGTATTTGTCTTTGTTGGTTTGAATGTCTAAAGTGTCTGTCCTTCTCTGTTTGTGTGTCTGATTCTATTTGTTTGCATGTCTGGGTTGGTGTTTGCAAGCCCAAGAATTTGTCTTTGTTGGTTTGAATGTCTAAAGTGTCTGTCGTTCTCTGTTTGTGTGTCTGATTCTATTTGTTTGCAAGTCCAACTATTTGTTTTTGTTGGTTTGAATGTCTAAAGTGTCTGTCTTTCTCTTTTTATGTGTCTGATTCTATTTGGTTGCATGTCTGGGTTGGTGTTTTTAAGCCCAAGAATTTGTCTTTGTTGGTTTGAATGTATAAAGTGTCTGACTTTCTCTGTTTGTGTGTCTGATTTTATTTGTTTGCAAGTCTGGGTTGGTGTTCACAAGTCCAAGTATTTGTATTTGTTGGTTTGAATGTCTAAAGTTTGAGTCTTTCTCTGTTTGTGGGTCTGATTCTATTTGTTTGCATGTCTGGGTTGGTGTTTACAAGTCCAAGAATTTGTCTTTGTTGGTTTGAATGTCTAAAGTGTCTGTCTTTCTCTGTTTGTGTGTCTGATTCTATTTGTTTGCATGTCTGGGTTGGTGTTTTGCAAGTCCAAGTATTTGTCTTTGTTAGTTTGAATGTCTAAAGTGTCTGTCGTTCTCCGTTTGTGTGTCTGACTCTATTTGTTTACATGTCTGGGTTGGTGTTTGCAAGTCCAAGTATATGTCTTTTTTGGTTTGAATGTCTAAAGTGTCTGTCTTTCTCTGTTTGTGTGTCTGATTCTATTTGTTTGCATGTCTGAGTTGGTGTTTTCAAGTCCCAGAATTTGTCTTTTTTGGTTTGAATGTCTAAATTGTCTGTCTTTCTCTGTTTGTGTGTCTGATTCTATTTGTTTGCATGTCTGGGTTGATGTTTGCAAGTCCAAGAATTTGTCTTTGTTGGTTTGAATGTCTAAAGTGTCTGTCTTTCTCTGTTTGTGTGTCTGATTCTATTTGTTTGCATGTCTGGGTTGATGTTTGCAAATACAAGTTTTTATCTTTGTTGATTTGAATGTCTAAAGTGTCTGTCTTTCTCTGTTTGTATGTCTGATTCTATTTGTTTGCATTTTGGGTTGTTGTTTGCAATTCCAAGTATTTGTCTTTGTTGGTTTGAATGTCTAAAGTGGCTGTCTTTCTCTGTTTGTGTGTCTGATTCTATTTGTTTTCATGTCTTGGTTGGTGTTTACAAGTCCAAATATTTGTCTTTGTTGATTTGAATGTCTAAAGTGTCTGTCTTTCTCTGTTTGTGTGTCTGATTCTATGTGTTTGCATGTCTGGGTTGATGTTTGCAAGTCCAAGAATTTGTCTTTGTTGGTTTGAATGCCTAAAGTGTCTGTCTTTCTCTGTTTGTGTGTCTGATTCTATTTGTTTGCATGTCTGGGTTGATGTTTGCAAGTCCAAGTATTTGTCTTTTTTGATTTGAATGTCTAAAGTGTCTGTCTTTCTCTGTTTGTGTGTCTTATTCTATTTGTTTGCATTTTTGGGTCGGTGTTTGCAAGTCCAAGTATTTGTCTTTGTTGGTTTGAATGCCAAAAGTGTCTGTCTTTCTCTGTTTGTGTGTCTGATTCTATTTGTTTGCATGTCTGGGTTGGTGTTTGCAAGTCCAAGTATTTGTCTTAGTTGGTTTGAATGTCTAAATGGGCTGTCTTTCTCTGATTGTATGGCTGATTCTATTTGTTTTCTTGTCTGGGTTGGTGTTTGCAAGTCCAAGTATTTGTCTTTGTTGGTTTGAATGTCTAAAGTGGCTGTCTTTCTCTGTTTGTGTGTCTGATTCTATTTGTTTGCATGTCTGGGTTGGTGTTTGCAAGTCCAAGTATTTTTCTTTGTTGGTTTGAATGTCTAAAGTGGCTGTCTCTCTCTGATTGTTTGGCTGATTCTATTTGTTTGCATGTCTGGGTTGGGACACTTTCTGGGTTTTGCACGTAAGACACTTTAGATATTCAAACCGACAAAGAAAAATACTTGGACTTGCAAACACCAACCCAGACATGCAAACAAATAGAATCAGACACAATAGAATGTCTAAAGTGCCTGTCTTTCTCTGTTTGTGAGTCTGATTCTATTTGTTTGCATGTTTGGGTTGGTGTTTGCAAGTCCAAGTATTTGTCTTTGTTGGTTTGAATGTCTAAAGTGTCTGTCTTTCTTTGTTTGTGTGTTTGATTCTATTTGTTTGCATGTCTGGGTTGGTGTTTGCAAGCCCAAGAATTTGTCTTTGTTACATACACTTTAGACATTAAACCAACAAATACAAATTCTTGGGCTTGCAAACACCAACCCAGACATGTAACCAAATAGAATCAGACACACAAACAGAGAAAGACAGACACTTTAGGCATTCAAACCAACAAAGACAAATTCTTGGACTTGCAAACACCAACCCAGACATACAAACAAATAGAATCAGACACACAAACAGAGAAAGACAGACACTTTAGGCTTTCAAACCAACAAAGACAAATTCTTGGGCTTGCAAACACCAACACAGACATGCAAACAAATAGAATCAGACACACAAAACGAGAAGGACAGACAATTTAGGCATTCAAACCAACAAAGACAAATTCTTGGGCTTGCAAACACCAACACAGACATGCAAACAAATAGAATCAGATACACAAACAGAGAAAAGACAGACACATTAGACATTCAAACCAACAAAGACAAATTCTTGGACTTGCAAACACCAACCCAGACATGCCAACAAATAGAATCAAACACACAAAAAGAGAAAGACAGACACTTTTGACATTCAAACCAACAAAGACAAATTCTTGGACTTGCAAACACCAACCCAGACATGCAAACAAATAGAATCAGACATAAAAACAGAGAAAGACAGAAATTCTAGACATTCAAACCGTCAAAGACAAATTCTTGGACTTGCAAACACCATCCCAGACATGCAAACAAAAAGATTCAGACACATAAACAGAGAAAGACAGAAACTCTAGACATTCAAACGGTCAAAGACAAATTCTTGGACTTGCAAACACCAACCCAGACATGCAAGCAAATAGAATCAGACACCCAAACAGAGAAAGACAGACACTTTAGACATTCAAACCAACAACGACAAATTCTTGGACTTGCAAACACCAACCCAGACATGCAAACAAATAGAATTAGACACACAAACAGAGAAAGACAGCCACTATAGACATTCAAACCAACAAAGACAAATTCTTGGACTTGCAAACATCAACCCAGACATGCAAAATAACAGAATCAAACACCCAAACAGAGAAAGACAGACACTTTAGACATTCAAACCAACAAAGGCAAATTCTTGGACTTGCAAACACCAACCCAGACATACAAACAAATAGAATTAGACACACAAACAGAGAAAGACAGCCACTATAGACATTCAAACCAACAAAGACAAATTCTTGGGCTTGCAAACACCAACCCAGACATGCCAACAAATAGAATCAGACACACAAACCGAGAATGACAGACACTTTAGACATTCAAACCAACAAAGATAAATTCTTGAACTTGCAAACATCAACCCAGACATGCAAACAAATAGAATCAAAAGTATTTAAAACATGTGGTGACCCGGGGGCACTTGGGGGGTCGGAGGCATTTGGGTGGCTCGGGGGCCCTTTGGGGGTGGGGGGGTTCCTTCGGGGTGGGGTAGGGGGGTCGGGGCCCTTTCGGGGTTCGGGTAGGGGGGTTGTTGGAATAGGGGACCTCACAAGACTGTTCAAATGGAACTTGTGTATTATAATGACCACAGGGTTTCGCCCTCAAATCATCTTCTAAATCATCTTCTAAAATCCTCTTCTAAAATGCCTCAAACGGTTTTGCTTAAATCATTTTGTAAAAAATCTTGAACGGTTTCACCCAAATAATCCCCTAAAAGTAGTTTCTGTGTGTTCCTTTTTTTGGCATCCCTGCGCTGTCACATTTGAAATTACTAGGAAACCATTTCCCGCGTTAATCTCTTCATCTCATAGGTTTTCCTAGCTAAACTATTATGGCTTCGATAGAATATTAATTTATCTCTGTGACCTAAAGATCAGAGAAGCCGTATTTAAAAAAGGATTTTTCTATCTCTTTAGACTCCCGCATAAGTCCAAGATAACAAGTGATGTCATTTCTAATTCCTGACACTAAATACCAGGGAAGCCATATTTAAAAATAGAATATTAATTTATCTCTGTGACCTAAAGACCATTTATCCCTCAGAACTAAAGACCAAAGAAGCCATATTTGTTTCTTAATTCCCCTTTTGTAGATCAATAATTCCCTCGATTATGCAAATCAATTTCTCAGAAATTCTCTCCCCTTCGTGGATCGATAATCTTTGAATAAATTATTTCCCATCAGCGTTAGACTTAATTGTAGATGGCAGCAGAGGTGCCCCGTCAGTATTCAATAAGGGGGTTCTACTAATAAATTGCTCACGGGCTAATAATGCTTTTACGGCAAAACGAAGCTTATGAGTGATAAGCAGCCAATGAGGATCAATTGCAGCTTTTGGTCTGTAATTCTTCAAGAAGAAGTATTTTTTAATTGATTCTGCTTTATGGAATATGTTCCCGAGTTTAAAATGCTGAAATTTTAGCATACTAGCAATACATATGGAATCTTCCCCTAAAAATATTTTGAATAAAATCAATAGATATTGAGAAAACCTAGAAATAATATACAAGCAATAAAGTTTTGATCTTTACCAATCATTTATTTATTTTTGGTTGTGTTGTAAAAAACTTGGAGACATCTGGAGATCTTTTCCAATGTCAGTTGTTGTAGCATGATTGAACATTGGAAAACTTCCCGAAAATAAAAGAAAAATTTATTCTTTATATTGAAGATACAAAGTGATTAGATGAGGAAATACTGTTGCAACCGTTTTTTGATCGATAAGGCTCGCGAGGAGAAAAATTATAGGCTTCTCATTTTGTTAAAGAGTCAAAACTCTGGATTCAAATCACAAAAAATTAAAACAGTTAAGCAGAATAAGACCTTCGGTAGGGTTAACAAGGTTTTTGGCTAGTAAGCTATCTTAAAAATTTATCTTTTAAAACCACTGTCCAAAATAGGGGGGAGGGGGATGAAATTAAGAGCATTTTCGATGGGTTTTCTTATCCGCCAAAGTCTGAGCGAAAAGAATTTTTTGTACAATTTCTGGTAGCGGCTTTGCAAATATAGCAAGCTACACACATATAATATTTTATATTGAATGATACATTTTCTTCAACAACTATTCTACTAAGAACAACCCCTAATGCCGCTGCTGTTTGTATTCACTTTTGTGAAAGACTTCGATGAGAACAGTAAATTGATGTATGTAGGCCTACTCTTTCTCTTTTCTGTGTTGTTTAGGGAATAAAGAAAATCCATTTGAAGGACAGTGTAATAAGACGAGGGATTATCTGCCTATATGTGCAACTGTAATCAGAGCCGTTTCTAGGTTTGGCGGTGCCCTGTAAAAAATTCATTACTGCACCCCCTCCTGACTCATAGTGAGTAACTAAACAGCCACGGCACCCGGGGCAGCTCCCTAGGTTACCCTTACCCTTTGAATGGCTCTGAGTACAATCTCCAGTTGCTTAGTTTCAGGGACATATATTTGCCTGTCGCTTCCATCAAGTTTCATCTACATTATGCCTTCAAAACATAAGAAACTGTAATCAACTTATTCATTAAGAAAATTTGTATAATATAAAAATAGCAAAAGTTGTTTGTAATGGCAGTTTTTGATAACTGTGAGAAATGTTAAAACAGTATTTCCAGCACATGAGAATTGTTGATAATGTCCTGCATAGTCCGAAGTATTTACATTATTAACTTGTTTTTTTTTTGCTTTATTTATGTTTTAGCCTAAGTCTAGATTTTCATCTCTCCTAGTTTCTGTCGTTTTTCTTTTTCGACTGCCAATTCTTTATATTAATTGACAAAATAGTTCTTTAAAGTGGTACACACCATATACCATGCACTAGTAATTGAGGTGCCAAGGGTCCATTTTGTGCCTCCAATAATAGAGGTGGAAAACCTTTACTCGAGTGAACCCCCCTAAACCACTGAAACATGCCTACAGGTTCATCTAAGAGTTTGGCTAGATAAGGGGTGTTTGACGGACCGTACACCGATTATGTGCCCGTTTATTTTGTGCCCATTAGGAACCTTTTTAAGTTACTGATTTAAACAGTTTGCATCGAAATCAGCAAAACATTTTTTTATTACGCAAATAAATAATACCTAGATGAGATAATATTTGAACATTGAATAATATTTGGTAATAAGTTAATCGAGGCGGTAATAGTTTAATCTTCCAGATCAAAGACCATGGTTTTCTTCTTTTTTCAATTGTAGGTAACAACAGATTCATCTGTGAAATGTCATTTAAAATACTGCAAAATCAAATTTTCTTTTTTGTTTTTTTTTTGTTTTAGTTCCACGTATCTTGAACAAAATCAGCAAAACATTTTTCTATTGTGCAGATAAATAAAAGAATACCTAGAAGAGATAATATTTGAACATTAGATAATATTTGGTAATAATTTAATCGAACGGTGATAAATTAATCGAGGTGATAATAGTTTCAATCTTCTAGATCAAAGACCAGGGTTTTCTTCTTTTTTCAATTGTAGGTAACAACAGATTCATCTGTGAAATGTCCTTCAAAAAGACTGCAAAATCAAGTTCTCTTTTTTTCTTTTTTTTTGTTTTACTTCCACGTATCTTGAACAAAATCAGCAAAACATTTTTCTATTGTGCAGATAAATAAAAGAATACCTAGATGAGATAATATTTGAACATTAGATAATATTTGGTAATAAGTTAATCGAACGGTAATAAGTTAATCGAGGCGGTAATAGTTTAATCTTCTAGATCAAAGACCATGGTTTTCTTCTTTTTTCAATTGTAGGTAACAACAGATTCATCTGTGAAATATCATTTTAAAAAACTGCAAAATCAAGTTTTCGTTTTTCTTTTTTTTTTTTGTTTTACTTCCGCGTATCTTGAACAAAATCAGCAAAACATTTTTATATTACGCAGATAAATAAAAGAATACCTAGATGAGATAATATTTGAACATTAGATAATATTTGGTAATAAGTTAATCGAACGGTAATAAGTTAATCGAGGTGATAATACTTTCAATCTTCTAGATCAAAGACCAGGGTTTTCTTATTTTTTCAATTTTAAGTAACAACAGATTCATCTGTGAAGTATCCTTCTAAAAGACTGCAAAATCAAGTTCTCTTTTTTTCTTTTTTTTTGTTTTACTTCCACGTATCTTGAACAAAATCAGCAAAACATTTTTATATTACGCAGATAAATAAAAGAATACCTAGATGAGATAATATTTGAACATTAGATAATATTTGGTAATAGGCTAATCGAACGGTGATAAGTTAATCGAGGTGATAATACTTTCAATCTTCTAGATCAAAGACCAGGGTTTTCTTCTTTTTTCAATTTTAAGTAACAACAGATTCATCTGTGAAGTATCCTTCTAAAAGACTGCAAAATCAAGTTCTCTTTTTTTCTTTTTTTTTGTTTTACTTCCACGTATCTTGAACAAAATCAGCAAAACATTTTTATATTACGCAGATAAATAAAAGAATACCTAGATGAGATAATATTTGAACATTAGATAATATTTGGTAATAGGCTAATCGAACGGTGATAAGTTAATCGAGGTGATAATACTTTCAATCTTCTAGATCAAAGACCAGGGTTTTCTTCTTTTTTCAATTTTAAGTAACAACAGATTCATCTGTGAAGTATCCTTCTAAAAGACTGCAAAATCAAGTTCTCTTTTTTTCTTTTTTTTTTGTTTTACTTCCACGTATCTTGAACAAAATCAGCAAAACATTTTTATATTACGCAGATAAATAAAAGAATATCTAGATGAGATAATATTTGAACATTAGATAATATTTGGTAATAAGTTAATCGAACGGTAATAAGTTAATCGAGGTGATAATACTTTCAATCTTCTAGATCAAAGACCAGGGTTTTCTTATTTTTTCAATTTTAAGTAACAACAGATTCATCTGTGAAGTATCCTTTAAAAAGACTGCAAAATCAAGTTCTCTTTTTTTCTTTTTTTTTTTGTTTTACTTCCACCTATCTTGAACAAAATCAGCAAAACATTTTTTTATTCCGCAGATAAATAAAAGAATATCTAGATGAGATAATATTTGAACATTAGATAATATTTGGTAATAAGTTAATCGAACGGTAATAAGTTAATCGAGGTGATAATACTTTCAATCTTCTAGATCAAAGACCAGGGTTTTCTTATTTTTTCAATTTTAAGTAACAACAGATTCATCTGTGAAGTATCCTTTAAAAAGACAGCAAAATCAACTTCTCTTTTTTTCTTTTTTTTTTGTTTTACTTCCACCTATCTTGAACAAAATCAGCAAAACATTTTTCTATCACGCAGAGAAATAAAAGAATACCTAGATGAGATAATATTTGAACAAGGAAGATTATTACAGATCAAACTTCTGACCAATTTGCTTTATAATTTATTGCATAACGGAATAGTTAGCTCCATCTTTTGCTTACTACTTCTTTTTATTATTCATCTTTGCCTTCTGCCTTTACTATGTTTATAATTTTTGGGCATGTTACTTTTTTGCAGCACTACGGTTCATTGGCGGCACATAGGACGTCAGCACATCTACTGAATTTCGGTTTTTAAATTTTAAATATCGGTTTGCACTTTTTTTATATTGAGAAAAAAACTTTGAAAAGACTGTAAAAACTTGTGAAAATAGATAAACGAATTTATTGTTAAGCAATTTTGATCGTTCTCTAAAAAAATTGGAAATAATATCATAGTTATGGCTTGGTGAGTGAAAAGATTTGAAACTAAAGGTTTCGATGATATAAACATCTTAGATGCCAGTTACAGTTGTGGACTTGTCACTAGGTTAAATGTTTCACAGGAACATATTCCTTGACAACAACAAATGCTGACTTTAGTAGTTTCCACTGTGTGCTTTTTCAGAGAAAATACCTAAGCTGTTACAATATGTGTTCTCTTAATGCTTTTTTGTGGTTTTGTCGAGAAATTGGTGTCCCGTTACTTCTTCTGAGCAATGTTTTTTCACAAAAGTTACCATAAATTTTGACCTACTACATAGTTTCCCACTACATAGAGACCTATAGTGACTCAGTAAGTCGTTAATGGGAAATAAATTGAGGGAATATATTTAAAAAATCATGTATTTTTATGATAAATTATTATATTATAGTGATAAAATATTATCGTACTTAATGGTGTCTCATAATTTTGTTGATACTCCTGTAGATTTGAAAGTCCAACCTCAAATATCTGATCGAAAAATTCTCAATTTAAAATGGGTACACTTTATGTCCATGAAATAAAAGCAAGTTTTTTTTTTAACTGAAAGTAAGGAGCGACATTAAAATTTAAAACGAATAGAGATTATTTCGTATAGGAAAGGAGCTGTCCCCTCCTCAACGCCTCGCTCTTCACGCTAAAGTTTGACTCTTTCTCACAACTTTGTTTTTTAAAACAATAAAAACTTTAGCTTAAAGAGCGAGGCGTTGAGGAGGGGAAAGCCTCTTTCCTATAATTTGTAGTTGGAATATGAGGCCATGTAATGATGTAAGAGCCAAGTAATGTAGGTTGAGCGTTATTCTAGCCGTAACGTTCCGTCTTAATTGATGTTATAACTTCTTGTAATTGACAAATAATGGTAATAAGGATGTTTCAGTTTTGGGTTATAGCGTGAATAAGGTTAATTGTGACGATAGCTCTAAAGTAGGAACACCTTTTCATTTTCCTCCTTCTTCTTAGCATTGAAGCGACACCCTGTTACAGGTTTGTAACTTTTTTCCGAAGAGGGTAAGGTCCGGCTTCTTTTGTTTTTCATGGAAATAAAGGAACTAGTAAAGGGAAGAGGGTATTATGAATTTGTGAAACCGTGGAACGGGCCAAAATTATTTTTCTCGGATCGGCGTGAAACTTTCAAGGCGAGTAAACTGGACAAAGGGAGCCATAACTAGAAAAAAAAATGGTGAAAAATATAGTTGTACCTGAATGAATGAATAATATTTTATTCACAAACTAACTTCCACAACATTAAACTGCCAAATTTGTCGTTTTTTGTCAGGTATATTATAAAAACATACAACATTGTTGGTGCATCATGTTATCTGGCAGGTACATCATAAACAAATAACATTATCAAAGCCTTGCCATTGTCATTATCTACTCTTGTTGCAAAAAATCCGAATTTTTTTCTTAACGATGAGCTGCTGTAAAGTCTTAGGCCATGTAGAAACCTCAATTCATAGGAACAAGAATTAAGAAACAAAATGAATTATAGGGAACAAGATAGCCTCAGTTCAGACAAAAGCTAAGGAGAAAAAACTTATTTTAGGCCTATTGATTTGTGATGGTCTTTTGTTCTTTTTTTCTTCTTTTCTTTCTTATTTTTTTGAAGACAGCAAAATAGAGCTCTTCTTAATAAAATACCTTGACATGTATTTATTTAAAGAATGATACGAGTATATTCATGGGTCTACAAAGTGGGGAGGGGGAAGGATGGTTTCTGACCTGTAGGAGGCCGAACATATTACTGAGATTTTAATACATATGAACAATTATACCCCTACACATTTGCCCAAAAATCTGTTAGTAAATAAATTATAAATTTCAAAATAGTAAATAAATTACAAATTTATCCAACAAAACTACTGTTAGTTGAAACCTTTGACTGAATATTCAAATCTTGAATGTTTAATTCAAAATCCAAGATTTTAATTCTTAAATAAAACTGAAAAAAAACTTTACTACATTCTCAACTAACAATAAAGCAATGCATTCAAAAAGAACGAACAGACGTTACCTCAAGGAGGAAACCCCCTAAGACTTCTTAAGACTAAACCGTAATTTTCGCTTTACTGAATATGATTTGTATTTCGAGCAGGTTTTTTCTTGTTACAGCATCAGCAAGAACACACAAAAAAAAGATTATTGCCACCAGGTTATTTAGTGTTTACAAATAAGAGTGGTACTATTTAGTGTTTTTAGTGTTATTTAGTGTTATTTAGGTTATTTAGTGTTTACAAATAAGAGTGGTACTATTTAGTGTTTAGTGTTTTTAGTGTTATTAAGTGTTTACAAATAAGAGTGGTACTATTTAGTGTTTAGTGTTTTTAGTGTTATTAAGTGTTTACAAATAAGAGTGGTACTATTTAGTGTTTAGTGTTTTTAGTGTTATTTAGTGTTATTTAGGTTATTTAGTGTTTACAAATAAGAGTGGTACTATTTAGTGTTTAGTGTTTTTAGTGTTATTAAGTGTTTACAAATAAGAGTGGTACTACATTACCTCCCTCTCAAGTCTTCTAAAATGCTTGATTGTCATTTTCGTTTTATTGTAAACGTTATATGTTTTAATTGATGTAGCTGTATTTGTCAAAACAAGAAAAACAAATTAAAATCACCACAATAACAAGAGGGCTGGAAAGAACTAAATAAATTAAAAGGGTTGTTTATTATATGACTATATTAATTCCTAAGAATTTCAGAATTTTATTTTTCAATGGTGCATTTATAAAAAAAGAAAATATTTAAAATATGATGGGTTTCCAGTAAAGTGGAAACGATACTATAACTTTTAGAAGGCTTAAATGGTAGTAGCCATACACCTGTTTGTCGTAATTCCTATTTTTTACTTTTACTTGGGTAATCCTTTTATTTCTCTTCTTTTTAGCTTTTATTTATTCATTTATTTCATTATCTATTATGTTTATGTTTGATGTGATCACTATTTAAATTTGTGTTAGTTTTGGGTGTCCCTGATTCATTAATAGTAATTTCTGTTCGTTTTTAGGTTTGACCTATTATAGGTCTTTAGTTCTTCTTGTCTTGGGTTTCGATATGGCTCTTTCCTTTCTTTGAAAAATTCTTGTTTCAATTTTTTTTAAGTTAATTCATAAAAATGAACCGCTATTATAGACCTTTTATCTAATGAAAATGACTCCTGTAGAGTACTGTTGAATCTCACACGTTCTGTTATGGTGTTGACCACTTGATTTTGTTATAGGAAGGGGGTAACATAAGGAACCAAAAAAAACATTTCAGGCCCACATTTTCGAAGGTGCTTCAGATGAACAAATGAATGTTCAGATGATTGCATGATGATTCAGAACTCTGAAGTTTCTTTATTGGGAAGAATATATATTGAAGAATGGAAAAGGAAGAATGTTGAAAAAAGAAGAATATTAGGAAGAAGAATACACTAACTGACATGCTGAGGAGGGAAAATCATTTACTACAAATTCGCTATCACCTGGTCATTTAGTAATGAAGGTTAGAAGGGGTAGCACAAACTTAAATTTACGTATTGAAGATTCGTCCTAGATCAATGAATCTAAGAAGACACAGACAGAGATGCTGTTGACAAATTTTTAAGATAAGAACGGTGTGATTTTAGAAAAGGTAGAGGATGTGTCGACCAAATTGTCACTTTTAGGTTAATAATTGAGAACTGCCTGAGTTGTCAAACACCTTTGGTCCTCAGTTTTATTGATTATGAGCAAGCGTTCGATTCTGTTGATAGAGAAGCTTTAGCAAAGGTTTTATCCTTGTATGGTATACCAGACAAATACATTAAAGTGATTAGTGGTATGTACGAAAATAACACTGCTGAGGTTAAGGTAGGAAATGAGGTTAGCAGCTGGTTTTGTATTCAATAAGGAGTTAAGCAGGGTTGTGTTCTATCCCCCTTTAAATGGATTATTTTGATGGACTTTATCTTAAGGAGCACAGGAAAGGCAATGGGAGACCACGGAATCAAATGGGGAGGAGAAAGTCTCAGGGACTTAGACTATGCTGATGATTTAAGCATCCTAGATGAAAGTGTGAGCAAACTGAATGAACTTTTAGAGATTTTGCGACTTCAGGGTGCTAGAATAGGTTTTGAAAATTATTGTTGAGAAGACTAAGTCACTGAGGCTAGGAATAAGTGAAGATGAAAAGGTGACGTTGGGTAACGAAAAGATTGATCAGGTGGGCCGATTCACTTACCTTGGTAGTATTACTAGTAAAGACGGTGGGAGCAGTGAAGATATTAAAAGTAGAATAGGCGTTTTTTCACAGTTAAAAAAAAGTTTGGAAGAATAGGAAGATAAGTCTGCAAACCAAGATTAGAATATTAGAAGCTACAGTAATGACAGTGGTCAAATATGGCTCTGAAGCAAGGGCACTCCGAAAAGCAGATGAAGATTTGCTGGATGATTTCCAGAGAAATTGCTTGCGGATTTTTCTTGGTTCCCGGCTGACTGACCGTATTTCAAACAGTAGAATGTACTAAAAATGCGATTCAACACCGCTTTCTAGGGCTAAAATGAAAGAAAGGTTGAGATGGCTAGGGCACGTTGGACGGATGAAGGATGACAGGTTGCCGAAAATTGTTTTTTTTTGCCCAACCGGGTAAGGCTAAACGGAAAGCAAGTCGTCCTCGTCTGGGGTGAGAGGACGTCATAAAGAAATGTTTAAAGGAAATAGGAACTTCCTGGGAGGTTATAAAAAGGGAGGCTTTGAATAGATTGGGATGGAGGAGGACCGTGGGTAACTGTGTTGGCCTCAGGTGGCTTGGTCCTGCCGTGAGTTGTTGGCAGTAGTAGTAGTAGTTTGCAAATAAAAGTTTATTAATTAAAACACAGAAAAAGCACTTAAAAACACGACAAACGAAAAACAAAACATGAAAAGGCTTATTAAAGGATGAAATATGTACAAAAATATGACTGAAGTAAAGAAAGGTAGGGGTCCTAGCAGACACTTCCAGAGTAAGAATGGGCACTGTTCTGTTTTTCTGATGAACCAGAAAAAAAAACAGGGCTTGAATGAAACAGAACAGAAACAGAAATAATAATATTCAGAAATCTCATAAATAGGTTTTCAAAGGGATGCAAATATAAGAACAATTGCAATTTTGGATAACTTATTTCGAAAACTTCTATCGCTTTGCGGCAGAAAATACTTTCTCCAACCCATACACTTGCTTTATTATAGAAAGTGTTACTACTTCAAACTTTTGTTTTAAGAATACGAGTGGGTAATATTTAGGCACGTTTTCATGGGCCATACAAAAAGGAAAAGGTGTAGTGACAACCTTGAATATCAATGTTTGAGCAAGTGTAACGTGTATTCTGATAGCCTGTGCTGCAACCTCGTTCTTGACAGACTCCCAGCTCCCCACTCTTCTTTCCCATTACTTTATCCACCCTTTTCCTTAGACACTGCATCAGTCTTCAGCAAACGTTTCTTCATTTCCAGAGGTTTCAGAGCAACGAACAGAAAGACCGTCTGAATCATTTTCACCAGTTGGATCGACATCTTCGACTTTATCAAATGATTCCAAGCAATCTTCTTCAGAGATGTCGTTGGCTAAGCTTGGAGTGGACCAAAATCCAAGAACGCGTGCAACAGATGATTGAAGATAATGTTAAAAACATGAAGTTAAGGAAAGGGCTCATATCCTTTAGGCTTCGGTGACATTGTTCCCAGAATCAGTCACAACACGAAACATCTTATCTGTCATTGAAAACTTCCTGATTGGAACTTGGATTGCTGAAAGGATGTTAGTAGTTGTATTAGAATACTTATGCCTCTTGAAATGTGAAAGATATTGGTGCAAACCTTTGCTCATTTTCCATCTTCCTGGGGTAATAGGCAGTGATACCTATAAAATCAGATCATTTTGCAGACCCACAGTGAAAAGTCAAGCTAGTCTGAGTGGCAGATCTTAAAGCAGCCTTCTGAACTTTTTTTTTCTGGCAGCAAAACTTATGTGACAATGGACGGTTCCCCCAAGTGGTGCTTTCAAACCCCATGTTTTCTTTTAAATAAGCTGTTTCATATCTGGCTTATAAAACACCGAAATTGACAATTTTCGACTTTATCAAATGATTCCAAGCAATTTTCTTCAGAGATGTCGTTGGCTAAGCTTTTTGTCCTTAAACAGGGTTTTACAGCAGAGCATTCTCAGAGCAGCTTGTTTTGATAGACTGGAAATAAACAACCGTCGCATCTCTGTTCTTCTTATTCCAGATTTCACTAATCCATTGCCCTCTGTGTCACTTGGTTTACTATCTGCAGCTTTCTCAAGGGAAGCAGCCTGACTTGATATATTTTTTTTTGTTGGTTTGGGTTTGTTATTTACTTCACCAGCCGCATATACTTTATCCTTGTGCATATAAATTGTGTGCTTCCTTTTAAGATAGTATATAGATGACATGGCAGAGACTTCCTTAGCCTTTAGAGACGCTCCTCAGAAGTTGCACCTAAAACTTTCTTTGCTTCCTTTTTTCCGTAGGGTACCCAGAGAGATATCTTGAAGCATCCAAGTCGTCATCAGAAAATGATATCATGCTTGTCTTAAAACAAAGGTTGATTCTAGGGTTTTTCAAAAAATTAGAAGTACCTTTTAGTAGCCTACCATTTTGAAAATTGCACCTCCAGCCGAATATTTGACCTCTTTCACCTCAGTGACGTAATTAGGAGGAAAGGGGCCAATTTCCTCCTAAGCAGTTTCGCTTGCACAATGAGCCAAGAAAACCTGTCGGCAAAAAAAAAGTAAAATGACAGCTCCTAACTACGGTTTCCTGAAAACTTAAACCATTTGCAGCACAGTATAAATTTTTACGGGAATTTACTTGTCTATAATAGGTATTTAAGATATAGATACAAGAAATAATATACTGCTTAGTGACAATTTTTTTAATTTATTGTATTGTATAACAAAAATTACCGTGTTCGCCGGAAGATGTGGCTTCCTAAAGAATGAGAAAAGTGCATCAGAATTTTATAAGACTTCAGCCAGTAAGGCCAGAATCAGTTAGTTAGGCTACTGTTTCAACTGTAGGCTTTTCCTTGAAAGGGTTTCCATTGATTATATTTAGAGATGGTTTTATTAACATGAGAAAAAGCATATTTGGTATCTTGAAAAAAGTATATCTTGTTATGTTGATGCAATAAAATGTGCCAGCAAATACATATATTTCTACTGGACAAGACTTCAATACATTTACACTCCTCTCTGACTAAACATTCCAGAAAATTTGCAGTTAATAATCGGTATTTATCATGTATAGGCTAATATGGTAATCATAGCAAGTCACTGTTATCCAGCAGCATAAATTCCATAAAAACCGTTGAATTAAAGTTTTCCCGGTTAAATGTGCAGATTACTTCCCATGTAATGTAGGATACACAGACCCTACCAATAGAACCAGGATATACAGTAATAAGTGATTTGTTTGAATCCTGCTTCACCTAGACAGTATCTGTACAACTTTGCTGCTCAATTGACTGAATAATATACACAAGAAAATAAGTTGTTTTAGTGGAACAAAACTGCAACTTTACCGTTCTCCCATTTACACACCTACCTACTCTCATCTGACTCCTATGCCCTAATTTTGCCTAGCTGAAATAATCTAGCAGCACATTTGATATTTTAGACACACTGAGTGCCATCATTTTACTGCAACTTCTGAGTGCCACTTCTACTTGATATTGACGCTACAATTCCAAAAACTGTATGGGGCGTAGCCATGAGCGTAGGCAGCATATTGTCTAGGGGGGAGGGCAGTCGATAATCTGATGGAGTTTTATCAACTGTTTTTTCCAAACCATCTGCTTTTTCAGCCATATCTAATGTAAATTTGAAGGTCTAGGGGGGCAGCTGCCCCTCCTGCCCCCCTCCCTACGCCCATGGGCGTAGCCACGCTTCTTTAAAATTTCAAATTATGATTTAAAACACTATTTTGTAGGTTCGAAATTTTTTGATATCTCATTCTTGAATCAATAAAATAAAATCGAGAACAGAAGAAAAACAGGTAGAAAAAAACAGAAACAGGACAAAATAGTTATTATAAAAACAGAAACAGAACAGAACAGGTAAATAAAAAACAGGTAATATGTTTGTGTTCTGTTTCTGTTTTTTTGTAAGAACAGAAAAGAAACAGGTACTTTAAAAACAGAACAGAAACAGAAAACAGAAACAGTGCCCATGCTTATTCCTGAGGGGCAGGGCTAATATTAGAGGTAAATTTAAGCCCTATTAAGATACTCTGAGAGTCTTAAAATAATGTCCTATTTCTTTGAGCCAAGACTATGAATATTCATCCCACCGTGGCAATATGCGCCTGGCCCGACCCCAAGAAAGAAATTCCAGAGGGAGGGGGGGGGGGGGTTATATATTTATATTATAACATAAATTATTGCATAAATGTAGGGTTGCCTCCTCCTCAATACTTCACTATTTACGCTAAAGTTGTTAGAACTTTAAAAAAAAGCTTCTTATCCCCTTCCAGGGCTCCAATGTCAATAAATATTCGCTAGGGAACTGTTGTCTCATATGAATCAATTAGTACGGAAGTTTTTAAGAGGGAACTTATGATCTTTCATGCCCCCCCCCCCCCCAACCAGACTTGAACCCCTCGAGTCAAACCTCGGAGAGCGCCATGTCCTTCTACTAACCCATAGCCCCTTCCAGTCAACCATCAGAGGGCCCTCTGTTCAACTCCAAGGACCCTAATGATCATAAACTTCGGGCTTTGCCAACTATGAATCAATTAATATTGAGTTTTTTTTTCAGAGGCAACCTATGGTCATTCATGTCTCCACCATCCCTGAGCGCCCTCAGTCCAACCTTTGTAGGCCCTCACGTCCCCCTCAAAGGGAACTCACTGTAAATAAATTTCATCCCAGTGAACTTCTAACTCATATAAATCAATTAGTATGAGTTTTAGATTGAACATATGCTCATTCTTGTCCCCACTAACCCAGAGCCCCCTCCGTTAAACCTTCGGAGACCCCCCATGTCCCCTTACAGGTACCCCAATGTCAATAAAATTCATGCTAGCTGACCTTTGTCCCGTAAGGATCAATTAGTATGGCAATTAGTATGAATTGAAGTTACCAAGTAATTGGCAGTAGGTGGCATAGGTTGCATCAAGACATGGCTAATTGTAGACAGAGAAAAGCTTATACAGATAGTTCAAGTAATTTAGAGGCAAATGTTTAAATGGCTGGGGCACGGGTAAATGGCGGGAGTATGCATGACTCTTTTATTGGACACATACTTGTCAGGTTAGTTTTTGGAAAGGCATGCCTGCCAAGAGTCTCAGACATGTTGACCAAGAATTTAAAATTGACATAAGACCGTTAGATTGCCTGTAATGAGAGGCAAAGTATGGTATTTTTCAGAAGGAACTTATGACCATTCATCCCCCCACGAACCAAGAACCCGCTCCCGTCAACCTTCAGCTCTTCTCCTGCTTCTCTTCAGGGACCCCAATGTTAATAATTTTGTTTTAGTGAATATTGTCCTCTATATGAATCAACCATGTGAGGACCCCTTTTCTCCCTCCAGGGATCCCAATGTCAATAAGTTTTGTGCTAGTGAACGTTGCCCTCCATATAAATCAATTAATATGGGATTTCGAGAGGAAATCTATGGTCCTTCATGCCCCAACCAACCCTGAGCCCTCTCGAGTTAGTCTTCGTTGGAACCGATGTCTCCCTTCAGGGGTCACTAATGTCAATATATTTCACGCTAGCGAACTTCTGTCTCACATGAATCAATTAGTATGTGATTTTGAACGCAACATGTGATAATCCATGCCCTTATCAACCCTGTAACCCATCAGACCCGTATGGATATGAATGACCATAGTTTCTTTGTAAAAAAAATCAATTTTAATTGATTCATAAATGGCAAAGTCCACTAGCATAAAATTCATTGACATTAGGGTTCCTGGAGTTGAACATGGGGACACGGGGCTCTCCCAGGGTTGACTCGAGGGGGTTCAGGGCTTGTTGGGGGCATGAATGGTCATAAGTTCACACAAATCAAATATGTTTAATATCGGAAAGTTTACCCAGTATCAAAATTCAGAACAAAAATTGAACCCCATTGGTGTCCTGGAGGGGAACAAGTGGCCCTATGAAGGTTGGTCTGAGGTGCTCAGGGTAGGTATGGATATGAATGACCATAGTTTTCTTCTAAAAAAAATCAATATTTAATTGATTCATAGGTGGCTAAGTCCACAAGTACAAAACTTATTGACATTAGGGATTCTGGAGTTGAGCATGGGGCCCTCTTAAAATTGACCAGAGGGGAATCCGGGCTAGTGGGAGGACATGGGGCCCTCCCAGGGTTGACTAGAGGGGGTCCAGGGCTTGTTGGGAGTATGAATAATCATAATGTCCCTCTAAAAACTCCATACCAGTTAATTCATATGACACAAAAGTTCCTTAGCATAAAATTTATTTACAATGGTGCCCTGGAACCCTCCCCCTCACGGAAAACTCCTCCGTGAAAATTTCATCCAAAGTAAGCTGGAATCCTCCCCCCGTCGAACTCCCTCCAGAGAGTTATATCCTTGCTGAGCATCCCCCCTCCCCGTAAAATTAGTGGAGGACGATTCAGCCGGAAAAATTGCCCTTAACATTCTTTCATTTCTTAGCATTCTTTCTTCTTAGCACCTTGGACGTTATTAAGATATCTCATTGCCAATATAAAATTATACGACACAATTCGGTGAACCAGAAACAATCTTTTGTCATTTCTGTGTGCTTATATGGGTTTTCATAGTGATTGCAGTATTTTGGGGGTTATTAAGGTATCTCATTGCCAATCTAAAATGATACAAGACGAAATTTAGTGTACTGGAGACAATCTTTTGTCATTTCCATGTGGTTATTCAGGTTTTTACACTGATTGCAATATAATAAAGGTTTTTAGGATATTTAAGAGTGTCAATCTGCAATTATATGGGTCACAATTTGATGCAGCAGAAACAATGTTTTATCATTTTTCTGTGCTTTTTCTGGCTTCTACAGTGACTACAATATTTTGAAGGTTATTAAGATATCTCCTTTCCAATCTGAAATTATAGGAGACACAATTTGGTGTATTGCTTAGTAGCGTCTGCGGTGCAGACGCTATTTACGACAAAATTTAGTATACTAGAGACAATCTTTTGTCATTTTCGTGTGGTTATTCAGGTTTTTACAGTGATTAAATAAAAAAACAAGTTTTTTAAACTGAAAGTAAGGAGCGGCATTAAAACTTAAAACGAACAGAAATTATTCCGTATATGAAAGAGGCTGTCCCCTCCTCAGCGCCTCGCTCTTTACGCTAAAGTTTTTCATTGTTTAAAAAAAATAGAGTCGTGAGAAAGTCAAACTTTAGCATAAAGAGCAAGGCGCTGAGGAGGGGACAGCCCCTTTCATATACGGAATAATTTCTGTTCGTTTTAAGTTTTAATGTCGCTCCTTACTTTCAGTTTAAAAAAAATGTTTTTTTTATTTAATTTCTGATCGTTTTTTAAATAATGCTGGGAAATCCGGCACCCCCTTCATGAAAACTTCCCTTCCCCATGAAAAATTCCTCTATGGAAAGATCCTCCCATGTAAACCCCTCCACCAGCCCCCCCCCTACCAGAAAAAATCACCCCGGAAAATATCTGTATACTTCGCAATAACCTATACTATATGTAAACAATGGGCAAAGTTCGAAACTTGCAGCCCTTCCACTTGGGACTGTGGGGGCTTAAGTCATCCTTAGAGACATAGTTTTTACATTTTTCAAGTAGGCTGAACCAAATGGCTATCTCAAAATTTCAATCAAGATACTTTGGTAAAAAAAAATGAGTTTGGAAGTGGGTCTAGCTGCCCTCCAGTTTTTTGGTCACTTAAAAAGGGCACTAGAGCTTTTAAGTTCCGTTTGAATGAGCCCTCTCACAATATTCTATGACCACTGGGTCGAAACGATCAGCCCTGAAAAAAAAAACACGCATCTCGATCTTTCTTCGAGCAAAAAATGCAAATTTCCACCTTTTTGCAGATAGGAGCGTGAAACTTCTTTAATAGGGTTCTCTGATAAGCTGAATGGGATGGTGCAATTTTCGTTAAAGTTAATTAAAAATGCAAAATTCCACATTTTTGCAGATAGGAGTTTGAAGCTTCTTTAATAATGTTCTTTGATAAGCTGAATCTGATGGTGTGATTTTCGTTAAAGTTAATTAAAACAATTTGCAATTAAAACAAAATTTTATTGTTTAAAAACATTTGAGTTGTGAGAAAGTCAAACTTTAGCGTAAAGAGCGAGGCGTTGAGGAGGGGACAGCCCCTTTCATATACGGAATAATTTCTGTTCGTTTTAAGTTTTAACGTCGTTACTTACTTTCAATTAAAAAAAACTTGTTTTTTTTATTTCATTTGTGAACGTTTTTGAATTAAGGCAGGTTTTGATTTTAGCTCACCGTGCCTGAATAATAAAAACGAAATTTGCATATTAATTTTACTTTTATTTGGTTAAATGGCTTTCTCGAAACTTGTTGAATTTTATTTACGAACGTTTTTATTAGTAGTAAATATACGTAACTTACGAATTAACTTACGCAACGAACTTCTATATTCATATATTTTTAATACGTATTTTAGGGGGTTTGCCCCCTTGTCAATACCTTGCTCTTTAAGCTAAAGTTCGAATTTTGTTCCAATTCTTTAAAAATGACCCCTTAATCACAAAGGCCGTTAATTAGAATAAATAGCTCTTATGAAAGTACTAAAAAATCTTTGGCTTAAAGAGTGAGACATTGTCTAGAAGGTGAACCCAATCATATAGCTAATATTTTTTTGTTCGTTTTACGTTTTGATGTTGCTCCTTACTTTCAGTTGAAAAACTTGTTTTTTTATATTTAATTTCTGATTTTTTTTTTAATAATGATGGGAAATCCGGCACCCCCTTCATAGCAATGTCCCTTCCCCATGAAAACTTCCTTCATTAAAAGATCCTCCAATATAACCCCGACCCACCCCCACCCCCCACTACCAGAAAAAATTCCCCCTGAAAACGTCTGTATACTTCCCAATAACCAATACTATATGTTAACATTGGGTAAAGTTCATAACTTTCAGCCCTCCCCCTGGGGGCTTTGAGGGATTAAGTCATCTTAAAAGACATATCTATAATATTTTCGACCATGTTGAACAAAATGGCTATCAAAATTTTGATCAGGTGACTTTGGGAAAAAAATGAGCGTGGGAGGGGGCCTAGTTGCCCTCCATTTTTTTTGGTTACTTAAAAAGGGCACTAGAACTTTTAATTTCCGTTCCAATGAGCCCTCCCACGATATTCTAGGACCACTGGGTCGATACGATCACCCCTGTGAAAAAGAAAAAAACAAAACAAAAAACAAATAAACATGCATCCCTGATCTTTCTTCTGGCAAAAAATGCAAAATTCCGCATTTTTGTAGATAAGAGCTTGAAACTTCTGCAGTAGGGTTATCTGATACGCTGAATATGATGGTGTGATTTTCATTAAGGTTTTACAGTTTTCTACAGTTTCGGTTACCATTGAGCCGGGTCGCTCCTTACTTACAGTACGTTACCACGAACTGTTTGATTGCAATATAGTAGAGGTTATCAAGATATTAAGAGTGTCAATCTGAAATTATAAGGGGCACAATTTGATGTAGCAGAAACAATATTTTATTATTTTTTTGTGCTTATTCTGGCTTTTACAGTGATTACAATATTTTGGAGGTTATTAAGATATCTCCTTTCCAATGTGAAATTACAACACAATTTGGTGTACCTCAAACAATCCTTTGTCATTTCTGTGTGCTTGTTCAGGCTTTTACAGTGAGTGCAGTATTTTGGAGATTATTAAGATATCTCCTTTCCAATCTGAAATTATAGGAGACACAATTTGGTGTATTGCTTAGTAGCGTCGGCAGTGCAGACGCTATTTACGACAAAATTTAGTATACTAGAGACAATCATTTGCCATTTTCGCGTGGTTATTCAGGTTTTTACAGTGATTGCAATATAATAAAGGTTATTAAGATATTTAAGAGTGTCAATCTGAAATTATATGGGACACAATTTGATGTAGCAGAAACAATACTTTATCATTTTTTTGTGCTTATTCTTGCTTTTACAGGGATTACAATATTTTGGAGTTTGTTAAGATATCTCCTTTCCAATGTGAAATTACAACACAATTTGGTGTACTTCAGACAATCTTTTGTCATTTCTGTGTGCTTGTTCAGGCTTTTACAGTGAGTGCAGTATTTTGGAGATAGTTGTCAATCTGAAAAAATACGGGACACAATTTGGTGTAACAGAAATAATCTTTTGTCATTTCTCGGTGCTTATTCTGGCCTTTACAGTGATTACAATATTTTGGAGTTTATTAAGATATCTCCTTTCCAATTTGAAATTATAGGTGACACAATTTGGTGTATTGCTTAGTAGCGTCTGCAGTGCAGACGCTATTTATGGGTGTGTGCCTGGGTTGCAAAAAATTGAACCAGTCCGAGTACCACAGGCCGGGAATGGTCATGGAGTATCATGAGGGGTCGGCTTGCAAAAACACAAAGCAGTTGACCTAAAGCATTATTAAAAAAAAAAAACGTCTGAAAATAGTTAAGTGATCATGACAGATGCCATGGGCCAACCACAGAGTGCCACGGGCCGTGAACTGCCTTGGAGTATCACGAAGGATGGTTTGAGAAAAAAAATATTCGATTTAAAGCATATTTTTTATCCAGAAATTGTCTAAAAATGCTTAAGGAATTATAATAGGTGCCAATGGGTGCCATGGGCTAGCAAAAATGTCTTAAAATGCTTAAGGAACCATAATATTTTCCACAGGGTGTCACGGAGGGTCAAGGCCATAACAAGTATCAATACATAGTATCAATGACATAACAAGAAAAAAAGTTTAATTTTGTGAAATAACGTACTTTTATATCTCAATATGTGGGTGTGTCTGTATTTCTATCTCTGTGCCTGTCTGTCTGACCGTCTGTTTGTCTGTCTGTGTGAAACATGTGACGCTTCAGAAAGAAAGGCCCAGTCTTTGTTAAAAAAGGGCTGTCTCCATAAAAAGTTCAAAAGGTCGCTCTTAATAGGACTTTTCACTCTGAATTCCAATTTTTTGAGAAATTTATAGAAAATACTTATTTATTGATACTGATTTGTGGTAGTTGTATCCTTTGTAGATTGCTTGATTATATTTTCGTTCATTTTTCGTTTGATGGAGTTCTATACTTTTTGTTGAAAAACTTATTTTGTGGAAAAATTTGCTTTAATTAATTCCTGTTCAATTTATATTGACATAATCTTTTTAATGGAAAAAGAAAATAATAGTTTGAATCTTTCCAGTTTTTCTTTAAGAATTTATAGTTTAGCCGGCTATTTATATGCTGGAGAAACTTTTTCAGAAATTTTTAACAACATAAACTCTTTTCAAAGTTATGACACAAATAGTAGTGTTTAATTTTACGAATTAGCTCTTTTAATACAATGGACAAAATGGCTATCTCAAATTTTGATTGGAAGTATTTGGGGAAACGATGGGTGCGAGGGGGGAATTTGCCCTCTGATCACTTTCGACTAATAAAAATGCACTTGTCCTCTCAATTTCCAATCGAATCATTCCTTTTTGAAGCTTCTATGAAAAAAAAAATTCTGTAAAAGCCTTATATATCCCAAGGGCATAACTGAAGACCCTTGTCCTGAGGGATATCGGGGGAGGGGGTGTCAACCTAAAATTTCCAGACCTTTCAACTACGTTGAACAACGTGTACGTATCAAAATGTTGATCGGAAATGTTTGGGATAATAATGGGCGGGGGGGGGGATACTCCCTCCGTTTACTTTCGACTATTAAAAAGGACAATAGGCATTTCACTTCCAAAAAAATTAGCCCTTTTTGAAATTTTTATGACAACGCTTCTTATGAAAACATTTTCTGCCCCCAGGGCATAACTTACAACCTTAGCACTGAGAGTTGTGGGGGGTTGTCATACCCAAAGACATATTTTTCGGACTCTTGAACTACCTTCAACAAAATCGCTATATCAAAATGTTTATTGGAAATGTTTGGGGAAATGATGGGCGTGAGGGGGGGGGGGAGGGTATTCGTCCTTAGATTCCAGTTATAATTTCCAGAACTTTCAACTATGTTGAACAAAATGGCTATATGAAAATTTTGATTGGGTGTGTTTGGGGAAATGGTGGGCGTGAGAGGGAGCATAGTTACCCTCCAATCACTTTCGACTATTAAAAAGGGCACTAGCCCTCTCAATTTCCAATTTAATGAGCCCCTTTTGAAGTTTCTACGACAAAGCTATCTATAAAAACCTTATATGTCCCCAGGGCATAACTTACAACCTTCGCCCTGGGGGGTTTGTCATCCTCAAATACATAATTTACAGAACTTTTAACTACGTTGAACAAAATGGCTGTCTCTAAACTTTGATTGAATGTGTTTGGGGAAATGGTGGTCGCGAGAGGGGGGTTAGTTGCTCTCCATTCACTTCCAACTATTAAAAAGGGAACTAGCCCTTTCAATTTCCAATCAAATGAGCTCTTTTTGAAGTTTTTTACGACAAAACTTTCTATAAAAACCTTATATGCCCCCAGGACATAAATTACAACCCTTACCCTGAGGGCTCTGAGGGGTTTATCATCCTCAAAGACCTAATTTCTAGAACTTTCAATAACGTTGAACAAAATGGATATCTCAAAGTTTTGATTGGATATTTTTGGGGAAATGGTGGGCTTGAGAGGGGGGTTAGTTGCCCTTCAATAACTTTCGACTATTAAAAAGAGAACTAGCCCTATTGGATGTGTTTGGGGAAAAGGTTGGCGTAAGAGGGGGGTTAGTTGCCCTCAAATCACTTTTGACTATTAAAAAGGGCACTAGCCCTTTGAATTTCCAATTGTATGAGCCCTTTTTCAAGTTTCTATGACAACGCTTTCTATAAAACCTTATATGCCCCCAGGGCATAGCTTACAACCCTTGCCCTGAGGGCTGTGGGGGGTTGTCATCCTAAAAGACCTAATTTCCAGAACTTTCAACTACCTGGAACAAAATGGCTATCTCAAAATTTTGATTGGATGAGCTTGGGGAAAAGGTGGGCGTGAGAGAGGGGTAAGTTGCCCTCCAATGACTTTAGACTATTAAAAATTGGCAATAGCCCTTTGAATTTACAATCGAATGAGCCTTTTTTGAAGTTTCTACGATAACATTTTCTATAAAAACCTTATATGTCCCCAGGGCATAATTTACAACCCTTGCCCTGAGGGCTGTGGGGGAGTGTCCTCCTCAAAACATAATTTCTATCTGGAAATCAGCTACACTGAACAAAATGGTGATCTCAAAATTTAGATTGGATGTGTTTGGGGAAATGGTGGGTGTGGATGGGGTGTTAGTTGCCTTCCTACCACTTTCGACTATTAAAAAGAGCACAAGCCACTCCAATTTCTAATCGAATGAGCCCTTTTTGAAGTTTCTACGACAACTCCTTCGATAGGAAGTGCCCTGGTCTAAGACCAAAAAAAAAAAAATAGTACATTGTGCCAACATCGTTCTTTACTTAGGCAGCGCTATTGCACTGCCTATAATATTCTCCTTGCAATCAGAGAGGCCTAATCCTGGCTAAAAAAGGGGGTTGTCCTCATGAAAAGTTCAAAAAGGTAGGTCTTAATGGGACTTTTCACTCTGAATTCCGGTTTTTGCAATAAATTTATAGAAAATACTATGTAAAACACGTTTCAATGATTCAAATTTTTGCCACGCAATCAGAAAGGCCTAGTACTGGTTAAAAATAGATGGTCACCATGAAAAGTTCAAAAGGTGGCTCTTACTGGGACTTTTCACTCTGAATTCCGATTATTTTTTTGAAATATATAGAAAATACTATTTAAAACACGTTTCTATGATTCAAATATTGTTCCTTGCAATTAGATAGACCTAGTCCAATTAGAGAGGCCTAACCATGTAAAACACATTTCCATGATTCAAATTATGTGCCACGCAATCAGAGAGGCATAGTCCTTGTTAAAAAAGGGCTGCCTCCATGAAAAGTTCAAAAAGGGTGCTCTTAATGGGACTTTTTGCTCTGAATTCCGAATTTTTGCAAAACCCTATAGAAAATACTATTTAAAACACGTTTCTATGATTTAAATATGTTCCACACAATAAGAGAGACTTAGTTTTGGTTAAAAAATGGGTTGCCTCCATGAGAAGTTCAAAAAGGCAGCTGGACTCTTCACTCTGAATTCTGATTTTTGGGAAATTTATGGAAAATACTACGTAAAACAGTTTTCTATTATTCAAATATTTGCCAAGCACTCAAAGAGGCCTGGTCCTGGTTAAGAAAGGATTGTCTCTATGAAAAGTTCAATATGGTAGCTCTTAGCAGAACTTTTCACTCTAAACTCCGATTTTTCGCAAGAAATTTATAGAAAATACCATGTAAAACACTTTTCTATGATTCAAATATGTGTCACGCAATCAAAGAGGCCTAATCCTTGTTAAAAAAAAAAGGCTGTCTCAATGAAAAGTTCAAAAAGATAGCTGTTGATGGGACTCTTCATTCTCAATTCAGATTTTTTTGCAATAAATTTATGGAAATTACTATGTAAAATACTTTTCTATGATTGAAATATGTTCCACGCAATCAGAGAGGCCTGGTCATGGTTAAAGAAGGATTGTCTCCATGAAAAGTTCAAAAAGGTAGCTCATTTGGGACATTTCCCTCTGAATTCTGATTTTTTAAAAAGTAATATATAGAACATACCATGTAAAACGCGTTTCTATGATTTAAATATGTTCCACGCAATCAGGAAGGTCTAGTCCTGGTTCAAAAGAGGGCTGTCTCCATGAAAAGTTAAAAAGAGATAGCTCTTATTAGGAGAAGGAGTCGCAAGGGCCACAGAGAGACACGTGCCAAGAACAGCCATGGTCCCTGGACGGTAATTCATTTCTTGGCATCTCCTCCAATAGTTTCATCACTTGCTTCAAAGGGGTATTCCCATAAAAAATTTGAATCAGGTCTTACCTTCGTAATAAAATAAAAATTACGAATTAAATGGTTACTTTAGGTTATCACTTTAAAAAAATAATCAAACAGTTAGTGGTAACAAGCTGTAAGTAAGAGCGACCCGGCTCAATAGTAACCGAAACTCTAAAAAACGGAATTTTGATACCAATAGATACATCAAAAGAATCATATTTTAATGCTGATTTCAAATATATAAGTTTCATCAAGTTTAGTCTTACCCATTAAAAGGTAGGCGCCTGAGAAAATTTGACTGATTTTCGAAAAAAGGGGGAAAGACCCCCTAAAAGCTATAGAACCTTAATGAGAATCACACCATCATATTCAGCGTATAAGAGAACCCTACTGTAGAGGTTTCAAGCACCTATCTACAAAAATGTGGAATTTTGCATTTTTTGCCAGAAGAAAGATCACCAATGCGTGTATATTTGTTTTTTTTTGTTGTTGTTTTTTTTTGGTCCAAGAATATCGTTTTTTCCCCAGGGGTGATCGTATCGACCCAGTGGTCCTATAATATCGTGGGAGGGCTCATTGGAATAGAAATTAAAAGTTCTAGTGCCCTTTTTAAGTGACCAAAAAAATGGAGGGCAACTAGGCCCCCTCCCACGCTCATTTCTTTCCCAAAGTCACCCGATCAAAATTTTGAGATAGCCATTTCGTTCAGCATGGTCTAAAATATAATAACTATGTCTTTTAGGATGACTTGATCCCCCGAAGTCCCTGGGGGGAGGGCTGAAAGTTATGAACTTTACCCAATAGTAGTGTGTTATATAAAGGCACGCAACCTACAAGAAAACCTACACCTGAGGCAGCGTAGTTTGACGTGCACATTGCAAAGAGCGACCAAACCTTTTATATTATATACCTATAAAGTGATCAAACACGTTTTGGAAGTATAATTGTGATTGTATAATGCAAGCAGACTGGTTTTTGAGGCAACACCCATTTTTTAGGGCCAATCAGAGAGAGCGGAGGTTACTCCATATACGATAACTTGAATAGTAATTGGATTCGAATAAAAGGAGTGATTTTCATTGCAATTCATATTAGTAAGAGAATTGAATTCAGAGAGAATAGTTTATTTGAGACGATATTAGTAGAGAAAATGAGTGGAGTATTTACACTATTGGAGGTTGATGGTGGAGCCAGTAGCAAAGATACACGAGTACCAAACGTGGCTGCGGAAATAACAGGAGGCTGTAGACTATGCCTTGAATGGGATGATATGTATGCTAGACATGGGATATCATTGAGCAAATTTAAAATGGAGGAGCAATTATGTTTTGCTGCGAAACTGAATATTGTGCATATAAATAGACTTCAGGCGGCATTTGATGCACTAGTGAAATATATTGATGAAAACAAATTGAATCAGTGATTATTATTGTTGTACTCATGTTCAATAAAATTGTTTCTAAATCAAAGATATTTTTCTTTCTATAGTAGGCTAGCGTGTATTTTTAAGAGTAGAAAAAAATCTGGTTAATCTGAAGTTGGTTGTGAGAGTGTTAGGACTCTAAAAAATGGATAGATTTGAGAAAGAGCGAATCATGAGGAATCTTGTGTTTATGGAAAAACGTTTGATTCTAGATGACGATTTTCTAGAGCTGTCTATTCAAAGGAAGATATTTTCTCAGGGAATGCTTGTTGATATAATGAAAACTGATTCTCCGTCATTAGACTATTGCATGAGGCTTTTACGTTGTGGTCCAAATGCATTTACACAATTTATTGACATGTTAATCACGACACAGCAAAATGATATTGTGGATATGCTTTTTAACACTAGTTTAGAAATTTAAGATTTTTTTTCTCATGAGAAAGATGGAGTTCAAGGATGATTTACTCCTCTCTCTCTCTCTATCCCACTCAATTTGTTGTTGGAACCTCAGTTTCATTGTGGCAGTGAGAGCGTCAACACATGAAAAATTTTCCATACATGTCCGCTATGCATGTACACACTGGGCAGCTGGTCATCATGTGAGAATTGTACAATGATTGATGAGCATGTTGAAAAGTAAAGATTATACAACCCGTGTAAATTGCATAGAGGATATGCTGTACAAATTAAAGGTTGTAATTCCTGTGTTGAAGAGGTGTGTGACTCTCATCCTAAAGGACACCTATACTTGAATTGACACTTTGATAAATGTAATCAGTGGGAGAATACATATCCTGGTATGATTGGAAAGAATCCTAAGCGTGATTTTAGTTTACTGCTACGAGATCGGTATCGTCGTGGTTTTAGATTGTTTTGGGAGAAAGAGCCGGGTCAGCGATTCAACTGTTGGAACAACAAAAGAATTTGGTTTCTACGTCATCGTTGTGAAGACAATGGCTACTATGATTATAAGCCCACTGATTTTTATTTGGCTGTGACGGAATGTGATTTGCCACTTTAGGACACTGTTTATGACATTGCTACAAATAAGCAAATTGAAACATGTGAATTCTATAAAATGAATGAGAATAGCATTATTGACTAAACAAAAAGATATGACAAGAGTGAAGTTACACTCTACTGTAGAAAATGCGACCCTGACATTGCAGCACATCAGGATCAGTATACTGTGAATTCAGATAATCTACCTGCATTAGTTGTTCTCGACAAGTATCTATACCTAGTAAAAGATGAAATCTAAAGAGTAGAAAAGTCGTTTTTATCATGTACATACATTATTTTTATTAATAAACAATTTCACATACATTTTTAGAACATTTTATTCGTAGGGCACTAAAATCAATATTAAACACGCTTGTAAGTATATTTCCACTAGAAAGTCATTCAATCGAGGTAAGTCAACGTAAATGTTCAGAAACTGCTTTTAGGTATAGCCACGACATCTGAACATGAAAAAGAGTAGTGCATGAAAGCCACATGTCTTAGTCGTTAAATCCTGTACTCTTCGTTGATTTTGAATAATAGTTATCCCATTGCTTTCAATAAAGTTGCCGATGTATGGAGTGTAGAATTTATACGATTGGCCATGAGGATCAAAAAATTCAATATTCTTCGCTGTTTGAAAGATGTATAGCCAATGGCCTGTCTTCAAAGTCGATGGACTGCTATTAACAATGATTACGGTATTGTTAACACTTGGAATTTTTTTAATGAAGTCCGATGGTATGCAATAGGACTTGTGCTGGGACATGTATGGATCCATACTAAATACGTTGATTATTTGGTTTGTGTTCATGGTGCTAGGTCTAGTAGAACACTGCCGTCGGGTGTGATTTCCCAATAGGTTTCAAATTGACTCAATGATATTAGCGTGATACTCTCAGTCAAAGCATCGGCAAATGTACACTCTAAACGTACATTCCCTGTTCGTACTATGCTCATATCCTGGGTCCCCGACAAGTCAAAAACAATTAAGCCATGATTTTTTGAAAACATTGAAGTGGCTATTCTATTGCCAAATAGTTGGGAGTCATGATCTAGGGATTGCATGGTCAACTCGTAAAGAGTTCTATAGGATTTTTTGTCAAATGATAGAGTGTACAGTGGAATACCATTCACTTTGCACAGAAGGCTAGATAGACCAAAAAAATTAAAATCATGGGGGGATTCAGTCCAGGATCCAACAGCACTGCCACTCTTCACAAAGGCCAAAGCCAGTTTTGATGGGATTTCTCCATTGATAAATGATAAATCGGTATAGCTACGAGACCCTTTGGCAATGTGACGTTGATTGGTGATCGTATGGGGGACAAGAAGTTTAATGTTGTTGCCATTGGCTCTTTGCTTTTCCACTGCCAATGCAACAGAGCTCATAACCTGTTGTTTTCGGACGTGGAGAATTGTCGATGTGATAATGACATTTGCATCGGGTGCTGCAGGAAGTGTTTTTCTCAAAATGAAATTAGACGGGGCCAGTTGCAACTTTATTTCAATCCTGACATCGGGGGGTAGCTATTGGGATATATTGAATATCTCATGATTTAATTTTCCAACTAAATGATACTCCTGGGTCACTGCAGTAGTCAACTCATCGTCAGTATCAACACCTGATCGATATTCATAGCCCAATGACTGTCCTCTCAACTCCTTATATGCCTTTGGTGTCATCATCATAAATTGTATGTAGCTTGCATAGTTGGTTAAATTATTGCTAGTGCTCTCCAATGTTCCATTAATAAATACATTAATTTGTTTGAACAGGTTGTGTAGAATACAGTTTTCATAGGAGAGACCATCGGCAGCAGTTGGAGTTGAATTATCTGACTTTTTCTTCACCGTAACATTTAAATAAATAAATGTTGATGACAAATCAATGAAATAGTCTTCATTGGAAAATATTTGAAAGTGTATATTTTCCGAGAGGGGTTGCTGGGGGTGAAATTGTTCGTAGTAGCCATATTTGACACTGACATCAACATTTTCAGCATTGAACAGATTCAATGAGGAACTGATTGATGGATGCGGTTACTTGTGGGGGAGATAAGTCATCTTAAGAGAAGAAATCCTTCTTTGATCTAACAGTCTTTTTCTTTTTCTTATTGGTCTTCGTCATTTTATTCCTCAAATTCCTTGTTGATGTCTTTAGCTTCCCGCCTGGGTAGAGACTGATGAGTGAATGACGTGCACGCATCCTTTTCAATCCCTTCCCATTTTTCTGAGATTTTAATTCCTCACCAACGGCTCTTGCTGAAGATCTAATATTTTCCTTAACACTTTCCTCAAAATTCTTACCCGACCCCCAGTCCTGTAGTGTTGAGTCAGCAAAATTTGATGCAGCAGGTATAAGATATTTTCTGGCAAGGGGTGGTGTAGATCGAAATAGCCTAACAAACCAGCTACCAAGACCATAGCCAAACATTGTAGTACGCCCCTTGTAGTAGTCCAATCCATTGCCTATTTGACGTGGACTCAGAGCACCAACATAGCAATTGATATCGGGACAGACAAATAGAATTTTTCTATTGTTCATTTTAGGAGGTGGTGTCGCCGACAATGGGTCGAAAATGACATGTAATCACTGCTAAGCCTTTTGTTATTGCTAGAGGATCACCCAATTAACTTCTTAGTGTTAACTGAAAGATTTCCAAATACGAAGTGTTTTCAAGAACATACTGAAGATGCTTTATATTGTAGTGATGAACAAGTTCATGAGTTGTTTTTCGTTCAAGAACACGTAGGAGGGGGACATTTGAATTACCAACTCTCGATGTTTTCTCAAAAGATGCATAGAGAAATATGCAAGAGTCCAAGGCGAAACCAGGTGGATAATCAGCAAAAATAACTTGATCCATCCCGTAAACGGTGCCAGCGTTTTTCCCATTGATCATATTCTGTTTAAAGCCAAGAATGTCTCTCAGATTATCATTGAGATGAATTATTTCAGTGTCAACAGGTGAGGTAATGTAAATCCTATCGTGTTCTATTGAATAATCAAAATGGAAAGTACCATTCCTACGATATGAGATTTTTCTATTTATTGTACGACACAAATCTGTCATACTATCATATTCAATATATTTCAATTTGACATCTGGATATTCGCTTGATTTAAGTGCTTCAACCCATTCATACTCGACAAAGAGTGACCAATCGAATGGTATAACTTTTATATCATACACACGATACTTTCTCAGGATGTCATAGGTATTTTTGAGAATACAATCGACAAGAGCCACTTCATACTTTCCGTCATCGAATTTGATGGCGGGGGAGAGTTTCTTCCAAAAATCACTTGTCTTATTCAAATCATTGTAGAGAGGATCGGAAACGTTGGACATAAATGTTACATAGAAATCATTGGGCATTGTCAATATCTTCAACACTGATCCAAGAATCGAAATCACAGTTGTATCCTAGCCACCGAACAAGTAACTGTTTCTTACCCTTGCGAGTACGAGTCTTTAATATCTTTTCAATTTGATAGATTTCACTATTATTTTTAACTTTTTGAATAGTCATAAAAGCCGCCAAGAATCTCTTCATCTTTGGTATCGCGCAAACGATAAGTTATGGGTTTAGTGTCTAGGATTTTTGCCACTTTAAAAAGTTCTGTGGACCACAAGTAATTCCCCTTTTCAAAAACATTAGTTTTTCTATTAATTCGAACAGTATCACCAACATTGAATTTTTTTTATTGACAATCGTTTCATTGGAATATTGTTTAAGAAAGGTGTCAATTTTATCATGATCAGAGTGATTAACTTCCGTTGGGGTTGAGTTGTACAATGATCGATGAGGTCGTTGATTATAAATCAACATGATTTTATCTAAATCATGAATAAAAGCAGATGTATTTTTCAATGTGCAATATCTTGAAATTAAAAGTCGAATAGTTCTTATCAATCGTTTGGCCAATGCAGCCTTTATAGGACTATGACTATGATAGAGCAGTGTATTATATTTTACTAGTACTTTTGCAACATGGGGATTAACAAATTCACTACCGCGATCCGATGGAATTTTTTTATACGAATCCTGTTCGAGAATACTTTCTATAGCCTGAGCAACTTCGACGCCTCTCTTTGACCGCAATGGAATTGCGTATGCATAACGACTATAAACACTGATTGCAAGTAGAATATACTTGTACGGTGTATTGTGACGTCTTTGAATCTCATCTAGAGTTAAGAGATCTGCTTGCATTATATGCAATGGGAAAAAGGCTTTAGTTTTTCGATAATGATTAGCACGAAGCTTATGATTTCTATGCAGAGTGTAACTTGATTCATTTTGTAGATAGTCTTGTACATTTCTAGTTTGAACACCAGTGACTTTGGAAAGAGTGGTGGGGGAACTTAAACTTCCCACTTCACCAATATTTTCATAAACACCTTTCAGAACTTCAACCATTTTGAACGTAAACACGTAGTGTAACGTCCGCTACCCTTTTGTATACTAGTGCCTGATGGGGTGATGGCGACATTGACTTGATACGTTTTTGCTTTTGTCTAGCTATCAATGTTGTGCTGCTCCTCCTCACCATTGTCAAGTTTCCATTAGGTGTGCTAGTATTTTCCAAGATTGATTTAAAATCTTTTTCTTCTTCTTCGTTTTCATATTTTAATGGTGTTGAGGGTGCATGTTCATTTAATTTTTTTAGAATTTGTCTATTGCTAATAAGGCTTTTGGGGAATTTTAATAAATTTAGAGAGTTGTATAGATGAGCGTTAAATGATAATAGTCCTTTACGATTTGTAACCATATCATAGATTAAATCAAGTAGATTATAGCTCTTGCCCTGAATTATAATCCCCTTCCCATATCTATCAACTTGAATATGATCTTGACCACTTTCCGTGAGATATGTTATGACTCGTTTACTTTGTTCACGATATGAGTGGGGCATTAGATTTCCAATTTTAAACACAATTCAATCCCATTCCTCCTTCTTTAATTGTGTTCCAGCAGCAGCAGCAGAATCCTGAGGAGATGGTTCTTTTTTTATCAATACCACTGGTCTTCGCACGATAGGGCTTATATTTGTCCACTCGGCGAAGTGCATCTTGAAGGAAAAGCAGTTTTTTATCATCCTCAATATTCTTGTTGTCAATGAATTTACTCTGATTGTTCTCAAAGTGTTCCACGGGTGAGAGAGCGAGTTCTATTGGCGTCAATTTATAGGGCTTTGCCATTCTCTAGAGAAAACAGTTTACAAGTCCTGCAATTATTGGCAGTAAAAGTGTGAAAAAGCTACCGCCTGCCTAAAGAAGACGTTTCCTTTTAAAATTCTTTCCTTTGTTTTTAGAGGCCAATGTACGTACAATGGAACGATGTTGCTTTGTCTGTTGCTTAACTACTTCTGGCAGTTGAACTTTACCCTCGGTCAAATTTAAACAAAGTTCGGATATTAGATTAATGAAATCATTGTCAATACCATGTTTGACTATGGCTTTCCTTAGCGAGGGTTTTGAAGTGCTTAGAACTGAAAATTAATGTGTATTTTCATGTAGTTTCTTCAGTGTCATGATAGCAACTAATAGCCTTTTTTACTGTTCACGGGGAGATATACTGTAATTTCATTGTCTAAAATATCTGTGACTACACGCAGATCCTCGGGTATATTTTGATTAAGATCCAATAGGACATAGCCGTAGGGTTTATTAGTTGCCTGATTGTATGCTGAGAGCAGAAATTTAGGTGCGCCGGGGTATATTTGTTTATTGAGAGTTATTAGCGACCTAGAATCACGAACAACTCTGTAGATGATATAGTAGGTGCAGTTCAATGCAAGTGTTCGCATACATTTGCTCTTGTGAAAGAGTTTGTGTAGAACCAGAGTAACAGAAATCTGTTCATGATGAGAGCGAACAGTGAACAGTTGTAGCATTTCCTGGGACCATTTTTCAATAGATTCCGCCAGATCATCAATAATCAGCCAAGAGTTCGGTTCAATAATGCTGAAAACGTCAAATCCCTGTATGAATTGCAACTGCACCAACCCGATATGCCAATTGCTTTTATTTTATCGCATGACTCCTGCCAAATACTGTAACAATAGTAGATTTTTTTCGGCTTTTCCACAAGCATTTTATCGCAATTTTTAATTATTTTAGTCAAGAGTGTTGTTTTGCCTGACATTGATGGCCCACACAGAAACGATCTGAATGGTGTTTTAAATTGATAAATGTTCCCTTCAACAGTTCACCTACAACTAACAGTAGACTATAGTTGTCTAATGACTAAATAATTTCCCTACTAGTCCGTTCAAGAATAATAATGAGAAGAAGAACAAAATCAATAAAGGATCATATTTTCTTTTATTATACATAAAAGTAATAACACTTTATAAATACTACATTGAACATGAAAAAAGCACATTAAATATGAAAAAATACACTTTTTTTTATTATTTATTTATAATAAAAAATACAACATTTATTTTACACAAGCACTTGAAAAAAACAATTTAATAAATACACTTTTTTTTTAATTTATTTATAAAGAAAATACAACATTTATTAGAATATACACACACACACGCTTAAAATAATATCACACTTTTATTTACAACATTTAAGCGGCGAGGGTGGCCGCTGCGGTGGCCGGGAAGCGCTGGGGTCCGGGAAGCACCGGGGGCCGGGAAGCGCCGGGGGCCGGGAAGCGTTACGGCCCGGGAAGCGCTGCGGGGGCCAATGTGGCGGGCCGGAGGGGGGGGGGCATTAAATAGTGGAATTTAGGATGAAATTGCTCTGCCTTGCACACACACACACATTGAAAATTGTTTGCGATAAAAAAGAGAAAAAAGAATTTAAAAACACCCATCATCCAAAAAACCCTCCCACCCAATTTGTACTTTTAAAGATTTTAAGTTAATTTTTGTAGACCGAGTTGTTTTCTGTACTCTACACATTCAATTCGGTCTGAGATTAAATATTGACCGTGTGGTAGTACCTTCAAACCATCCTCAAGTACATAGACTTTGTCCGATATGGCCGACATGGCGTTTTTCTCAACTCTAACTGTGTAGTTTTTAAATTGTAAAGAGCAAATCGCCATCACTTTCGCTCTTGGGACTAAACTACGTTTCACACAGTTTCTAAACACACTCATGACGAAATTATTTTTTACAAAGTGTGCAGGTACCCCATTGCAAACTTGCTTGATATCCTTGTTGTGCGTTTCCACACAGTATACCTTTTGCCCAGGAAACACAACACTGGATATCAAATCGCTACCCGTTTCAGATTTTAACATTAACAATTGATTTGGGGCCTGGCGTCTCACTGGCTCTGGGTAGCGGGATTCATCCCAATTGGTGTAGTCCATTCGTGAGCTAATTTACTCGCCATTTTTCAAATCATTCAATAGATTTTCAGTTTTAACTTTTAACAGGAGTGAATTAGTGTCCCCATAATACACTTGAATTTGTCCCTGAATCGGCCACTGTACCTTGCATTCATTATAATAAAATGACAACATTAGTTTTTTAGATATTTCAGCTATTGCACTCCCGCCTGCAATATTTTTATTTAAAACAATGTTTCTTTTCTTGTGATGTAGGAGCACCATATCAGAGTCTATGATTGTGAACGATGTGGTTTGGATCCGCAATGACTCGAGCACAATCTTTGGGATTGGTTACAATGTCACATCGACTTCTGTTTCATATGCTTTCGCACATTTTACCGAAGGCTGAGTTCAAAATGAGTTTATAGACTTCTTTTTCAACTTTCGTTTTCGCTTGTGAACGCTTACTGACAAAGGTGCCAGTAAACGTTTTTATGTAAGGCTTTTGATCAAATTGGAGGGCTCTATGAATCTTTGTGACTTTGAAACCATTGGACACCATCCATTTCAATAGCACGTGATGAACAACGATATTCAGTTTCGGGTTGAAGTCGGCTATTAGTTTTTGTTTTGAAGGTACCCAGTGCATACTCCCATCCTCTACTAGAGATAAATTGTAGGGGCTCAGAGCGTCCCTACCCACCGGTCTATATATGCGAGGAAAAACAAAGTGTTTTACCGGGTTATGGATTTCCATGGGTATTTCACCGTCAATTTCAAAAAACCATCCCTGTGCCCCATTCTACTCAACGCTAGCAATGTCGGGGAAATTCGAAGCACATGGATTGTTAAGTGGATGGATTGTTAAGTGGATTTATAATTGCCACACGGAAAACAGTAGGGACATTGCCGATGGGTAAAGGGAATTCATATCCAGAAAAACTGCGTCTTACTTTTCATCGGTGTGCTGTCCGGTCGGATCAGTTTTCATGATACGGTCCCCGTGAAAAACATATCCACCCCTCATTGATCTCTCTACAAACAGATGCTGATCCACATCGGCGATCAGACCTATTTCTTCTTTGCTGATTTTAAGTTTCAAGTCCATCACCAGATGAGGAGTGGAAAAATAATACCCTAAATCCAACCCAAATTCCCCATAGATTTTATCCGTATTCTTGCACACAATGTCCAGAAGAGTGAGTACGTCACTGGCCAAGTATAGTTTACAACAATCCAACCCATTTTTACATCCGCCCTTTGCCCAAACCCTCTTAGCAAATTCATAGTCGCTAGTGTTGCAATCACTCTCAGTAAGAGAATTGTAAAAAGCTTCAATGGGCGGTAATGACATCTCATCTAGCCTCGAGGCAGAGTTGTAATAATCATATGCATATATGCCCTTAAACGTTAATAAATCATACATTTCATCATCGGGGAAGCGCTGTTTAAGGAGAGGGAAGCTGTCAAAATTGTCACTTTTCTGTACCTGAATCAATTGACTTAAGGATTTGGGGAGGAAGCTGAAAGAGTCTAAAAAACGGATTTTATTCAGGCACGTGTTACCCTTGTCAACTGTTTTCCACATGAATTCTAGCAGCAGTAGCTTCTCCGATGATTTGGGTATGATTTTATATCAAAAAGAACCATCTATCCATGCTTCATCTACAACTCCACCCTTGGCAATGCGGGCCGACGCCAGTAGAACAAACTTTAAGTCGTAATTGGAATTGTGTATAAAAACCGGTATGAAATATTGCTGTCTAAAGTTTAAATTGCAAGAATGATGTGCTACCCCTCTAAAGTTACTGCCCCGATGTAATTTCCTGCCACAAATGATCATGGTCGATCACCTTCCTCCTCCCCCCATTCCCAACACCATCATCAAATTCTCCCTTGCAAACCCAACATATTTTACGATTTTTAATGGCCAATTTGTCATCTGGTGATAGGAGCATAGGATAGTTTGTGTAACGAAGGCGCGAAATTGCACCGTTCGCTGTTTTGATTAGACCGACCAATGCCGAGCGCATGCAGTCTTCACCGCCCAACGACTCAACTACATCCAGAACTTGTATGGTATTATTGGAATCTCGTTGCGCATGAGCGTAAGACCCCCCTATGGCTTCATGTATTTTAACACGATTTGGACTTGACGAATCGTATACGTCTGTGAGTTGGGCCTCGCAGTCCAAAGCGATCTTATTGCTCTGTAGGAGCGTGTTCTGGAAATTCTTAAAACGTAAGATCGCTCTATCTCCGCTTACCGTTTCCACAGCCTGGTATCTTTGACGTTTACAGTGTTTCATGTGATGCTTTAACTTTAAATCAGTCCAAAATCAGGACAAGCATGTTGGACAGTAATAACGTACATTCCGATTTTTAATTTCCCCCAAAACCCTACTAATATCTGTAATTGGATTAAAATGTCCAATTGAATCGGGTTCTTTGGGTGGTGTGTATAGAAGCCACATCCAATGCTCCACTGATTCAATTGACGGAGCTCTCGCTGGAAATAATACGCCCTTCTTATCGGAACGGTGGCCCTCTTCAAATTCCGTTTCATACTGCAACACCGTGACACCAATCTTTAAATGTGCATTAGTCCACTCGAAAATATCTACTCCTTTTAATGTCACGGGAAATTGATCATTTAAACAATTAAAATCTACTATGGGGAACTTTGAACCCTCCCTACGATTAGCTGCCAATTCATCCAACTTTTTCTTAGAGGCATCTTTTTGAAGAGGTCTTTAGGCGCCAATTAAAAATGCATACTTGAAACACTGTAGCCTCGTATCGAAACAGATTCGTTGTACCCTCTGACACCCCTCTAAATCTGAAAATATTTTAATACAGTTGCCCTCCCTCCCCCAACCCCACCTCTTAAAATAAAATCCTTTTTAAATCTACAGATATTAACGTTTGAACTCTCAATAGATAAAACCACCGACCCGCTACCCTCTCGTTATAATTTTTCCATTTGATTTGAATACTATTAACCCAATCTAGAAAAACCTCCTCATAATTTGATAAATACGGGTGAATTGCCAACATCTCAGTGTGGAAGTATTTCGAATACAGCTCGCTCGCATTTTCATTAAAAAAAATATTTTTAGTGCTATTGAAGCTTTTAAACTGACCCCCATCCCCCACATCCCCATCTGTTGTTCAAGAATGGCTTGAACCTTGTTAACATATGAATGGGTAATGTCCAGGGGATCTGTTATTATATCCCCTGAAACCAAAGAGTTAAAGGGGTCACCGAATTTGGCGCTGTAGACTTTTGTATGGTGCAAGAAAGAGTTGGAAAGAAAAAAATCTGGAAGTGGGGATACTTGCGATGATGTTATATCATTATTAGTACTAGTACTAGCGGTCTCATTAACCAGAATGTTGGGGGGTGGTATAGAATTGTCAATAGCACCACCCCCAGTCTGTTCCATTGCATTGGATGGACGTGGCATGAAATCCCCTAGGCTAGTTAGTATGTCTTCCAGGGTGTTGGGGATAGCTGATCAAGCCAGCCTGTATTGTCCTGTGACGGAATTTTTTTATGAGGACCCGGTTGAGATGCACTACTACTACTAACATCACCTAAGTGCTCTCTCATAAATCTATCTGTCCATTCCGGGTCCTCCACCATGTCAATGTCACAGGCTAGATCATCTAGGCTAGGGATGTCCCCAAAACAAACCATTTAAAAACCTCTATGCCACTCCATATTATAAAGAACTAGAGTAGGCTCATCCCTGAACTCCATTGTTGGTGCTAGGATTGGTTCAGGTCCACCAAAAATGGATGCTTCATGACCTGATGTTGATGGCGCTGCTAATTAATTAATCTGTAGAAAAAGAGTTTATTTTCTATGTGAAATAACCATTATTTTATAAAGTTAAAAAACTACGTCCATTTTTCACCCCACCCTCAAAACTTAATTCCCCCTTCCTAGTATTATATTCACTAAATACTTGCCCCCCTCCCAAGAAAGTTCAGAAAGAAGCATTAGTCTATTTCTCCTGAAGCATTTCAAGTCAGATGTTTACCAGGGTGTTAAATAAGTAACATTTTTACACCTCCCTCAAAACTTAATTTCCCCCTCCTAGCATTATTTTAGCTAAATAATTGCCCCCCACCCCCTCACTTCATATAAAGTAGTCAAAATAGAGCTTAGCCAATTCTAAATTTCATCATTTTTTTATGTTATTAATTACACTGAAAAAAATTGAACACCTAAAAAGCCCCGATAAATATTCGCTAGTTTGGTGAGGCATAGACAATGCAATGTTTGGACTAATAGCAATAAAGTAAAATAAAAAAATTTTTGTCAAGGAATTGCGATTAGTTCGGAAAGAAGCAATAGTCTATTTCTCCTGAAGCATTTTTAGTCGTATGTTTACCGGGGTATTAAATAAGTACCATTTTTACACCCCCCTCAAAACTTAATTTCCCCTCCTAGCATTATTTTAACTAAATACTTTCCCCCACAACCCCTCACTTCATATAAAGTAGCCAAAATAGAGCTTAGCCAATTCTAAATTTCATCATTTTTTTATGTTATTAATTACACTGAAAAAAAATGAACATCTAAAAAGCACCGATAAATATTCACTAGTTTGGTGTGGCATACACAATGCAATGTTTTGACTAATAGCCCTTTTACTTCACTATAAAAATACTTTAAAATAATTGAGGATTAAGATTCCATTTTATAGCCTTATCACACGTTTAGTCCAAATATATTCCTCCGACGATTTCTCATAGGCCACTGGTCTAATTTGGCTTTTGTGTGTGCCCCATTGTTTTTGTGTGGGTTTCATTGTAACTGAATCCCCGTGTAACTGAACCCCAAGCAACTGAACCCCCGTGCAACTGAACCCTCGTGCAACTGAACCCTCGTGCAACTGAGCCCTCTTTAACTGAACCCTCATGCAACTCAACCCCCGTGCAACTCCACCCCATTTAACTAAACCCTCGTGCAACTGAGCCCTCTTTAACTGAACCCTCATGCAACTCAACCCCCGTGCAACTCCACCCCATTTAACTAAACCCCGTTTAACTGAACCATCGTGCAAGTGAACCTCCGTGCAAGTAAACTCCCCGTATAATCGAACCCCCGTATAACCGAACCCCCGTACAACTGACCCCCCTGTGCAACTGAATTCCCGTATAATCGAACCCTCGTATAACCGAACCCCCATACAGCTGAACCCCCTGTGCAACTGAACCCCTTAAGCTATCTGATAAATGGTGCTTACCATAGAAGTTACAGCTAGCTCGCTACAAAGTGTTCTTGGGGCATAGTGAATCACGCTTTCTCTCCTCAAATTCCTGTTAGTGCTGCCAGTCTCATGATTGAGCTTTGGTCATTTTTGACTTGACGCCTGAATATCTGAGTCCTGGAAATAAAAATAAATTTTTAGTTATTCACTAGGTATTTAAATACGATGTATGAAAAAAAATACAATTTCAACTATTAGCTACATTTAAAATTTATTCAGAATATTAATGGTGGGCACCCCTTCCCACAACTCCTCTTTTTTTCTTCAATAATTACCCCCTTTAGTAAATACACACGCGTACATACAATGATCGACTCAATTATATATGACACGGAAGATAATTGCTATCTCTTGAGTTACAAATAGAAATTGTTGGGAACACTATTTTACCCTGATATATTTATACCTTGCCATCTGCTTTGAATTAGTGAAAAAAATACGATCTGAAGCATTTCAAGTCAGATGTTTACTGGATATTAAATAAAAACCATTTTTACACATCCTTCAAAATTGAATTCCCCCTCCTAGCATTATTTTTAACCCCAATTATTAAGTTCGGTTAAGCTATGAATGCATAAACGCTTTTTTTAAATACGATGTATGGAAAAAAAATACAATTTCAACTATTAGCTACATTTGAAATTTATTCAGAATATTAATGGTGGGCACCCCTTCCCCCAACTCCTCTTTTTTTTCTTCAATAATTACCCCCTTTAGTAAATACACACAGGTACATACAATGATCGTCTCAATTATATATGACACGGAAGATAATTGCTATCTGTTGAGTTAAAAATAGAAATTATTGCGAACGCTATTTTACCCAGATATCTTTATATCTGGCCATCTGCTTTGAAGCTAGCGAAAAATATACGATCTGAAGCATTTCAAGTCAGATGTTTACGGGATATTAAATAAGTACCATTTTACACATCCTTCAAAACTGAATTCCCCCTCCTAGCATTATTTTTAACGCCAATTATTAAGTTCAGTTAAGCTATGAATGCATAAACACTTTTTTTTAAATACGATGTTTGAAAAAAAAAATACAATTTCAACTATTAGCTACATTTGAAATTTATTCAGAATTTCAATGGTGGGCACCCCTCCCCCAACTCCTCTTTTTTTCTTCAATAATTACCCTTCTTTAGTAAATACACACGCGTACATACAATGATCGTCTCAATTATATATGACACGGAAGATAATTGCTATCTGTTGAGTTAAAAATAGAAATTGTTGCGAAAATCTAAACAGCTGTTATGAACATGTGAAATTTATCGTAGCTTCGAGAGCTTGCATAATTACGGAAAGCTCTCTTTTCTGTGTGAAACTCAAAATGATAGATAATTCTGTGTGAAACTCATAATGATAGATAGGAAATAAAAAATGTTATTTCTTATATTAGTCGACGAATAGTGTATATTTACTTACCAATATAATTCTTTTATTGTCCATTAGAATGAGCGGATTGATTCTTATAGGCTTATTATAACTTCTAATTATCAACTGACACAGAATGAACAATTCGTTCAATATATATAGCAAAAAAAAAGCATGATTTCAACCAACTGTAAACAGGTATTTCTAGAATGAGACCATTCTTTGATTACGCAATTTGATATTTTCTAGTTTCTAGTTAAAAAAAAACGTTATGATGAAAGTGTCTCAAAAACCAGTCTGCTTGCGTTATACAATCACAATTATACTTACAAAACGTGTTTGATCACTTTATAGGTATATAATATAAAAGGTTTGGTCGCTTTTTACAATGTGCACGTCAAACTGCACTGCCTCAGGCGTAGGTTTTCTTGTAGGGTTGATATCAATAGGATGGATACTACTCCCAATGTTAACATTGGGTAAGAGTTGAGGAGGGGCTGTCCCCTCCTCAACGCCTTGCTCTTTATGCTAAAGTTTGACTTTCTTGCAACTCTGTTTTTTTTCAAACAATAAAAAACTTTAGCGTAAAGAGCGAGGCGTTGAGGAGGGGACAGCCCCTTTCATATACGGAGTAATTTCTGTTCGTTTTAAGTTTTAACGTCGTTCCTTACTTTCAGTTAAAAAAACTTGTTGTTTTTATTTAATCGTTAACAGGTTTCATTAATAATCATAGTATACTTACAAAAAAACGGTGTCCTTGTCTAGGTTGCGTCAAACAAATAATAGAAATGGAATTTAAAATTTCTTATCCCTTTAAATACCACAGTAAATTATAACCTGTTAACATCCCCTATTGAATTCCCATGCTAGCTGTCTTTCAAACAGTTTGTAATAACGAACTGTAAGTAAGGAGCGACCCGGCTCAATGGTAACCAAAACTGTAGAAAACGGGTTTTTGATACCAATAGATACATCAAAAGAATCGAATTTCAATGCTAAATCCAGATATATAACTTTTATCAAGTTTAGTCCTACCCATCAAAAGTTACGCGCCTGAGAAAATTTGGCTGATTTTCGAAAAAAGGGGGAAAGACCCCTAAAAATTATAGAACCTTAATGAAAAACACACCATCATATTCATCGTATCAGCGAACCCTACTCTAGAGGTTTCAAGCTCCTATCTACAAAAATGTGGAATTTTGCATTTTTTGCCAGAAGAAAGATCACGGATGCGTGTTTATTTGTTTTTTTTTCCAGGGGTGATTGTATCGATCCAGTGGTCCTAGGATATCGTAGGAGGACTTTATTGGGACGGAAATTAAAAGTTCTAGTGCCCTTTCTAACTGACAAAAAAATGGAGGGCAACTCGGCCCCCTCCCACGCTCATTTTTTTCCCAAAGTCACCTGATCAAAATTTTGAGATAGCCATTTTGTTCAGCATTGTTGAAAATATGATAACTATGTCCTTTAGGATGACTTAATCCCCCGAAGTTCCTGAGGAGAGGGCTGAAAGTTATGAAGTTTACCCAATGTTAACATATAGTATTGGTTATTAGGAACTATACAGACGTTTTCAGGGGGGATTTTTTCTGGTAGTAGGGGGTGGGTGGGTCGGGGGTTATGTGGGAATATATTTCCACGAAGGAAATTGTCATGGGGGAAGGGACATTGCTATGAAGGGGGCGCCGGATCTCCCAGCATTATTTAAAAAAAAGATCAGAAATTAAATATAAAAAAACAAGTTTTCCAACTGAAGATAAGGAGTAACATCAAAACTTAAAACGAACAGAAAATATTACGTGTATGATTGGGTTCATCCCCTAGTCAATACCTCGCTCTTTATGCCAAAGATTTTTTAGTACTTTCATAAGAGCTATTTATTCTAAATAACGTTCTTTGTGATTAAGGGGTCATTTTTAAAGAATTAGCACAAAATTCGAACTTTAGCAGGTATTGACTAAAGTTCTTCGAAAGAGCGAGGTTCTTCGAATGACTTCGAAAGAGCGAGGCATTGACTAGGGGGCAAGCCCCCTAATATACGCATTAAAAATATATGAACATAGAAGTTCGTTACGTAAGTTAATTCGTAAGTTACATATATTTATTTCTAATGAAAACGTTCGTAAATAAAATTAAACAAGTTTCGAGAAAGCCATTTAACCAAATAAAGGTAAAATTAATATGCAAATTTTGTTTTAATTATTCATGTACGGTGAGCCAAAATCAAAACCTGCATTAATTCAAAAACCTTCAAAAATTAAATAAAAAAAACAAGTTTTTTTAACTGAAATAAGGAAAGACGTTAAAACTTAAAACGAACAGAAATTATTCCGTATATGAAAGGGGCTGTCCCCTCCTCAACGCCTCGCTCTTTACGCTAAAGTTTGACTTTCTCGCAACTCTTATTTTTTTTAAACAATAAAAAATTTTGAGTAAAGAGCAAGGCGTTGAGCAGGGGACAGTCCCTTTCATATACGGAATAATTTCTGTTCGTTTTAAGTTTTAACGTCGTTCCTTACTTTAAGTTAAAAAAAAACTTTTTTTTTTATTTAATTTAATTTAGATCGATAGAAAAAGAAAATGTTTTGGAATTAAAAAATGTTTTTTTTTATTAGATATTTTACTAAGTTACCACTCCTCTTTCTAGGAGATTTTTTCCTACTTGACTCGTAGGTTTTTAAACATTTAAATTTGTATACTTAAACAATAATACCACCCAAACAAAAAGTTGCTGTGCCTTGAAATTGTTATTTTGTTTTTGGGAGTTTTTTGGAACCATTCGAACAATGCCCATAGTGTAAGGATTTGACATGGTTGCTAGAGCACGCGTTTGCTGGATCTGGTTGTTAGGGCGCGCCGACCGGATCCAAAACGCCCCCACTACTAGGGGAAGACTGTTCCCGGGCGCAGTTTCTTTGGGGACACGATTTCTTTTTTACTTTTTGTTTACTTATATTGTTGTAGTGAGTGGGGGGGGGGGGCAAAACCCGACATTTTTCCTGGTGGCTGAAAACCCAAGCTACACCTTTGTTCTAAGAATCCTTTCTTTTTCAAAAAAAAAAAACAACAAAAAACAATGCCTCAGATATTTTCAAAACTCAAGCCTCAAACTATAGGAAATCCTATTTCTTTTTGCTTGAACAATTACTAATAGATCATTAATCAGCCATATCATAAATCTTGCAAATAACCAGTGTTACCCAGATTATTGAACCGTCAACTTATTTGACAGCGCTAACTGATTTATAACGGAAACTGATTGGGCAAAAACGTCTCATTACTAGTTTTTTTTTTAGCTGATCTTTGGAACTTGATAACGTTGATTTCGAGAAGAATAAATTCTAACATAAAACAAAAAAAATGAGGTTTTATTGATAGCAAATTTGTTAAACATAAAAGCGTTTCATGGATAAACTTTCCAAAAATCTCCATTTCTCTGGCATTTTGTTGGCAAAATGCTGTTTGTGTTGGCCTTTGTTGCCCTCTTCCACTATTTTGCCCTTCAGGTCATGACTTCACTCTATGTATTTATTAAATAAAAAAAAGTTTTTTTTTAACAGAAAGTAAGGAGCGACATTAAAACTTAAAACAAACAGAAATTATTCAGTATATGAAAGGGGCTGTCCCCTCCTCAACTCCTCGCTCTTTACGCTAAAGTTTTTTATTGTTTTAGAAAATAAAGTTGCGAGACAGAGTCAAACTTTAGCGTAAAGAGTGAAAAGTTGAGGAGGGGACAGCCCTTTTGTCTGACGCAGCATAAACAAGGGTTTCTCACTGCAGAAACTATATTTAAACCAAGGGTGGATCACGGACCTTTTTAAGGTGGTGGTGGGGGGGGGTAGAAAATTGGTTGATCCGATAAATTTGCATAACAAGCAAGTTTGATTACGGAAACTTGCGTTAATTAAGTAAATTACACTACTTTGGGGGCACGCCCTCCTCCTGCTGGATCCGCCACTGATTAAACTTTAGTTTTTGGGGCTTAGGGGGAAAAAGTTACCTTGGTTAGGTTAGGTTCCGTATTTAATATATGCTATGCTTTACCCCCCTCCCCCTAATCTGCAAATATATAGCCCAAATTTGTTCATAAACTATTATATTTTCATCCTATTTTTTATTACATTAGCATTAACGAAACTTCACTTATCGCTCGCTTACCGGATTCTTAACCAGTACCGAATTTTTTTTTTTACAGGCTATTGCAATTGTGGATATTCTTGAATTGTTCAATTGGACATATGTCTCCACAATAGCATCTGAAGGAACTTATGGTGAGGCTGGTATTGAGGTATTTCACAGACGTGCTGCTGAAAGGAACATTTGCGTTGCTGTTGCAGAGAAAGTTCCAGATCATGCTGACGCTAAGCGATTTGACCAGATAGTGGAAAGCCTTTTGAAGAAACCAAATGCGAAAGCTGTTGTCTTGTTTACAAGAGCAGATGACATTAGGTACGCTTTCCATTTAAAAAAATTAATTTAAGATCAATTTTCAAAAAATTGATCTTATTTGATGGTATAATGTGTCTTCATTTTATTTACGAATTGGCTTAGACCTAGTTAAACACAGAACCTTGTGGGTCTGTTGTTTAAAAGAGAATATAACATTCGATTTTAATTTTGATAAACTGATAATTTAAATTAATGGGTTAATGTAATTAAATTAATTTTACTTATTTTAACGAGTAATTTTATTTGATGGATTTTATCTTGAGGATTAACTATCAAAGTAGTTTATATTTCAAAGACATGATAATAACAAACTGGTCACAAGATTTCAAAATACAAAAGATTTGAGCTAGTGCTAAAAATATAAGCAGGCTGAATTGCCACTGAAATTATTGTAAATTAGTGGAAGATTTCCAGGGGCGATAAAAATGAACATCAAAAGGTCTCCCTCTTGGGACTTAAAGAACGTCAAAAAGTAAATCTAAGTTATTTGAAATTAGCGTAAGATTGCACCAAATGCGTTGGAGAATACTGGGTTAGGTTTTCGGCATAGTTCATTCCTGACCACGTGTTTCACACCGGAATTCTCGCGGGTTTACCCTCTATTTTCAATATTTTCCCCAAAATTCACTTATTTTTTACATTTGTTTAAGTTTCACACCACGTGTTTCACACCGGAATTCTCGTGGGTTTACCCTCTATTTTCAATATTTTCCCCAAAATTCACTTATTTTTGACATTTGTTTAAGTTCCAATAGTGATATCTTGTGATATCCGATTTTATTTCTTTTGCTTTTAGTTTTAAGTTTCTACTTTTTAACTTTTATTATTTCCCATTTTTATTGAAGGGTAGGCTATTTTGATTCCTTTTCTTATGTTTGGTGATATTTTCTGCTAACTTTTACATTTCAATTTGTTTTACTTTTTTAGCTTTATCTTCTCTCATAAGTTTTTGGATTTTGTTTCATCTAATTTTGGGACATTTGTGAAATCCTGTTCTTGCACTAAAAATGATTTAGAGGGTATTCCTTAAAATAATTGTATGTACCATTGTGGAATAGACACTAATACTCATATTTCTAGATAAATAATCAATATCTCATACATCACTATTGACACATATTTCCACAATTTAATTACACTGTTCTTACTCGAACACACACATCTACATTACATATTTCATAAACCACTCATATTTCATGTAGGCCTACTCATATTTCTAAGTAAACCACAAAAGCATGCCTTCACTTCAAACAATTATGGAATTCACATGAGAATTTTTTTTAATAAATAGCTGTCTAAAACAAAAAAAAATCCTCAGGAAATGACCTCGATTCAAAGAGAGGCCCCTTTGAACCGATTGAAGATGTCTTTGAGATTACAAGATGTTTCTTTTTTATTTGCTTTTCTCATAAACATAGGTGACACAGCAGCACTGCCTAAGTAAAGAGCAAAGTGGCTTCCATGCATTGTTTATTGGTTCTTTATTCCGATCGGGTTATTTCGTACGGAAGGAGTGACCGTAGAAACTTCGGAGGGGGCTCATTTGGTTATAAATAAAAAGTTCTGGCGTCCTTTTTGAGAGTGGCTAGTAATCTGAAGGCAGCCATTCCCTCCTCTCATGTCTTTTTAAATACATGCTACCCCCCCCCCTGCAAAGATATCTGATCAAAACTTTGAAATAGGAATTTTGTTCAAAATAGCCGAAAGATTAAACAGATATGTCCTCAGGGATGACAAGACGCCAACAGTCCCTCGGGAAGAGGTAAAGACTTACTCAGGTTTTTTTTCGGAGAGGGATCAGTAAAAAGAACTTTAAAACTCGAATAAAAAAAATTGTTTAAATGCATTTTTGTTACGTTTTTACTAGCCGGACAAATATTTCAGGGGTGGGGGTTCAAACCCGTTAACATCCTCCCCAGGATACGGCCTTGGTCAAGGATCATAAAATATGCAAGTTGCCCATTTTTACGTATAGTTTTTATAGAAGGAAGGGTTGCATGTTTAATCCTGGGTGTCCAATTAACTCGAAACTTTCAGGAATCGTTCTCTGGACCAAGGATATCAAATATTCTCTTAGAATTTTTTGGGGGAGAGGTAGGGGGAGGGTTAGAGACCCTTACGTTGGCCAAAAAATTTATTGTTCTTCATTAGTTTTAAATTGAGTAAACTCATACGGATTTTTCACTAGGCCAAGATTCTCATAATTTCCCAAAAGTATACTCTGGACGAATGCCCTAACGAGGATAGGCTGGGTATAAAAGGTTGGAGCTATTTCGGTATTGTGAGATGGTTTGGGGTCTAGGCCCCGTCATAAGCTCCTTCCTCTAACCCTATCTCCGAAAGGGAAACCCCGCTTACGTGGCCTCATAGTGGCGTAAAGCATTTCTCGAGTTTCTCTGTCCAGAACCGTGATTTTAAACTGTGCTGCTATGTAACGCAGCGGAGTGCCGTTTCTCAAGGAATTTATAGCCTTATAAACGAGACAGCATTGCGCTGGATTGTAATTAACGGATAATTCTTATTTATACTGTTTGTTTTGGTGGGCTTCTTTGGGCTGAAAAACCTCTTTCTAGCCAAGTTATCTTTTTGGGCTTTCTCCCTACTGCACCATAATCAAACAGTTTGTGGTAACAAACTGTAAGCAAGGAGCGACCCGGCTCAATAGTAACCGAGACTCTAAAAAACGGAATTTTGATACCAATAGATACATCAAAAGAATCAAATGTTTATGCTTATTTCAAATATGTAGTTTCATCAAGATTTGTCTTGACCATCAAAATTTAAGTGCCTGAGAAAATGTGCTTTATTTTCGAAAAAAGGGAGAAACAACCCCTAAACGTCATAGAACTTTAATGAAAATCACACCATCAGATTCAGTGTATCAGAACTCTACTATAGAAGTTTCAAGCTCCTATCTGCAAAACAGTTTTGCAGATAGGAGCTTGAAACTTCTATAGTAGAGCAAAAAATGCAAAATTCCACAGTTACTGTGGAATTTTACATTTTTTGCCAGAAGAAAGATCACGGATGTGTTTATTTTTTTTTTTTTTTCCAGGGGTGATCCTAACGATCCAGTAGTCCTAGAATATGGTAAGAGGGCTGATTCAAACGAAAATTAAAAGTCCTAGTGCCCTTTTTAAGTCACCATAAAAGTTGGAGGGCAACTTGGCCCCCTCCCAAGCTCATTTATTTCCCAAAGTCACCCAATCGAAATTTTGAGATAGTCATTTTGTTCAGCATAGTGTAAAATCTAATAAATATGTCTTTGAGGATGACTTAATCCCTCACAGTTCTCGGGGGAAGGGCTGCAAGTTAAGAACTTTTCCCATGGTTTACATATAGTATTGGTTAATGGGAAGTAAACAGACATTTTCAGGAGGGATTTTTTCTGGTGGAGGGGGGGGGGGTCGGAGCAGGGGTTTTGGAGGAGGATCTTTCCATGGAGGATGTTCCTTGGGGAAAGGGACATTTCTATGAAGGGGGTACCGGATTTCCTAGAATTATTTAAAACACGATCAGAAATTAAATAAGAAAAACAAGTTTTTTCAATTGAAAGTAAGAAGCAACATTAAAAAGAACAAAAATTATTACGTATATGAGGGGGTTCGTCCCCTAGTCAACTCCTCGCCCTTTACGCTAAAGTTCTTTTCAGTACTTTCAAAAGAGCTATCTTTTCTAATTAATCGGCCTTTGTGATTCCGGGGTTTGTGATTCGAACAAAATTCGAACTTTAGCATAAAGAGCGAGGTATTGACTAGGGGGCAAATTCCATAATATACTTAATAAAAACAAACGAATATAGAAGTTCGTTACGTAAGTTAATTCGTAAGTTATGTCAGAACAAAATTTCGAGAAAGCCATTTAGCCAAAAAAACTGAAATTAATATGCAAATTTCTTTTTAATTATTCATGCACGGTGAGCCAAAATCAAAGCTGTATTAATTCAAAAACGTTCAGAAATTAAATAAAAAAAAAAAACAAGTTTTCTAAACTGAAAGTAAAGAGCGACATTAAAACTTAAAAGAAACAGAAATTATTCCGAATATGAAAGGGGCTGTCCCCTCCTCAACGCCTCGCTCTTTACGCTAAATTTTGACTCTGTCTCACAACTTTATTTTTAAAGCAATAAAAAACTTTAGCTTAAAGAACGAGGCGTTGAGGAGGGGACAGCCCCTCTCATATACGGAATAATTTCTGTTCGTTTTAAGTTTTAGTGTCGCTCCTTACTTTCAGTTTAAAAAACTTGTTTTTTTTTATTTAATATCGGTAGGAACGAATATGTAATGGTTTGGACGTAATAGGGTTAAGATTGCTCGTCCAGGACGTCAAATCTTATTGATAGAAAAACATCGCCAAGTGTGGAAAACCATGTAGTGACCAAAATTGACCCAGGATTGCACAAAGCCTCCATTAAACTGGAGGTCCCATAGACTTCTATTTTAAAGGTGGATATGCCTTCTTGACAACCAAGATGCACACAGTGTCTTTTGATTTACGTTAAAACCTCCCTCAACAAATTCAGACATTTGGGAATTTCAGAAACTCACATCCCACGGATAGGATTTAGTTATTATAGAATTTAGATAACGATTTTATTTTCAAACGCCATAAAAACGGTCATACAAATCAGCGGCAGTTTTCATCATAATAAGACACCAAACATATGAAAATCACAGCCATAGCCATCGTCCTGCAAAAATATACATAGATTCGAAATATCACAGATTCAAACTAAACAGAGTCAAACAGAGTCAAGTTTAAAAAGAATAATGAACTAAAGAAAATAAATATATACAATTATTGACGAGTGGGTGCAGAATTAAAAATCTTGACGAATGAGGGAACAAAAATACTTGCGTACCGCATATGCCGTGCTGGTACCGGCTGAATTTTTGGTAACGGTTGAGCTACATTTCGCGGGAGCCTTTGGCACGAAGGGAGATGCTCAGGGAGGATGATTCCACGAAGCCGCGTTTTTTTCAAAATACCGACACAAAATTTAAAACACATTTCATCACGGTGTGTCGATAGAGCTTTAAGTGAAAATTGTTTCAAAAGGAAGCAATAAGGGACTTTGGGAGATTTTGACACTACCAGAAGAGCTCAGTACTGGATCTTCTCCAGGCGTTCCTTCTGGTCCGAAGTCAGGCCGTAATGCCAAACGGGACAAGCATATTCTACCAGCGGTCTGACAAATGTAAGAAAAATACACAATAGGAGAGGGGTTGGAACACCATGACGAGCAAGGAATTTTAAGGAAAGGATACCCGGTTTTGCCCGTTTGATCATCTCCTGTGGCTGTTTTTCCCACTTCAGGTCATGTGTGAGATATATTCCCAAGAGTTTGATATCCATGATACTTGAAACATTCTGTAAAGCAAGGGATAAACTGTCCCTTAGAAAAGAGAAAGTTAATATGAGTGATTTTTCACGATTGAAGATCATTTTGCCCTCCTCAGCTTGACGCGATAAACTCATCATTATTCTATCTGCCTCACTTGAAACACTCTTTTCACCCAGCTCCAGTACGGATAGATCATCAACGAATTTGAAGCGATCCGACTCATCATTTGCCAACTCATTAACCATAACCAAAAAAAGCAGAGGGTCTAAAATTGTTCCCTGGGGAACTCAACAGTAAATTGGCAGGAGATCAGAATAGGCTGATTTATACTTAGTTTTTTGGCTTCTACCTGAAAGAAAATTTGCAACTATTCTTATCAAATATACATCAAAATTAAAATTTGTCAATAGCTTGAGGATAAGTTTGCTGTGGCAGATCAGGTAAATGCTTTCTTTAAGTCAATCGCGATGAGGTTGACCCAGCGTTCCGGTTCAACTAGAGGCTTTAAAATCTTATCAAGTAAACTAACTAAGTAATGGCTTGTTGAACTCTTGGGAATATTACCGAATTGCTGAGGGTCAATTTTATGCAGAATAAAAGTTTTGAGCCACCCAGCGATGAAACTTTCATAAATCTAACTAAAAATCGATGTCATCGTAATAGGCCACACACCAGTAAAATTACAGGGGGCTCCTTTTTTGGGGATAGGGGTTATGAATCCACTTATCCAAATTCGCGGATACTGGCCTGACATTGTAATCTTGTTAAACATTAAATTTAACGGAACACTGAAAAATTCAGGAAAAACCTTAATGAGGTCAACAGGAATCTCGAGTGGTGTAATACTGGTCCTCTTCAGTTTCATCAATTTGAGGTGAACTTGAGTTTCTGTGATGATTGGGAAATCCATAAGATATGGAGAAGCATGCGGAAAATCCTCCGAGCTTAGTTGTGGAAGTGACTGAACAATCGCTGCCAGGTGAGTGTTTAGGCGATCTGCAATTTCCTTGTCCGGCTCATCTTAGCCAAAATCCAATCCAGTCTGCGTTTTACCTGTCATTTGCTTTATCCTTTTGTACCACTGTCCAGGCTTAGAATCCAATAAATGACATGCTTCCTTTTGGTGGTACAGCGCCGCTGTCTGGCGGGTCATTCCTCTGATTTTATTCTTCAGGGTAGTGGCTTCTTTATGTTGTTTGTTCCTGAAAAGTTGTCTCATTTTCCTACTTAGTGCTTTGATTTCTTTTGTAACATATGGACGATCTGCTGAAAAACGTTTGTTAACTTTTTCAGGAAAATAGAAACGGTACTTGCCGAGAAGTTTTTCTTGAAAAGTAGTGGCCATTTCATCAGCATTAGCCGTAATAAATATACCGTCCCATTTTTCAGTCGCGAGCCAATTACCGAAACCAAACAATCTGCTGTTTGTCATTGGCAGACTTGTAGTTGTTTCTGTAGTGTACGTGACCCAGACTTTGCTTATGGGGTATAGCTCAAGGGTGAAGTGGTAGCTTCCTCCTATTGGGGGCCTGGGGAGGGTTTCCTGTAGAATTGAGACATGTTAGTAGCTATGCAGTTCAGAGCCGTACCACGTTTTGTTGTTGGGCAATTAACTAACTGTTTTAGACCTAATCCTGCTTCCAAAGACTCAAGTCGTAGTTCGCTAGCGTCACCAAGCAGGAACATACCACCCGTGGGGTATTTATCCTGTGCGTAGTCAGCGCTCAATTGAAGTTTTTTCCGGAAAGCTTTTTGAGAATTGACATCTTGTCCTGGCGAATAATAAAAAACACAAACAGCTATACCATTAAAATGGGAGGGCAGGCGTTTGGGCTTTGCAAATACCCAAAGAATCTCATCATAATCATCGAGCGCAGGTACTTCTATCTGAGAAGCAGGAATTTTCTTATTAATATAAATTGCAAGACCTCCTCCCTTTTTTCCAAGCCAGTGGTCATCCGGGCGTAATTTTATCATTTTATTATAACCGGATAAACTGAGTAGATCCGGATTTTGCCTATGAACCTCTGTTACTGCTACTATTCAGGCTCCAATTACTTGATCTAAATTCTCCAGCTCAATAATATTATCCGTATTTAAACTTTCCACATTACTATACAAAAAACTAGGCAGAGCAAAAATGTTAGAAGAGTATTCTTTTACCTTTGTTTTCACCTTAGTCCTTGGGCAGACGGTTTCCTGGTGTTCTAACGATTCTGCAAGATCAATTTCTTCAAATGAAGAAAACCTGTTACTAAGTGGGACGGCGTGGCTTATAGTCGAAACGCGAATTTATTTACTCAGGCAGGATGGACGGGGTATGTGCGCAGGGATTAGGGCTCTAATATTTTGCAGATTTAAAAACATGGATCCATAAAATATCTGTTGCGCTAGTTCACCCGAAACATGTCCTGAAAGCGTCAACTTAATACCCTTAATCATTACTGAGATATTGCAGGTATGCCTTTATTACAATCAAGATATACATAGTGTCTTTTGGTTTACTTTTAAAACCAACCTCAACATTTTTGGAAAGTTTCCAGAACACCCTTACCTGTTCATGAGGAATTGTAATTACGCCCTTTTGACTACCTGAATGCCCAGAGTGTCTTTTTTTATTAAATTGAACATCCCCTCACCTTGCCTGAAAGTTGCAACTTAATACCCTTAGCCGTTTGTAAAATAATGCAGATACTCCCTTTTGATAACTTGGATGTTTAAAGTGTCTTTTGATTTAGTTCAGAGTCATCCTCAATATTTCTTGAGAATTTCAACTTGATACCCATGGCTATGTCTGAAATATTGCAGATACGTCATTTTGACAACCTGGATGACCGTAGTGTCTTTTGGTTTACTTCAATATCCCCATTAAAAATCCCCGAGAGTCTCAGCTTGATACTCTTAGCCGTTCCTAAGATTATTGCAGATATACCTTTATGACAATCTAGATGAACATAGTGTTTTCGGGTTTAGTTTATTGTCTTCTGCTTTTGTTTAATTTCTCCCTTAATAATCCCTAAGAGTCAATTGTTAATACCAAAAGTCTTTTTGAGACCCAGCATCCAACATGTCGACCTTTCCCAATCGCTGGGAAACATGCATAATTTACAGACCTTGCCTCAGAGACTGCGATGGTCATGTCGTCCCGGGAAACATAGTTTATGGGCCTTTCGGCTGTTTTGAACAATATAGCTTTGAAATTTGATGGGATGTGAGAGGAAAGGGCAAAAAGAAAGGGCATGATAGGGGGCTGCTTCCCCGATAATCACTTTGGGCTCTTCAAAACCGTACTAGTTCCCCGATAATCACTTTGGGCTCTTCAAAACCGTACTAGAACTTTCAATTTCCGGTCGAGTTAACCCTCTTTGAATTTCTCTATGACAACTCCTTTCATTCAAAGTGATCTTGGTAAAACGTTACATGAGGCCATATCGCTCTTTACCTAGGCAGCACTGGTGTGATACCAATTACAAGATATATATTAAACATATTCTCCTTTATAACAATGATTATTAAAAGACCTTATTTTTGGCAACCGAAGGTAAGGAGCAACATTTAAACTTATGGAATAATTGCTGTTTATTTTAACTTTTGATGTTGCTTCTTACTCTCACTTGGCAAAAAAACATGTTATTTTCTCCTGTTACCTCCTGTAGAGCAAATAATAAAGGCATAGGACAACAAAAATACTCCTGGGAATCAAGATGGATTAGATCCTCAAAACCAACTATATGTTTATCTTAAGGCTTAATGAGACTTGGGATATTTGGGAATTAAAATGCCCTCTTTGAAACATATGCTCCCTTTCCCCACCTACAAGATCACCCAGCGTCCCTCCTTCATAATAACTGATGCATCCCTGTTTATAATTTTGGGAAATATGGGAAAATCAGTTTAGTTGAACGAAGCTTTAAAATAAATGTCAAAAACATTTTTTCCAGAATAAGAAGGGAGGTATCACCTTGCAGTGAGATTAATTCCTATATCCCCTTCCCCATATCCGTTTTTATATTTATCGGAGGTCTCATGGAGCGTTAGACAATTTTGAAATTGAATCCTCCCAGGCTACTTAATCCCCCACCGACCCTGCCGAAAAATCAAGTAAATTGACTTAGGCAAATGAAGCATTAAAATAAATGCCTTTAAAACCACATTACAGGCATTGCTTGGAATGAATGCGCCACCGCATGGCTTTACTTCCTGTGCAACTGGGAAGATCAATATATCGTTTTCTGATACTTCGGCTATCTCAGAATATTCAGTTGATAGTAATTTGATCCTCTTTGTGGCCAAATCGGAATTTGTTGTCATAAAATGAGAGAAAACGCCACTTTTTCACGGCACAGTCGTTTTGGTCACTTAAAAAGCGCTCTTGAAATTTTTATTTTCGTGGTTATCAGACCTTCTCCGATATTTTAGAACTACTGAATCGATACGATCACCCCTGGTAAAAACAAAAATAAATCCTAGGAAAAAGAAATGGGTACGATTTACACTAAAAAACCGGTTGGGTTTTTCAAATAGGAAATCGAAAGTTCTAGAGCTCTTTCTTAGGGTTGAAAATGATTTACGATCAGACAGTCCCGTGCTCTTTTTTACCCTTCTTAGCAGCTCCCAAGACATCTGACAAAATTTTGAGATTACTGTTTTGTTCCAAACAGTCAAAAGGTTCAATAAATATGTTTTCGGAGTCACATAGCCTCCCAAGCCCCTAAGGCATTAGCCCTTAAATTATGAAGGTTGCTAATTGTTTGGACATTGGATTTACCTCATGCGTGGATTTGGGAATCTAGTTGAAGCCTTCAAGGAGTCTTGTGGAAAGGGGGAGGGGTTTAAGCTCACCTCAAGTTTTGAGTTTGGTTTGGGAGCAGAAGGAATTCGAAAGACACTGTGTGTATACAGGTCACCAAAATAATTTATCTAAAAAGAAGATATCTGGTTATTTTGCAGACTTTATGAATCGACAGAGAAGAACCGATAACCATACGCGATGTATTTACCTCAAAACGAAGTTTGTTATCTTACCTCCAACTTACCTCTACGGTAAGAAAACACCTTTCTGGACACTAGACTCACCTTAATTTTTCTTAAAGCTAAGAATTATCTCATTAAAACTGTGTGAGTGATAAATCAAAATTTTCTTATCTTCCATCGGGCGCGTAAATATTCTTCTAAAGAAAAGAAGAATTATGATCAACGTCTTAAGACGCTTACGTATTTCATAATTTATATTGAAGCTTAAATGGGATTTCTTTTGTATGTCTTGGGGATTTATGTGGGGATATTCACATTCCAGTGTCCCTGCCAATTTGTCTAGTGTCGAAACTTACTGATACTGGAGAATTATGCAACTACCGCAAGGATTCACCAGTCAATTAAAACGAGACGAAGATATAAACAGAAGTCAGTAAAACTTAAGTCGGTTTATTGGTCGCCTGGCTGGGGGCCTCCTTTGATCTAAAATCAGCGCAGCAGCCTCCTAATCTAAAAACCCAGGAAGTACGACATAAAGGTATTAAAAACAGGGATTCTGACCGTAAATTTAGGGGCTCAAGAAAATCAACAAAGTAGTTTAAAGGACATGGTACTGCCTCCGTGTATACCAATTATTGGCAGGATCATTATTTGCCGAAGCTGTTAAGCAACAGAACTTAATAACATATATAGAAAAATATAGAGGGTGAATACGATCGGTGGCTTCTCAGCCTCCTATGAACGAAGATACTATCATTGGCTTACAAAGGGGACCAGAATACACAGGCTATTACCCCAACTTTAGAAACTTTTGGGTTCTCAAAATAGGCAAGCTGCTCCCCCGTCTTTGATCAAAAGTTGTATCGACCCCTGTACTAAAGCTCTGATTTTAATGAGAACCAAGAGGCTATAAAAGTCAGACTACAAGTCTTGTTTAGAGTAGAACTTGGTTGAAAGCTAAGGGATGCACAGCAGGATTTTTTTTTTTCGGGGGGAAGAGTTATCACCAGATTATCACCAGATTGGCTCGGACAAGGTACGAGCAAACTTGGACAACTTTAAAAGGGAGCTTTTACGCACAAATCTTTAAAATATTTCTAGAAGGATGTTCAGCATAATCATATTGGAGATTCCTACCCTGTCCTTCCAAATTCAGGTGTATTTCATGGTATTCAGTATTTTTATCTAAAATAATTTCCAAAATCACATTAGAATAACCTTTGCACAATATTATATTCTTTACAAAAATTAATCGAAGCTAAAATAAAAAAAAAAAAAATGCCAACCTTTTTGCACTTAAATGAAACAGCATAAAAAGTATTAAATTGTCTACATATTTATAAAAGCCCTTAACAGTTAACAATCGCCTTTTTCTTTTACGATGCAAATGAAATATAATAAAGAAGCACTCAAAGTTCTTATCATTGCAAATACTTGTAAAACACAAAAGTGGTTCCTTACCAAACATTTGAAAGGGAGGAGGAGATCTGTTTCTCAAAATAGTTAAATTTAAGTCTGAATAAAAAAAATTGTTTCATATGGGGGGGGGGGAGTCCATTGAGTCAATCTCGATAGTTATTCTTACACCCTACCCTTTGACTGTAGATATGATTAGGTGTATCTAGAGTTTTCACGATCTTAATCCAAGTCATGCTCAGTTTCGAAGTTTTTGTTTTACTTAACCTTTTTTCAATATTTACAAAAGTTTCAGGGTTATGAGGTATTTCAGGAGAAGTTATGCACTTATATATCGACGTTTAAATCTGTACAAGTTTAAATTACTAACGAAGGGAGAAACTGATTTGGAAGAGAACTTTGGGGGTTTAACGGGACTATATACCTGACAATGACATCTTATTATTTAATAGATAAATAAAAATATAAAATGAAAATCGGAATTGATTTCAATATCTACATATACCTATATTTATATGACAGGGGAAAACTGATAAGAAAGAAAAATTTGGTAATTGGACCTGAGGTATTTAACACAATTGGGCCTTGATGTAGAACATGGGTAAATATAAAATAAAAACAGAAATATACTTAATGTACCTTTTTAAAGAAAAGTTTTTTTCAGCTATATCCCAATGTAGAACAAACGTAAACAAGAGAGGAAAAAATACCAACTAGCTTTCTCTTTTGGTTCTCATATTATTCTTTGTGATTTTACTTTGCCATTGCGTTTGTTATTTGTTCTTTTCTCAGAAATAATCTTGAATCTCTTCTCCCATACCCTTTGCTGAATTTTTGGAAATGGTTAATATGAGATATTTTTTGAGAAGGTATACACTTTTACTTTCACTCCCTTATACTGCTTTACATTACTCTTTCACATTTACTCCCCACTCCTTTACATAAGCGGACTTTTACCCTCACTACCTGTGTGTGGTGGTGAAAAAATTTAAATCTTGCTTCCAACATCAACCTCAATATGAAATACTGACATCTGTGTTGTAATATGCAAATTTTTGAGTCAGATTAGAGTACTGTCTGCCTAGACCAGAACTAATGGTAGTTAAGACTGAATCTGTATTACATGCAATTAAATTGCAACGGCTATTGCCTCTTCTAGCAATGATTGAAGCCCGTCTCCTGTTGACATTCTGTGAAGGGGTTTGTGGGATCTCAGAACTTTATTTTGGAATTTTCATCAAGCTACCATCTCTTTCGGGACATCCCCCTTTTTCTAAAATTATGCCAGATTTTTGCGCCGGTAGCTTTTGATGAACACCTTTAAACTTTATTTATTTTTGCAGGTTTGGAATAATAAAAAAAAAAAATGCTTGCATTAATTGTTTTAAAATTTTCGCTTTTAGAGTTTCGGGTGCTATGAAAACGGGTCGTTTTTTGCTTGCTGTTCCTTATCAAAACTATTTGATACTATTTGAAAACTATTTGAAAACTATTTGAAAACTATTTGATACTAAATTCTTCCCCTGAATTACAATATGATAATAAAACATTTTAAATACCAAAAATATAAACTTTCTAGAATTTTTTACTTGGCATAACAGTAGTAAGTCGTATAAAGGTTAAAAATATACATTCAGATATACGCCTAAGGCATAGATATGTGTGTAAGTTTTCAACGAATTGTACGGTTACCAGGGTCATTAGCAAAGAGGTAACATTTCTATAGATGGTATAGTAATTTGAAATATCATATGGAATTTGCTTGAAGGTATATACTTTGCGTACGTGCCCGTACCAAACAGGTTGGTTATAATCTGTTCTGCTTCAAGTTTTTTCTGGCACAATTAACTGAATTTCTATTTCATCACATACAAGTTTTTTTTTTTTTAGGTTAGGTCCGTGTCGGAAAAACAGGTGTATCTTTTTTAGTTTTCTTTACATTATATATTAGTAAGAGAATTGAATTCAAAGAGAATAGTTTTTATTTGCAAGGATATTAGTAGAGGAAAAAATGAGGGGTGCATTTACATTATTGGAGATTAATGATGGAGCTAACAACAGTGATGTAATTACTTCTTTAGTTTACGAGATTTGCGAATTTTTTGCGAAAAGATATTTGCATAGACGCTTACAAGGGACATTGCTAGAAAGTATTCAATAGCTTAATTGAAAAGTAACGATAGAATGACATTGTGACTTGACCTAGCTTTACCTCGCCGATGTGGTCTGTATAATACGTAAGTAACGTTTGAAAAATATTGTCAATTTAAAAAGAAATGGCTGAAAAGTGTTATGTGGGGGGTGGTTGCATAGAGGGGTGAGTTGCACGAGGGTTCAGTTAAAGGGGATACAGTTGCACGGAGGGTTTCGGTTATACACGGGTTCAGTTACAAGGGGGGTTCAGTTGCATGGGGGGTATCCCTTTTTTTTTTTTCGTAAATCGGGCTCCCTGTTTTCAAAATCCCTTTTTCTTCTGAGGCGTGGAGCATTTGGTGGCTAGATATTAAACGTAATGAAATTTAGCACGGAGGTTCAGTTGTACAGGGGTTTCAGTTATACAGGGGTTCAGTTACATGGGGGTTCTTTGTGTTAAATAAGTAGTTTTTGTATCATTTAAAAGAACTTTACGGGGATTGAGAGACTCAGTTGCCTAATTCCGTGTGATTTTTCTTTACTTGATGGTCATTAAAAACGAAATTTTTGTGTTAAATAAGTAGTTTTTGTATCTTTTAAAAGAGCTTTACGGGGATTGAGAGACTCAGTTGCCTAATTCCGTGTGATTTTTTTTTACTTGATGGTCATTAAAAACGAAATTTTTGTGTTAAATAAGTAGTTTTTGTATCTTTTAAAAGAGCTTTACGGGGATTGAGAGACTCAGTTGCCTAATTCCGTGTGATTTTTCTTTACTTGATGGTCATTAAAAACGAAATTTTTATGTTAAATAAGTAGTTTTTGTATCTTTTAAAAGAGCTTTACGGGGATTGAGAGACTCAGTTGCCTAATTCCGTGTGATTTTTCTTTACTTGATGGTCATTAAAAACGAAATTTTCGTGTTAAATAAGTAGTTTTTGTATCTTTTAAAAGAACTTTACGGGGATTGAGAGACTCAGTTGCCTAATTCCGTGTGATTTTTCTTTACTTGGTGGTCATTAAAAACGAAATTTTTGTGTTAAATAAGTAGTTTTTGTATCTTTTAAAAGAGCTTTACGGGGATTGAGAGACTCAGTTGCCTAATTCCGTGTGATTTTTCTTTACTTGATGGTCATTAAAAACGAAATTTTTGTGTTAAATAAGTAGTTATTGTAACTTTTAAAGGAGCTTTACGGGGATTGAGAGACTCAGTCGCCCAATTCTGTGTGATTTTTCTTTACGTGATGGTCATTAAAAACGAAATTTTTGTGTTAAATAAGTAGTTTTGTATCTTTTAAAAGAGCTTTACGGGGATTGAGAGAGTCAGTTGCATAATTCCGTGTGATTTTTCTTTACTTGATGGTCATTAAAAACGAAATTTTGGTGTTAAATAAGTAGTTTTTGTATCTTTTAAAAGAGCTTTACGGGGTTTGAGAGACTCAGTTGCCTAATTCCGTGTGGTTTTTCTTTACTTGGTAGTCATTAAAAACGAAATTTTTGTGTTAAATAAGTAGTTTTTCTATCTTTTAAAAGAGCTTTAAGGGGTTTGAGAGACTCAGTTGCCTGTTTCCATGAGGTTTTTGTTTACTTGGTGGTCGTTAAAAACGAAATTTTTGTGTTAAATAAGTAGTTTTTGCATCTTTTAAAAGAGCTTTACGGGGTTTGAGAGACTCAGTTGCCTAATTCCGTGTGGTTTTTCTTTACTTGGTAGTCATTAAAAACAAAATTTTCGTGTTAAATAAGTAGTTTTTGTATCTTTTAAAAGAGCTTTAAGGGGTTTGAGAGACTCAGATGCCTGTTTCCGTGTGCTTTTTCTTTACTTGGTGGTCATTAAAAACGAAATTTTTGTGTTAAATAAGTAGTTTTTGTATCTTTTAAAAGAGCTTTAAGGGGTTTGAGAGACTCTGTAATGCAGTAGTTTTTCAGTAAAGACACTCGATATCCTAAAAGTGTTTAATTCAAACTTTTTTAAAACTTCGAAATTTTTCAACTTTATTTATTTTTTTCTTTCTGTACATAACTTAAAATGTCAAAATATGCTTACAGTTCTAACAATTGCGCTCTGTGATTGGTCAGAGACACGATGTGACTTTCCCACTGGCATTCTATGACCGGTTATTGACAGCGCTCTGTGATTGGTCAGAGACACGATGTGACTTTCCCACTGGTATTCTATGACTGGTTATTGACACAACCTAATCTATTGCATGTATTAAATCAGTATTTTTTACGCAGTGGAACGATAAACACATAAGTCATATCTTTAAAAAAAAAGTGAAGATGGAGCATTTTAATAAAGTGTGTTTACATAACAAGGTTATTGTAGCATTGAATGCCGACAAAGAGAAATATTTAAACTTTGAAACAAGTACAGGTGGTAGCACTATTGGAAATGTATGCATGCATTGTCATGACAGTAAGGAATTAAATTTCTTTGGAATACCGAAAAAATTCAACTCTTATGTTGGTGGTTATGCGAGATTGAGATCTCCAGAGATGATTGCACTCAAAGAGAATGCCAACATAAAAATAATCATTGATGATAGAGGACAACTCCTTGCTACTGTTGCAGGTAACACATTACCTACTGATACATCCAATCGTCACCTTTCAGGTATTAGCATTCAACGGAAGATCAATAAAAGAAAGGCCTACTCTTCTACTAATATCGTAAACCATATCTTGTCTACGTGCCGAAACTGTTACCTGTGTAAAAATAATGTGATAATAGACAGTGAAATTGCCAGAAAAATAAAAAGGGCATTGTCAGAAAATATCACGATGGAATATAAAGATGAATCGATGAAAAACAAAGCACCAGCAAACGTTACTGCCATTGGTCAAACAGTCATTGAACCAAATAATACCAAAGACGAAAAGCATATTGAGCCTTTTGATGAGACACCAGTAAAAATTGTGTATGACTCAAAATGGAATAATGATTATTCTACTGATTACGAACTAAGAGAAGACAATAGCTATAATATCAAGAGAGAACATGGTGAACTATTTTATGGAACAGATTCAAAATGTCCAAAGTTAATTGTTGATATTAATAATGTATCATAATATATTTTTTGCATTAATATTCTACATAGCATTATTTCATTAAAAATATATTTTGCATTACATTGTTATGTGTTCATTATTTTTAGAGTAAGCTAGCATATCAAACGTTTAGAATGTCTAATAAAACGTCGGAGATGTAAGAAAAGGAATTTGCATACATCTATTGTCAGACACATGGGGACAAATTTTTTCTTGAATTCACCTCCTGGATAAATAAAAAAAGACATGTCATTCAAGAAATTATGACGAAACTCTAAGTAAGCTACAAACTCTGTCTTGAAGTTACCTCATGGATACACAATGCAGAAATTTCATTTAAGAAATTATCAAAAATTGTAAGTAAGTAGCAAATTCTTTCAAAAATATGTTAATACGTTTAAGCAATAAATATCTTTAAGCTTAACCCGTCTTTATTCTTTAGAATAGTTTTATTCATTTCATTAAATTATGAAGAAATTGTAAGTAAGTAACAATAGCTTTCTTGAATTCGCTTCCTGCACACAATACAGATATTTAATTCAAGAAATAATAATAAAATCGCAAGTAAGTAATAAAGTCTTTATTGTTTTCCCCTATTGGATACACAATACTGAAATTTCATTCAAGAAATTATGAAGGAATTCTAAATAGCTAACACACTCATGTTACCTCATGGATACACAATGCAGAAATTTCATTTAAGAAATTATCAAAAATTTTAAGTAAGTAGCAAATTCTTTCTTGAATTCGCCTCCTGGGTAAATAAAAAAGACAGTTCATTAAAGAAATTATGAAAAAATTGTAAGTAAGTAGCAAATTCTTTCTTGAATTCACCTGCTGAATAAACAAAAAAGACATTTCGTTCGAGAAATTATGACAAAATTCCAAGTAAGTAACAAACTCTTTATTGTTTTCATGACTTAGATACACGATGTAGAAATTTAATTCAAGAAATTATGAAAAAAATTCTCAGTAAGTAGCAATTTCTTTCTTGAAGTCAACTCTTGGATACACAATACGGAAATTTCATTTAAGAAATTATGAAAAAAAACAATTTCTTTCTTGAAGTCAACTCTTGGATACACAATACAGAAATTTCATTCAAGAAATTATGAAAATATTTGTAAGTAAGTAACAAACTCTTTTTGTTTTCACCTCTTGGATATACAGTACAGATACTTCATTCAAGAAATTATGAAAAAATCGCAAGTAAGTAACTTTTTTTTTCTCTTTATCAAAAACAATTTTCACTTAGCTACACGATGTAGAAATTTAATTCAAGAAATTAGGAAAAAATTCTCAGTAAGTAACAATTTCTTTCTTGAAGTCAAGTCATGGATACACAATACGGAAATTTCATTCAAGAATTTCATGACTCAGATACACGATGTAGAAATTTGATTCAAGAAATTATGAAAAAATTCTCAGTAAGTAACAATTTCTTTCTTGAAGTCATCTCTTGGATACACAATGCGGAAATTTCATTCAAGAAATTATGAAAATATTTGTAAGTAAGTAACAAACTCTTTATTGATTTCACCTCTTGGATATACAGTACAGATACTTCATTCAAGAAATTGTGAAAAAATCGCAAGTAAGTAACTTTTTTTTTTCTCTTTATCACAAACAATTTTCACTTAGCTAAATGATGTAGAAATTTAATTCAAGAAATTATTGAAAAATTCTCAGTAAGTAATAATTTCTTTCTTGAAGTCAACTCTTGGATACGCAATACGGAAATTTGATTCAAGAAATTATGAAAAAATTGTAACTAAGTAGCAAATTCTTTCTTGAATTTACCTGCTGGACAAACAAAAAGAAATTTCGTTCAAGAAATTATGACAAAATTCTAAGTAAGTAACAAACTCTTTATTGTTTTCACGAGTTAGATATACGACCTAGAAATTTAATTCAAGAAATTATGAAAAAATTCTCAGTCTAAGTAGCAAATTCTTTCTTGAATTCACCTGTTGGATAAACAAAAAAAAAAAACAAAAAAGACATTTCGTTCAAGAAATTATGACAAAATTCTAAGTAAGTAACAAACTTTATTGTTTTCACGAGTTAGATATACGATGTAGAAATTAAATTCATGAAATTATGAAAAAAATTCTCAGTAAGTAACCATTTCTTTCTTGAAGTTAACTCTTGGATACACAATACGGAAATTTCATTCAAGAAATTATGAAAATATTTGTAAGTAAGTAACAAACTCTTTATTAATTTCACCTCTTGGATATACAGTACAGATACTTCATTCAAGAAATTATGAAAAAATCGCAAGTAAGTAGCTTTTTTTTTCTTTATCACAAACAATTTTCACTTAGCTACACGATGTGGGAAATTTAATTCAAGAAATTATGAAAAAATTTTCAGTAAGTAACAATTTCTTTCTTGAAGTCAACTCTTGGATACACACACAATACGGAAATTTCATTCAAGGTATTATAAAAAATATTTGTAAGTAAGTAACAAGCTCTTTATTGATTTCACCTCTTGAATATACAGTACAGATACTTCATTCAAGAAACGTGATTAAACACGTTTTGAAACTACATGCTATTTGTATGCCTTTCCTTGGCACCTTTCCAAACGAGCAGGGATTCCCCACTGGTTCCTACACATTGCAAAAAGTGAGTAGTACGAAAACTCCACGTTTTCAACCAGACTGGTTTTTTAGGGACCAATAAGGAGAGATATGCAAATTCGACATAGCTTTATTTCATTTTTTTAAGGTTCATTTAGACGAAGTTACGTGCGCGCACGTAACTTCGTCTAAATGAACCTTAAAAAAATGAAATAAAGCTATGTCGAATTTGCATATCTCTCCTTATTGGTCCCTAAAAAACCAGTCTGGTTGAAAACGTGGAGTTTTCGTACTACTCACTTTTTGCAATGTGTAGGAACCAGTGGGGAATCCCTGCTCGTTTGGAAAGGTGCCAAGGAAAGGCATACAAATAGCATGTAGTTTCAAAACGTGTTTAATCACGTTTCTTGAATGAAGTATCTGTACTGTATATTCAAGAGGTGAAATCAATAAAGAGCTTGTTACTTACTTACAAATATTTTTTATAATACCTTGAATGAAATTTCCGTATTGTGTGTGTATCCAAGAGTTGACTTCAAGAAAGAAATTGTTACTTACTGAAAATTTTTTCATAATTTCTTGAATTAAATTTCCCACATCGTGTAGCTAAGTGAAAATTGTTTGTGATAAAGAAAAAAAAAGCTACTTACTTGCGATTTTTTCATAATTTCTTGAATGAAGTATCTGTACTGTATATCCAAGAGGTGAAATTAATAAAGAGTTTGTTACTTACTTACAAATATTTTCATAATTTCTTGAATGAAATTTCCGTATTGTGTATCCAAGAGTTAACTTCAAGAAAGAAATGGTTACTTACTGAGAATTTTTTTCATAATTTCATGAATTTAATTTCTACATCGTATATCTAACTCGTGAAAACAATAAAGTTTGTTACTTACTTAGAATTTTGTCATAATTTCTTGAACGAAATGTCTTTTTTGTTTTTTTTTTTTGTTTATCCAACAGGTGAATTCAAGAAAGAATTTGCTACTTAGACTGAGAATTTTTTCATAATTTCTTGAATTAAATTTCTAGGTCGTATATCTAACTCGTGAAAACAATAAAGAGTTTGTTACTTACTTAGAATTTTGTCATAATTTCTTGAACGAAATTTCTTTTTGTTTGTCCAGCAGGTAAATTCAAGAAAGAATTTGCTACTTAGTTACAATTTTTTCATAATTTCTTGAATCAAATTTCCGTATTGCGTATCCAAGAGTTGACTTCAAGAAAGAAATTATTACTTACTGAGAATTTTTCAATAATTTCTTGAATTAAATTTCTACATCATTTAGCTAAGTGAAAATTGTTTGTGATAAAGAGAAAAAAAAAAGTTACTTACTTGCGATTTTTTCACAATTTCTTGAATGAAGTATCTGTACTGTATATCCAAGAGGTGAAATCAATAAAGAGTTTGTTACTTACTTACAAATATTTTCATAATTTCTTGAATGAAATTTCCGCATTGTGTATCCAAGAGATGACTTCAAGAAAGAAATTGTTACTTACTGAGAATTTTTTCATAATTTCTTGAATCAAATTTCTACATCGTGTATCTGAGTCATGAAATTCTTGAATGAAATTTCCGTATTGTGTATCCATGACTTGACTTCAAGAAAGAAATTGTTACTTACTGAGAATTTTTTCCTAATTTCTTGAATTAAATTTCTACATCGTGTAGCTAAGTGAAAATTGTTTTTGATAAAGAGAAAAAAAAAGTTACTTACTTGCGATTTTTTCATAATTTCTTGAATGAAGTATCTGTACTGTATATCCAAGAGGTGAAAACAAAAAGAGTTTGTTACTTACTTACAAATATTTTCATAATTTCTTGAATGAAATTTCTGTATTGTGTATCCAAGAGTTGACTTCAAGAAAGAAATTGTTTTTTTTCATAATTTCTTAAATGAAATTTCCGTATTGTGTATCCAAGAGTTGACTTCAAGAAAGAAATTGCTACTTACTGAGAATTTTTTTCATAATTTCTTGAATTAAATTTCTACATCGTGTATCTAAGTCATGAAAACAATAAAGAGTTTGTTACTTACTTGGAATTTTGTCATAATTTCTCGAACGAAATGTCTTTTTTGTTTATTCAGCAGGTGAATTCAAGAAAGAATTTGCTACTTACTTACAATTTTTTCATAATTTCTTTAATGAACTGTCTTTTTTATTTACCCAGGAGGCGAATTCAAGAAAGAATTTGCTACTTACTTAAAATTTTTGATAATTTCTTAAATGAAATTTCTGCATTGTGTATCCATGAGGTAACATGAGTGTGTTAGCTATTTAGAATTCCTTCATAATTTCTTGAATGAAATTTCAGTATTGTGTATCCAATAGGGGAAAACAATAAAGACTTTATTACTTACTTGCGATTTTATTATTATTTCTTGAATTAAATATCTGTATTGTGTGCAGGAAGCGAATTCAAGAAAGCTATTGTTACTTACTTACAATTTCTTCATAATTTAATGAAATGAATAAAACTATTCTAAAGAATAAAGACGGGTTAAGCTTAAAGATATTTATTGCTTAAACGTATTAACATATTTTTGAAAGAATTTGCTACTTACTTACAATTTTTGATAATTTCTTAAATGAAATTTCTGCATTGTGTATCCATGAGGTAACTTCAAGACAGAGTTTGTAGCTTACTTAGAGTTTCGTCATAATTTCTTGAATGACATGTCTTTTTTTATTTATCCAGGAGGTGAATTCAAGAAAAAATTTGTCCCCATGTGTCTGACAATAGATGTATGCAAATTCCTTTTCTTACATCTCCGACGTTTTATTAGACATTCTAAACGTTTGATATGCTAGCTTACTCTAAAAATAATGAACACATAACAATGTAATGCAAAATATATTTTTAATGAAATAATGCTATGTAGAATATTAATGCAAAAAATATATTATGATACATTATTAATATCAACAATTAACTTTGGACATTTTGAATCTGTTCCATAAAATAGTTCACCATGTTCTCTCTTGATATTATAGCTATTGTCTTCTCTTAGTTCGTAATCAGTAGAATAATCATTATTCCATTTTGAGTCATACACAATTTTTACTGGTGTCTCATCAAAAGGCTCAATATGCTTTTCGTCTTTGGTATTATTTGGTTCAATGACTGTTTGACCAATGGCAGTAACGTTTGCTGGTGCTTTGTTTTTCATCGATTCATCTTTATATTCCATCGTGATATTTTCTGACAATGCCCTTTTTATTTTTCTGGCAATTTCACTGTCTATTATCACATTATTTTTACACAGGTAACAGTTTCGGCACGTAGACAAGATATGGTTTACGATATTAGTAGAAGAGTAGGCCTTTCTTTTATTGATCTTCCGTTGAATGCTTATACCTGAAAGGTGACGATTGGATGTATCAGTAGGTAATGTGTTACCTGCAACAGTAGCAAGGAGTTGTCCTCTATCATCAATGATTATTTTTATGTTGGCATTCTCTTTGAGTGCAATCATCTCTGGAGATCTCAATCTCGCATAACCACCAACATAAGAGTTGAATTTTTTCGGTATTCCAAAGAAATTTAATTCCTTACTGTCATGACAATGCATGCATACATTTCCAATAGTGCTACCACCTGTACTTGTTTCAAAGTTTAAATATTTCTCTTTGTCGGCATTCAATGCTACAATAACCTTGTTATGTAAACACACTTTATTAAAATGCTCCATCTTCACTTTTTTTTTAAAGATATGACTTATGTGTTTATCGTTCCACTGCGTAAAAAATACTGATTTAATACATGCAATAGATTAGGTTGTGTCAATAACCAGTCATAGAATACCAGTGGGAAAGTCACATCGTGTCTCTGACCAATCACAGAGCGCTGTCAATAACCGGTCATAGAATGCCAGTGGGAAAGTCACATCGTGTCTCTGACCAATCACAGAGCGCAATTGTTAGAACTGTAAGCATATTTTGACATTTTAAGTTATGTACAGAAAGAAAAAAATAAATAAAGTTGAAAAATTTCGAAGTTTTAAAAAAGTTTGAATTAAACACTTTTAGGATATCGAGTGTCTTTACTGAAAAACTACTGCATTACAGAGTCTCTCAAACCCCTTAAAGCTCTTTTAAAAGATACAAAAACTACTTATTTAACACAAAAATTTCGTTTTTAATGACCACCAAGTAAAGAAAAAGCACACGGAAACAGGCATCTGAGTCTCTCAAACCCCTTAAAGCTCTTTTAAAAGATACAAAAACTACTTATTTAACACGAAAATTTTGTTTTTAATGACTACCAAGTAAAGAAAAACCACACGGAATTAGGCAACTGAGTCTCTCAAACCCCGTAAAGCTCTTTTAAAAGATGCAAAAACTACTTATTTAACACAAAAATTTCGTTTTTAACGACCACCAAGTAAACAAAAACCTCACGGAAACAGGCAACTGAGTCTCTCAAACCCCTTAAAGCTCTTTTAAAAGATAGAAAAACTACTTATTTAACACAAAAATTTCGTTTTTAATGACTACCAAGTAAAGAAAAACCACACGGAATTAGGCAACTGAGTCTCTCAAACCCCGTAAAGCTCTTTTAAAAGATACAAAAACTACTTATTTAACACCAAAATTTCGTTTTTAATGACCATCAAGTAAAGAAAAATCACACGGAATTATGCAACTGACTCTCTCAATCCCCGTAAAGCTCTTTTAAAAGATACAAAACTACTTATTTAACACAAAAATTTCGTTTTTAATGACCATCACGTAAAGAAAAATCACACGGAATTGGGCGACTGAGTCTCTCAATCCCCGTAAAGCTCCTTTAAAAGTTACAATAACTACTTATTTAACACAAAAATTTCGTTTTTAATGACCATCAAGTAAAGAAAAATCACACGGAATTAGGCAACTGAGTCTCTCAATCCCCGTAAAGCTCTTTTAAAAGATACAAAAACTACTTATTTAACACAAAAATTTCGTTTTTAATGACCACCAAGTAAAGAAAAATCACACGGAATTAGGCAACTGAGTCTCTCAATCCCCGTAAAGTTCTTTTAAAAGATACAAAAACTACTTATTTAACACGAAAATTTCGTTTTTAATGACCATCAAGTAAAGAAAAATCACACGGAATTAGGCAACTGAGTCTCTCAATCCCCGTAAAGCTCTTTTAAAAGATACAAAAACTACTTATTTAACATAAAAATTTCGTTTTTAATGACCATCAAGTAAAGAAAAATCACACGGAATTAGGCAACTGAGTCTCTCAATCCCCGTAAAGCTCTTTTAAAAGATACAAAAACTACTTATTTAACACAAAAATTTCGTTTTTAATGACCATCAAGTAAAAAAAAATCACACGGAATTAGGCAACTGAGTCTCTCAATCCCCGTAAAGCTCTTTTAAAAGATACAAAAACTACTTATTTAACACAAAAATTTCGTTTTTAATGACCATCAAGTAAAGAAAAATCACACGGAATTAGGCAACTGAGTCTCTCAATCCCCGTAAAGTTCTTTTAAATGATACAAAAACTACTTATTTAACACAAAGAACCCCCATGTAACTGAACCCCTGTATAACTGAAACCCCTGTACAACTGAACCTCCGTGCTAAATTTCATTACGTTTAATATCTAGCCACCAAATGCTCCACGCCTCAGAAGAAAAAGGGATTTTGAAAACAGGGAGCCCGATTTACGAAAAAAAAAAAAGGGATACCCCCCATGCAACTGAACCCCCCTTGTAACTGAACCCGTGTATAACCGAAACCCTCCGTGCAACTGTATCCCCTTTAACTGAACCCTCGTGCAACTCACCCCTCTATGCAACCCACCCCCCACATAACACTTTTCAGCCATTTCTTTTTAAATTGACAATATTTTTCAAACGTTACTTACGTATTATACAGACCACATCGGCGAGGTAAAGCTAGGTCAAGTCACAATGTCATTCTATCGTTACTTTTCAATTAAGCTATTGAATACTTTCTAGCAATGTCCCTTGTAAGCGTCTATGCAAATATCTTTTCGCAAAAAATTCGCAAATCTCGTAAACTAAAGAAGTAATTACATCACTGTTGTTAGCTCCATCATTAATCTCCAATAATGTAAATGCACCCCTCATTTTTTCCTCTACTAATATCCTTGCAAATAAAAACTATTCTCTTTGAATTCAATTCTCTTACTAATATATAATGTAAAGAAAACTAAAAAAGATACACCTGTTTTTCCGACACGGACCTAACCTAAAAAAAAAAAAAACTTGTATGTGATGAAATAGAAATTCAGTTAATTGTGCCAGAAAAAACTTGAAGCAGAACAGATTATAACCAACCTGTTTGGTACGGGCACGTACGCAAAGTATATACCTTCAAGCAAATTCCATATGATATTTCAAATTACTATACCATCTATAGAAATGTTACCTCTTTGCTAATGACCCTGGTAACCGTACAATTCGTTGAAAACTTACACACATATCTATGCCTTAGGCGTATATCTGAATGTATATTTTTAACCTTTATACGACTTACTACTCATAACTTATGGTACGCAATACCAATATATTTTTTGCGATCAGTTCAACTTGTCAGTTCAATTGATCAGTTGTCTGTATGTCTGTATGAACTTTAAAATTTTAATCGCCATAAGGATTAAATTAAAGTCAAGACTGGAGCAGTTAGTATACCTTGTAATGAGAGCTGAAGCCACTTGCCCCCCCCCCTGCTGCTCGTCTGCTACTCCTGTGCCAGCGTCTTAACCCATAAAACAATGTAAATCTTTATTTGAATACTCCCAGCTCAGCCAAGTATTCTTATCAGTTCACGTGAGATTTTTTCTTGCCAATAAGTGAAGATGGTCATCAGTGTTTTAGCTTCTGCGCCCACTTCACCCAAATATAAAAAGAAAGCACTCTCCAATTATTGATAGGTCACGGCTTGCTTAAACTCCTGACTGATTACTACTCTAAAAGTGCTTTTTGGAAAGATTTGTCAGATAAGCGAGAACATGAAAGATTGTGTAAGGTCTTTGTTGTCAAAAAGGAAAGCATTCTAGTGGTTAATAATTGAAGAAAATTTAATTAGCACAAGGATTGTGACTTAGATAAATAAAAAGAGAAAAAAAACTAATGTAGTCAGCATGTTCATCACAAAACCATTTTTCCAGATAATATTGTCAGTAAGCAAATATGTTGTCAAAAAAGAAAGCATTCTAGTGTTTTTGTAATTGAATAAAACTCACTTACCATAAGACATAATGCAGACAAAAATGCAGATAAAAATTATCTGCATATGCATATGCAGATAAAAATTACAGAAACCCAATGCATTGATCACAGCATTTATTTTCAGACAAGCTGATGAAGGACACACTTGTTTTTACTTTTAGGTGGACATTTTGGGTGAGGTAGTGGCCTCGGAAAAAAGCTGATTTACAGGGAATATTTAAATATCATATAAAAGTCAAAATTCACTCCGAAATATCAAAATAGATATTTTGGAGCGGAGCATGAGGCTGCAGCCCATACTTTCTACATTCCTGGTTGATGACAACAAGCATAATTTGGAAATTTAACTTTCTTAAATATATTTTATTCTAGATTTGAATTCTTCACTCCTTTCATATTAGAGTATTTTTGGCAAAAAAGTAACAAAAAAGTATGATAATTTATCTGAGAAATTAATGTCTTGATTTAATTTTATTTTGCCAATTGTTAGTTGTTTCTTTTTTAACAAATCCATCAAATGTAAAAATTTCCTTCGAGCTGGAATTTAATGTTTAGTCTTTTCTATAGGTTGATTTAAAGATACGGTACAAAAAGAAGGAACTTGATTTAAAGATAATTCAAACTTTGGCACAAAGAACGAGGTGTTGAGTAGGGGGATCTGTTCGTTTTGAGTTTTAATGTAACTCCTATTTTCAGTTGAAAAGGTTTTTTCTTTTTTTATTTAATTAATTAAAAAAAATTTTTTCACAAAATAAGTTTTCCAAAGAAAAGTAAAGAACTCCATTAAACAAAAAATGAGCAAAAATAAAATCAAATAATCTACCAAGCGTGAAACTACCATAAATAAGCATCGATAGATAAATGAAACCAAAAACGAACAGAAATTAATATAAATAACCGAGTCAAACTCAAAACGAGCAGAAATAAACATAAGTTGGGCTCAAAACCCCTATGCCTTCCCAATGCCAGAACATTATTTGCACTTTACTGAAAAAATATAAATGTTTTTACTTTTATAACTTTAATAAATCAAATAATATTAACATTTTGATTACTAAATATCAGTATATGTATATTAAACTGACAATGCAAATTGATTTATATTTTTTTCAGTAAAGTGCAAATTATGTTCTGGCCTTGGGAAGGCATAGGGGTTTTGAGCCCAACTTATGTTAATTTCTGCTCCTTTTGAGATTGACTGGGTTATTTATTGTAATTTCTGTTCGTTTTGGGTTTCATTTATTTATCAATGCTGATTTATGGTAGTTTCACGCCTGGTAGATTATTTGATTTTATTTTTGCTCATTTTTTTTAATGGACTTCTTTACTTTTCTTTGAAAAACTTATTTTGTGGAAAAAGTTTTTTAATTAATTTCTGTTCGTTTTATATTGACATAGTCTTTTCAGAAAAAAAGAAAATAATACTTTAAATCTTTTCTTTTTTAAGACTTTATAGTTTGGCCTGCTATTTGTATGCTGGAGAAAAATTTTCAGCAATTTTTAACAACATACACCCTTTTAAAAATCTGGACACAAATAGTAGTGTTTAATTTAGTTTCATAACTCCTCTAGTTCACCTGAAATAGAAAACTTGATACCATTCGCAAAAAAATCTGTTTTCTTTCTTTGATAGCTTGGACACACTTACGCTATTTTGATTTGGTTAAATTATAAGAGCAGAAGCGGCCCCGAAAGCTTGAATATAATACCCTCAGTCGTTCTTGGGATACTGCTGAGAGGCCTTATTAGGAATTAGCATTAACACAGTGCATTTTGATTTAATCTTATGGGAACATTTAGTTTTCAAACATAAAGTCAAATGGAAGGTTGGGCGTGGGAGGGGGATTAGTTTCCCTTAAATTACTTTCGACTATCAAAAAGGGCATCGGCCCTTTCTGTTTTCAATTGAATGAGCCCTTTTCGAAGTTCTCACGACAACTCCTTCGATATAAAGTGCCACGATCTAAAAAACAACAACAACAAAAAAATAATACATTATACCCACATTGATCTTTACTATAAAAACGTCAAGTCTTCGAATCACATTCGACTATTAAAAAGGGCACTAGGCCTTTCGATTTCCAATCGAATTAGCCCTTATTTAGTTTCTACGACAACACTTCCTATAAACACTTTATACGCCCCCAGGGCATAACTTACAACCTTTGCCCTGGGGACTCTGGTGGATTGTCATCCTTAAATACATAATTTCCAGAACTTTCAACTACGTTGAACAAAATGGCTCTCTCTAAACTTTGATTGAATGTGTTTGGGGAAATGGTGGGCGTGAGAGGGAGTTTAATGACTCTCCACTCACTTTCGACTATTAAAAAGGGCAATTTCAATTTTCAACCAAATGACCCCCTTTTGAAATTTCTACAACAACTGTCTATATAAACCTTGTATGCCCCCAGGGCATGACTTACAACCCTTGCACTGGGGGCTCTGATGGGGTTATCATTCTAAAAGACCTAATTTCCAGAACTTTCGACTACGTTGAACAAAATGGATATCTCAAAATTTTGATTGGATGTGTTTGGGGAAATGGTGGGCGTGAGAGGGGGGGCTAGTTACCCTTCAATCACTTTCGAATAATGAAAGGACACTAGCCCTTTCAATTTTCAATTGAATGAGCCCTTTTTGATGTGTTTACAACATCGCTTTCTATAAAAGCCTTACATGGTCCCAGGGCATAACTTACAACCCTTGCCCTTTGGGTTGTGGGGGGGAATGGGTTATCATCCTTAGAGACCTAATTTCTAAAAATTTCACCTACGTCGAATAAAACGGCTATCTAAAAATTTTGAATGGATGTGTTTGGGGGAAAGATGAGCGTGAGAGGGGAGTTAGTTGCCCTCAAATCACTTTCGACTATTAAAAAGGGCAGTAACCCTTTGAATTTTCAATCAAATGAGCCCTGTTTCAAGTTTTTACGACACAAATTTCAGTAAAAACCTTATATGCACCCAGGGAATAACTTATAACCCTTGCCCTGAAGACTGTGCGTGGAGTGTCCTGATCAAAGGTATAATTTCCTGAACTTTAAACTGCGTGGAACAAAATGGTTATCTAAATATTTTGATTGGATATGTTTGGTAAAATGGTGGGCGTGGGAGGGGTGTTAGTTGCCTTCCAATCACTTTCGACTATTAAAAAGGGCACTAGCCATTTCAATTTCCAATCGATTGAGCCTTTTTTGAAGTTTCTACGACGACGCGTTCTATAAAAACCTTAAATGCCCCAAGGACATAACTTACAACCCTTGCCCTAAGGGCTGTGGAGGAGTGTCCTCCTCAAAAACACAATTTCTATCTGGAAATCCACAACACTGAACAAAACGGCTATCTGAAAATTTTGATTGGATGTGTTTGGGGAAAAGGTGGGCGAGAGAGGAGGGCTAGTGACCCTCAAATCACTTTCGACTATTAAAAAGGGCACTAGACCTTTGAATTTTCAATCGAATGAGCCCTTTTCCAAGTTTTTACGACAAAGATTTCAATAAAAACTTATTTGCCCCCAGGGAATAACTTATAACCCTTGCCCTGAAGAGTGTGGTGGGAGTGTCCTGCTCAAAGGTATAATTTCCTGAACTTTAACTGCGTGGAGCAAAATGGCTATCTCAAAATTTTGATTGGATGTGTTTGGGGAAATGGTGGGCGTGGAAGGGGTGTTAGTTGCCTTCCAATTACTTTTGACTATTAAAAAGGGCACTAGCAGTTTCAATTTATATTCGAATGAGCCCTTTTTGAAATTTCTACGACAGCGCATTCTATAAAAACTTTATATGCCCCCAGGGCATAACTTACAACCCTTGTCCTGAGGGCTGTGAGGGGATTGTCATCCTCAAAGACCTAATTTACAGAACTTAAAACTATGTTGTATAAAATGGCTATCACAAAATTTTGATTGGATATGTTTGGGGAAAAGATGGGCGTGAGAGGGAGGTTAGTTGCCTTCCAATCACTTTAGACTATTAAAAACGGCACTAGCCCTTTGAATTTCCAATCGATAGAGCCTTTTTTGAAGTTTCTACGACAACACCTTCTATAAAAACCTTATATGCCCCCAGGGCATAACTTAGAACCCTTGCCCTGAAGGCTATGGGGGAGTGTCCTCCTCAAAAAATAATTTCTATCTGGAAATCAACTACACTACACAAAATGGCTATCTCAAAATTTTGATTGGATGTGTTTGGGGGAATGATGGGCCTGTGGGGGAGGCTAGTTGCCCTCCAATCAATTTCGACTATTAAAAAGGGCACTAGTGCTTTGAATTTCCAATCGAATGAGCCTTTTTTGAAATTTCTACGACAGCGCATTCTATAAAAACTTTATATGCCCCCAGGGCATAACTTACAACCCTTGCCCTAAAGGCTATGAAAAGTGTCCTCCTCAAAAACATAATTTCTATCTGGAAATCAACTACGCTGAACGAAATGGCTATCTCAACATTTTGATTGGATGTGTTTCGGGAAATGGTGGGCGTGGAAGGGGCGTTAATTGCCTTCCAATCACTTTCGACTATTAAAAAGGGCACAAGCCACTCCGATTTCCAATTGAATGAGCCCTTTTCGAAGTTTCTACGACAACTTCTTCGATACGAACTGAACTGCTCTAAAGGAAAAAATAATAAATGATGCATTGTGCCAACATCGTTCTTATATGCCCTAAGGGCATACCTTAAAACCCTTGCCTCGAGGGTTGTGGGGGAGTGCCCTCCTCAAAAACATATTTTCTATCTGGAAATCAACTACGCTGAACAAAATGGCTATCTCAAAATTTTGATTGGATGTGTTAGGGGGAAAGATGGGCGTGGGGGGGCTAATTGCCTTCCAATCACTTTCGACTATTAAAAACGGCACTAGCTCTTTGAATTTCCAATTGAATGAGCCTGTTTTGATGTTTCTACGACAACGCAGTCTATAAAAACCATATATGCCCCCAGGGCATAACTTAAAACCCTTGCCTCGAGGGTTGTGGGGGAGTGTCCTCGTCAAAAACACATTTTCTGTGTGGTAATCATCTACGCTGAACAAAATGGCTATCTCAAAATTTTGATTGGATATGTTTTGGAGAATGATGGGCGTGGGGGGGTGGGCTAGTTGCCCTCCAATCACTTTCGACTATTAAAAAGGGCACTAGCCACTCCAATTCGATATGAAGTGCCCGGGTATGGAGGGAAAAAATAATAAATAAAACATTGTGCCGACATCGTTCTTATATGCCCTCGGGGTATAACTTAAAACCCTGGCCCCAAGGGTTGTGTGTGAGTGTCCTCCTCAAAAAGATATTTTCTATCTTGAAATCACTTACGCTGAACCAAATGGCTATCTCAAAATTTTGATTGGATGTGCTTGGGGAATGATGGGCAAGCGGGGGGGGGGGGCTAGTTGCCCTCAAATCACTTTCAACTATTAAAATGAGCACTAGCCCTTTGAATTTCCAATCGAATGATTATTTTTTGAAGTTTCTACGACAACGCTTTCTATAAAAACCTTATATGCCCTCAGGATATAACTTAAAACCCTTGCCCCGAGGGTTGTGGGGGAGTGTCCTCCTCAAAAACATATTTTCTTTCTGAAAATCAACTACGCTGAAAAAAATGGCTATCTCAAAAATTTCGATTGGATTTGTTTGGGGAATGATGGGCGTGGGGGGGGGGGGCTAGTTGCCCTCCAATCACTTTCGACTATCTAAAAGGTTACTAGGTCTTTGAATTTCCAATTGAATGAGCCTTTTTTGAAGTTTCTATGACAACGTCTTCTATAAAAAACCTTATATGGCCCCAGGGCATCACATTAAACCCTGGCCCCGAGGGTTTTGGGGGAATGTCCTCCTCAAAAACATATTTTCTATCTGGAAATCAACTACGCTGAACAAAATGGCTATCTCAAAATTTTTATTAGATTTATTTGGGGGAATGATGGGCATGGGGGGGCTAGTTGCCCTCCAATCACTTTCGACTATTAAAAAGGGCACTACCCATTTCAACTTCCAATCGAAAGAGCCCTTTTCGAAGTTTCTACGACAACTCCTTCGATACGAAGTGCCCGGGTATGGAGGGAAAAAAAACGTTGTGCCCACATCGTTCTTTACTTAGGCAGCGCTATCACGCTGCCTATGATAGATTAAAGCTCCACTTGGGCTAATAGATCAAAGCGTTTAGCCAGATTGGAAACCTATTCTTTTTGCCCTGAAATCTCCTCTTTATGATTACGACACTAGGAGAACCCTTGCCCCTTCCCTTCCTAAAGCAAACAAAAATATTCAGTTAAATCACCACCTATCATTCTTGATGTGTCACAGATATGCCATTTTTAAACCGAGATATATAATTCCTTCCAATTTATTTTTACCCCTCACCCCCTCCCCCTCCCAAGGCAAAAATTGAGATCCCCTTGATCTCGTAATACCCCTCAATATTTCAACTCAATTATCCAACTTTTTCCTGAGATAATTTAAATTTACCATTTGGATAACTTAAGGGCATACGGTTTGTTCCGTTCTGCATCGCTACTTGACTGGGAATAGAATTCATTCCAACTTGGTCCATAGTGGCAAAAAAATTTAAATATGGAAGGCCGCATATTTGGATACTTCTCCTCAGAGGCCTAGGCCTACACCTCAAGGCCTACACCCCCACCCCACCCCCCTCCCCAACCCCCCCAAAAAAAATTCTCCATGAAAGCTTCGGCTTGATCCCAAAATTGTTTTTCGTGATCTTGCAGATACGCGTTTATAAAATAAATGGTGAAATAATGAGATTCGTTTATGAAAATCTCTTTGCTCAATGTTTGTATTTAATTAGAAAATACATTAGAAATTCCTAACAGTTATTGTTTTCTTTTATTGCTTTTAGATTGACATATGTCTTGCAATAACTGATTAAAGGTCACCCTCATCGTAATATATTTAAAAAAGGTCGTGAACATTTATCATGCCTTACAAACCAGTACACTAGTACACTAGACACTAGTACACACTAGTACCAGTATCACTAGTACCACTAGTACTAGTACACTAGTACCAGTACACTAAACAAAATTGGAGAGAGTTTAAGCAAAATCAGAGGCAACGCTATAGCGCTGCCTATAGTAAAGGCCATACGGCTCCAATGTTTTATTATTTATTATTGTTTTTTTCCAAGAGGCACTTCATAAGGAAGGGGTCATCGTAGAAACTTCAAAGGGGGCTCATTCGGTTGGAAATCGAGAGTTCTAGTGCCCTTTTTAAGGGTCAAAAGTGATTGGAAGGCAACTAGCACGGTTTCCACGCCCATCAGTTCCCCAAACACAACCAACCAAAATTTTGAGATAGCCATTTTGTTCAGAGTAGTGTATTTTCAGATAGAAATTATGTTTTTGAGGAGGTCAGCCCCCCCATAGCCCTCAGAGCAAGGGTTGTAAGTTGTGCCCTGGGGGTATAAAAGGTTTTTATAGAAAGCTTTGTCGTAGAAACTTCAAAAAGGACTCATTCGATAGGAAATTCAAAGGGCTAGTGCCCTTTTAACAGTCGAAAGTGATTGGAGGACAACTAAACCCCCTCTCAAGCCCACCTTTTCCCCAAACACATCCAATCAAAATTTTGAGATAACCATTTTGTTCAACGTAGCTGAAAATTCAGAAAATTAGGTCTTTGATGATAACAAGCCCCCCCCCCTCACATCCCTCAGGAAAAGGGTTGTAAGTTATGCCTTGGGGGCATATAAGGTTTTTTTTATAAAATCCTTGTCGTAGAAACTTCAGAAAGGGCTCATTAGATTGGAAATTTAAATGGCTAATTCCCTTTTTAATAGTCGAAAGTGATTGGAATGCAACTAACACCCCTCCACGCCCACCATTTCCTCAAACACATCCAATCAAAATTTTGATAGAGCCATTTTGTTCAACGTAGTTGAAAGTTCTGGATATTATATGTTTGAGCAGGACACTCCCCCCACAGTCTTCAGAGTAAGGGTTATAAGTTATGCCCTGGGGCGTATATGGTTCTTATAGAAGGAATGCTCGTATAAACTTCAGAGAGGGCTCATTTGGTTGGAAATTGAAAGTTCTAGTTCACTTTTTAAGCATCAAAAGATATCGGAGGGTAACCAGCTTCCACCCCCTCCCAAACCGTTTTTTCAAAAATGCATCCGATTAAAATTGTGAGATAGCTTTTTTTGTTAAAAAATAGTTCAAAGATCATAAAACAAAAATTCAGGTGTCGACAGAACCCCTCCCCCCCTGGGCCCGGAGGAGGGCGTTGTAAATTATGCTCTGGAGGCATATATTGGTCTTATGGAAGAGATGCTCGTATTAACTTCAAAGAGGGCTCATTTGATTGAAAATTGAAAGTTCTAGTACACTTTTTAAGAAGCAAAAGAGATTTGAGGGCACCTAGCTCCCCCTCCATGCCCTGTTTTTTTCAAACCCATTCGATAGGAACTTTGAGATAGCCTTTTTTTAAAATAGTTCAAAGACCATATAACGAAAACTCCGGGGTCGACACAGCCCCCAAGAGCCCGAGGGCAGGCGTTTTAACTTATGCCCTGGGGGAATTTATGGTTATTATTGAAGGGTTGCTCGTAAAAACTTCAGAGAGGGCTCATTTGATTGGAAATTGAAAGTTCTAGTTCAGTATTTTAGAGTCAAAAGAGATTGGAGGGCAACTATTCTCCCACGCTCCTTTCCCCCAAATGCATCCAATAAAAAATTTTGAGATAGCCATTAAGTTAAAAATTGCTCAAAAGTCTGATAACAAAACTCAGGTGTAGTCGCAACCCCCAGGGCCCGGGGGCAGGCGTTGTAAGTTATATCCTTGGGCATATATAGTTCTTATAAAAAGGATGCTCGTATAAACTTCAGAGAGGGCTCATTTGATTGGAAATTGAAAGTTCGAGCTCACTTTTTAATAGTCAAAAGAGATCCGAGAGCAGCCATCCCCCCCCCTAGGCCTTCTTTTTCCAAACTTATCAGATGAAAATTTTGAGATAGACATTTTGTTAAAAATAATTTAAAGGTCGGATAACAAAAACTCAGGTGTCAATACAACCCCCCTGGGCCCAGGGGAAGGTGTTCTAAGTTATGCCCTAAGCGCATGTATGGTTCTTATGAGAGGGATGCTCGTATAAACTTCATAAAGGGCTCATTTGATTTAGAATTGAAAGTTCTAGTTCACTTTTTGAGTCATGAGACTTAAGGCCAACTAGTCCCCCCCCCACGCCCTTTTTTCCCTGAACCCATCCGCTACAAGTTTTAAGATATCCAGTTTTTTTTTAATTGTTCAAAAATTAGAAAACAAAATCTCCCCCCCAGGGCCCGGGGGATAGGCGTTGTAAGTGTTGTCCTGGGGGCATATATGGTTTCAGAGGCAACGCTGTAGGGTTACCTATAGTAAAGGCCATACGGCTCCATTGTTTTACTATTTTTTCCCAGAGGCACTTCATATGGAAGGGGTCGCCGTAGAAACTTCAGAGGGGGCTCATTCGATTGGAAATCGAGAGTTCTAGTGCCCTTTTTAGTAGTCGAAAGTGATTGGAGGGCAACTAGCCCCCCCACGCCCATCATTCCCCCAAACACATCCAATAAAAATTTTGAGCTAGCCATTTTGTTCAGCGTAGTTGATTCCAGACAGAAAATATATTTTTGAGGAGGACACTCCCCCACAACTCTCAAGGCAAGGGTTTTAAGTTATGCCCTGGGGGCATATAAGGTTTTTATAGAAGGCGTTGTCGTAGAAACTTCAAAACAGGCTCATTCGATTAGAAATTCAAAGGGCTAGTGTCCTTTTTAGTAGTCGAAAGTGATTGGAGGGCAACTAGCCCCCACGCCCATCATTCCCCCAAACACATCCAATCAAAATTTTGAGATAGCCATTTTTGTCAGTGTAGTTGATTTCCAGAAATAAAATATGTTTTTGAGGAGGACACTCCCCCACAAACCTCAGGGCAAGGGTTTTAAGTTATGCCCTAGGGGCATATAAGGTTTTTTTTTTAGAAGGCGTTGTCGTAGAAACTTCAAAAAAGGCTCATTCGATTGGAAATTCAAAGGGCTAGTGCCCTTTTTAATAGTCGAAAGTGATTCGAGGGCAACTAGCCCCCCCCCCCACGCCCATCATTCCCCCAAACACATCCAATCAAGATTTTGAGATAGCCATTTTGTTCAGCGTAGTTGATTTCCTGTTAGAAAATATGTCTTTGAGGAGGACAATCCCCCACAACCCTCAGGGCAAGGGTTTTAAGTAATGCCCTGGGGGCATATAAGGTTTTTATTGAAGGTGTTGTCGTAGAAACTTCAAAAAAGGCTCGTTCGATTAGAAATTCAAAGGGCTAGTGCCCTTTTTAATAGTCAAAAGTGGTTGGAGGGCAACTAGCCCCCCCCCCCCCACGCCCATCATTCCCCCAAACACATCCAATCAAAATTTTGAGATAGCCATTTTGTTCAGCGTAGTTGATCTTCAGATAGAAAATATGTTTTTGAGGAGGACACTGCCCCACAACCCTCAAGGCAAGGGTTTTAAGCTATACCCTGGGGGCATATAAGGTTTTTTATAGAAGATGGTGTCGTAGAAACTTCAAAAAAGGCTCATTTGATTGGAAATTCAAATGACTAGCGCTCTTTTGAATAGTCGAAAGTGATTTGAGGGCAACTAACTCTCCTCTTACGCCCACCTTTTCCCCAAACACATCTTATCAACATTTTTGAGACAGCCATTTTATTAAACGTAGTTTTAAGTTCTGGAAATTAGGTCTTTGAGGATGACAACTCCCCCGCGGCCCTCAGGGCAAGGGTTGTAATTTAAGGAGTCTCCGAATCCTTCATATTATTTCTTATGGAAGGGATGCTCGTATAAACTTTGGAGAGGGCTCATTTGATTGGAAATTGAAAGTGTTGTTCAGTTTTGAAGATTCAAAAGAGATTGGAGGGCAACTAGCCCCCCCCCCCTCCTCCACGCTCTAAATGCATCAGATAAAAATTTTGAGATAGACATTTTGTTAAAATAGTTCAAAGTTCTGATATCAAAAACCTCCGGTGTCGACACAGCCCACCAAGGCCCAGGGGTAGGCGTTGTAAGTTATGCCCTGGGGGCATATAAACAATCAACCAATCATTAAATAAACAATCAATGCAAACAAACATACAATAACTATTAATGTAAATTAATAAATAACTTTAGTTTTTTAAATTAATTTCCTTATGTTACTAAGTTTTAGACAATAGAAAACTAAAGGTCATCAAGGCAATAAGGTTTCGACGTTTTATTGTTTTTTAGTTGTGCACTAAGATTAGTGAAAACAGGGCCACCAACGGGAAAATTGTGCACAGCCAGCCCCGTCCGCCCACCCTTTAGGATTAAACCCGACCCCCTAATATCCTCCCATTTGTAGCGCAAATGTTAGGATAGCCTTATACAGTGTTTGTTAATTGTTATCTCTTTTGTAAAGTTATTTTAGTTTTTTTAATTAATTTTTTTCTGTTACTAGGTTTTAGACAATAGAAAACAAAAGGTCAAAAAGACCATAAGGCTATAATGTTTTGTTGGGTCTTTTTCTAAAAACTCCTCATTTTGTTGTGTACAGCCAGCCCTGCCCGCCCACCCCTTAGAATTAAACCCGACACCCTGACGCCCTGAACCTTAAAAGTTGAGTAGAAATTTCAGCTTTCGTTTTTATGAATATCTGAAATTATCTGAGGGGAATATGTTTGGGGGAGCATATTCCACGGCTGGGAAAGTTCTGCTGGGTGGAATTTAACGCGGGGGAATTATCGGCAGGAAAAGAAAATGTTCTTTGAGGGGGGAGGAATCTCCCAGGGATGGGTTTTCCAAATGTGAATTATTCTGGGAGGGACGACTAAACCCATTCGATAATATTTTAGATTTTACATCTGAAAGTAACGGGAATAAAGAATCAACGGAAATGTCAGAGATAGCACTTCAGGTTCCTTTTGACGATTTTGTTCGTGTCTTTTGAAAAAAGACATTTTCAAAAGACAGATTAATTTCATTTGTATTACTTTCTCTGTGGCTGCTCAATTATGCATGTGAGAGGGGAGACTTCCCCCCACCACTGTCTCCCCTAAGGTTTCAGTTTTTATCTCAAGGCTTAAAAATGAACGCAATGCGAGAAAAGTATAACTCAAAATAACATATATAGAATAATATATGCACATAATACGGAACAATTAATCAAAATCTCATATTATGAGTTAAGGCTCACCCAAATGATGGGCCAGGGGGCTCACCCTTCCACAACCTATGAAATCAATCCTGCAATAACTGAAAATATAAAGTATTTTTGAGTATTTTAACGTCTTCCACAACTCAAACGGTCCAACATTCTACAGCCAAATGAGTCTGTCTAATCTCCTAAATCGGGAACGGAGGAGATAAGTGATGTTCCTCCCCGTATTGGATGAGTCTCCAACCTCACCCTCCCCCTCTTCTACAGTCTACGCTAAAGTTTTTTTTTCTTTATGCCAACTACGCCACCCCCACCCCAAAAACTTTAATAAGGTAAAGTTTTGTATGGAAAGAACACATAGTAGATCTATTATAGTTATCCAATTATAAGGTTAAAATACATACTCTGTGATAGATGCAAAATCGCTTTGGCACACTAAATCTACTAAGGTCAATTCCAAACAGTCGTGATCCCTTTGTGTCAGCAAGTGAAATGGTCAAAACACCCTTATTGGAGCTAGTTTTTCAATCCATTCATTGTTGTCAATCGTTGTCCACAAGTTGTGCAAGCTGTCTTTTGTTCATATATAAAGTTTTCATCAAAGAGGTAATCGTATAGACTTTGAAAAAAAACTAATTCGATTTAAATTGAAAGTTCAAGATCCGTTTTTTAAAGTCAAGAATAATCGGAAAGTAAGCAACCTCCCCCCCCCCCCATGCCATAAAAACTTGAAACTTTTTGCAATCAAAAACGAAAAAAATCAATTAAAAAAACTTTCTGAAAAATAAGTTTTTCAAACAAAAGTAAAGGCCATTTTAAACTTAAGCTCAGGAGATACAAATACCTGTTAAAATTCAAACTCAAAACGACCAGAAATTACTATTAAAGAATAAATGAAACCCAAAACGAACAGAAATTAAATAAACAATCATAGCAAAAAACATACAATAAGTAATAATATAAATGAATAAATAGATCTTAAAGCGAGTAATGCTTAGATTGAATATGAAAATCAAGCTTTAAACCAAAAAAAAATCGTTTGCTATTAAAGTATAAATGAAACTTAAAACGAACAGAAATTAAATAAACAATCAATGCGAACAAACATACAATGTATATTAATGTAAATGAATAAATAAATCTTAAAACAAGTGAAATTTAAATTGAATATGCAGATCAAGATTGAATCGAATAAAAATAACTACAAACAAGAGTTCGGGTATCGCCTCACTGCAGAAGCCTAAAACCTACTGTGTCATTGGCGCTTTACTGAAAACGAATAATATTACAAACGTTTTCTTTTGTACTTAATATTGAAAATAAATATTAAAATTACAGTAAAATTTTGAACTGATGAGCTTTCAGCAATTAATATCATTATACATCAAGTATTCAGGATAATTTATAAGTTCTTTCCAAGATTGATCGAGACAAATATAGTTTCACTACAAACAAAATTTGGATACTGCCCCTTTCTTTAACTGTAAAAACCAAAAGCCTTTTGCGTCATTGGCGCTTCACTGAAAACGAATTACTCGTATATTACAAATTTATTCTTTTCCAGTTCTTACAGCATTGAAAATGAAAATAAAAATTACAGTGAAAAAGAATCTTGAACTGATGGATTTTTCAACAATTAATATCATTATATATCTAATATTCAATTTAATTTTGTTTATACTTTCCAAGACTGTTTAAGACTCATATAGTTTTCAGTAACGGGCCAATGACGCAGTAGGTTTTAGGCTTCTGCAGTGAGGCGATACCCGAACTCTTGTTTGTAGTTATTTTTATTCGATTAAAACTTGATTTGCGTATTCAATTTAAATTTCACTTGTTTTAAGATTTATTTATTCATTTACACTAATATATATTGTATGTTTGTTCGCATTGATTGTTTATTTAATTTCTGTTCGTCTTAAGTTTCATTTATACTTTAATAGCAAACTATTTTTTTTTCGTGTAAAGCTTGATTTTCATATTCAATCTAAGCATTACTCGCTTTAACATATATTTATTCATTTACATTATTACTTGTTGTATGTTTTTTGCTATGATTGTTTATTTAATTTCTGTTTGTTTTGGGTTTCATTTATTCTTTAATAGTATTTTCTGGTCGTTTTGAGTTTGAATTTTAGCAGGCATTTGTATCTCCTGAGCTTAAGTTTAAAATGGCCTTTACTTTTCTTTGAAAAACATATTTTTCGGAAAGTTTTTTTTTTAATAATTTTTCTTATGAAAAAAAAGCCCGTATAAACTTCAGAAATGGCTCATTTGATGGGAAATTGAAAGTTCTAGTTCAATTTTTAAGAGTCAAAAGAAATCCTAGGGCAACTACCCCCCCCCTCCCCCAATCACCCTTTTTTTCCCAAGCCCATCCAATAAACTTTTATAATAGCCATTTCATTAAAAATAGTTCAATGGTCAGATAAGAAAAATTCCTCTGTTGACGCAACCCCCCAGGGCCCGAAGGCAGGCGTTATGAGTAATGTTCTAGGGGCATATATAGTTCTTATGGAAGGGATACTCGTATAAACCTCGGAGAGGACTCATTTGATAGGAAATTGAAAGTTTTTGTTCACTTTGTGAGAGTCAAAAGAGACCGTAGGGTAACTAGCCCCCCCCCTCCACGCCCTATATGCATCAGATAAAAATTTTGAGATAGACACTTGGTTAAAATAGTTTAAAGTTTAGATAACAAAAACCTCCGGTGTCGACAAAGCCCCTCAGGGCCCAGGGGTAGGCGTTGTAAGTTAGGCCCTGGGGCAATATATGGTTGTTATTGAATAGATGCTCGTATAAACTTCATAAAGGGCTCATTTGGTTGGACACTGAAAGCTGTAATTCACTTTTTAAGATTCAAAAGTGATCGGAGGGCAGCTAACCTCCCCCTCCCACTCCATTTATTTTTTCCCAGAGGCACTTCATATAGAAGGGGTCGTCGTATAAACTTCAAAGGGGGCTCATTTGATTGGAAATCGAGAGTTCTAGTGCCGTTTTTAAGAGTCAATAGTGATAGGAGGGAAACTAGCCCCGCAAGCCCTTTTTCCCAAAATACATCTGATAAAAAAATGAGGTAGCCATTTTGTTAAAAATAGTTCAAAGATCATGTAACAAAAACTCCTTTACGTATGGCCATTTCGTTAAAAATAGTTCAAAGGTCAGATAAGAAAAACTCCTGTGTCGACACCCCTCCCAGGGCCCGGGGCGGTGTAAGTATTACTCTGGGGGCATATATGGTTCTTATGGAAGGTATGCTCGTACAAACTTCGGAGAGGGATCATATGATTGGAAATTGAAAGTTCTCCTTCACTTTTTAAGAGTCAAAAGAGATCGGAGGGCAACTAGCCCCCCTCTTCACGCCCTATTTTCCTCAAACCCATCCGATAAGAACTTTGAGAGAGCCATTTTTCAAAATAGTTCAGAGGTCAGATAACAAAAACTCAGGTATCGACACAACCCCCCAGGGCCCAGGGGGCAGTCATTGCTTCAAATTGTAGTCCGTTTTCTCAGAGTGAAAAAAGATCGGAGGGCAACTAGCCCCTCCCGCCCTCCACGCCTTTGGGTTTATCGGATGGATAATACCATCCGATAAAAATTTGAGGTGACCATTTTGTTAAAAATAGTTCAACTATCATATATTGAAATTCTGGGGTCAACACAACCCTCCAGGGCTCAAGGAAAGGCGTTGTAAGTTATGATCCGGGGATATATATGGTTCTTATAGAAAGGATACTCATATTAACTTCAGAGAGGGCTCATTTGATTGAAAATAGAAAGTTCTAGTTCACTTTTAAAGAGTCAAAAGAGACCGAAGGTTAATTAACCCCCCCCCCCTCCCACGCCCTTTTTCCCAAAACCCATCCGATAAATATTTTGAGATAGCCATTTTGTTAAAAATAGTTCAAACATCAGATAATAGAAACTCCGAGGTTGACACAAACCCATTTTTTCACTTTGATATTGTTACTTTTATACCAGTTTTAATACTTGATGAACATTTGATTTTTTGTAAAGTTTGATTTTGAAATAAGGAATTTTTCAAAACTTGAAACTTTTTGCAATCAAAAACGAACAAAAATTAATTAAAAAAAAAATATTTCCGAAAAATAAGTTTTTCAAAGAAAAGTAAAGGCCATTTTAAACTTAAGCTCAGCAGATACAAATACCTGTTAAAATTCAAACTCAAAACGACCAGAAATTACTATTAAAGAATAAATGAAACCCAAAACGAACAGAAATTAAATAAACAATCATAGCACAAAACACACAACAAGTATCACCTCCTTCTGTCACTGTAAAAGTCTAAAACCTACTGCGTCATTGGCGCTTTACTGAAAACTATATTCGTCTTGAACAGTCCTGGAAAGTACAAACAACATCAAGTTGAATATTTGATGTATAATTACATTAATTGTTGAAAGATCCATCCGTTCAAGAATTTATTTCACTGTAATTTTATTTTTATTTTCAATGCTGTAAGAACTGGAAAAAAAAATATTTGTAATATAATTCATTTTCAGTTAAGCGCCAATGACGCAGTAGGCTTTTGGTTTTTATTTACAGTTAAGGAAGGAGGCAGTATCCAAACACTTGTTTGTAGTGAAACTATATTCGTCTTGAACAACTTTAAAAGGAGCTAAAAAATTAAACTGGATATTTGATGTATAATGATATTAATTGCTGAAAGCTCATCAGTTCAAAATGTTACTATAATTTTAATGTTTATTTTCAATATTAAGCACAAAAAAGTATTTGTCATAAAATTGGTTTTCAGTAAAGCGCCAATGACACAGTAGGTTTTAGACTTTTACAGTGAGAGAAGGTGATACCCAAACTCTTGTTTGTAGTGATTTTTGTTCGTTTCAAGCTTGATTTGCATATTCAATTTAAGTTTCACTCGTTTTAAGATTTAGTTATGAATTTACATCAGTAGGCCTATCTATTGTACGTTTGTCTGCATTGATTGTTTATTTAATTTCTGTTCGTTTTAAGTTTCATTTATACTTCAATAGGAAAATATTTTTTTCGTTTTAAGCTTGGTTTTCATATTCAATCTAAGCATTACTCGCTTTAAGATCTATTTATTCATTTATATTATTACTTGTTGTATGTTTTTTGCTATGATTGTTTATTTAGTTTCTGTTCGTTTTGGGTTTCATTTATTCTTTAATAGTTATTTCTGGTCGTTTTGAGTTTGAATTTTAACAGGTATTTGTATCTGCTGAGCCTAAGTTTAAAATGGCCTTTACTTTTCTTTGAAAAACTCATTTTTCGGAAAGTTTTATTTTAATTAATGTCTATAAAAGAACAAACCTCTGTTGATCAAAACATTTCAAAGCATATGGAAAACACGTCTGGAAAAGTAAAATATGCCTTGAGAGAGAATGTATTTAACAAACAAAAAACAATACAAAAAAAGAAATATTTGCCAATAAGCCTTACGGCTTATGCCTTGAAAAATGGATATTTACCAATCTACTTTATTTTTGACGGGACAAGATTTTTTTGTACAAATTGACATATGAGATAGGACAGGGTAAACTTTATCATTAGTAAATCGCCGTAACACTCATTCAGTTGCTAATCTGAAAACAAATTCAATGACACTATGCAACCGGCAATACTTTCTTGAAGTACTTTTGCATATCAGGGTTAGTAGGCTTTTGTATGCTCAAATAAAAAAAACAAGTTTTTTAAACTGAAAGTAAGGAGCGACATTAAAACTTAAAACGAACAGAAATTATTCCGTATATGAAAGGGACTGTCCCCTCCTCAACGCCTCGCTCTTTACGCTAAAGTTTTTTATTGTTTTAAAAAATAAAGTTGTGAGACAGAGTCAAACTTTAGCGTAAAGAGCGAGGCGTTGAGGAGGGGACAGTCCCTTTCATATACGGAATAATTTCTGTTCGTTTTAAGTTTTAATGTCGCTCCTTACTTTCAGTTTAAAAAACTTGTTTTTTTTATTTAATTTTTGAACGTTTTTGAATAAATGCAGGTTTTGATCTTGGCTCACCGTACATGAATAATTAAAACAAAATTTTCATATTAATTTACTTTTATTTAGTTAAATGGCTTTCTCAAAACTTGTTTAATTTTATTTACGAACGTTTTTATTAGTAATAAATATACGTAACTTACGAATTAACTTACGTAACGAACTTCTATATTCATATATTTTTAATTTGTTTATTAGGGGGTTCACCCCTAGTCAATACCTTGCTCTTTAAGCGAAAGTTCGAATTTTGTTCCAATTCTTTAAAAATGACCGCTTAATCACAAAGGCCGTTAATTAGAATAAATAGCTCTTATGAAAGTACTAAAAAATCTTTGGCTTAAAGAGCGAGGTATTGACTACGGGGTGAACCCAATCATATATGTAATATTTTCTGTTCGTTTGAAGTTTTGATGTTGCTGCTATTGCAGTTGAAATACTTGTTTTTTTATATTAAATTTCTGATCTTTTTTTAAATAATGCCGGGAAGTCCGGCGTCCCCTTCATAGCAATGTCCCTTCCCCCATGAAAACTTCCTTCATGGAAAGATCCTCCCACATAACCCCCGGCCCCCCCTCCCCCACTACCAGGAAAAATCTCCCCTGAAAACGTCTGTATACTTCCAAATAACCAATACTATATGTTAACATTGGGTAAAGTTCATAACTTTCAGCCCTCCCCCGGGAATTTTGGGGGATTAAGTCATCCTAAAAGACATACTTATTATATTTTCGAACATGCTGAACAAAATGGCTATCTCAAAATTTTGATCAGGTGACTTTGGGAAAAAAATGAGCGTGGGAGGGGGCCTAGTTGCCCTCCATTTTTTTGGTCACTTAAAAAGGGCACTAGAACTTTTAATTTCCATTCCAATGAGCCCTCCCACGATATTCTAGGACAACTGGGTCGATACGATCACCCCTGGGGAAAAAAAACAAACAAACAAACAAATAAACACGCACCCGTGATCTTTCTTCTGGCAAAAAATGCAAAATTCCACATTTTTGTAGATGGGAGCTTGAAACCTCTACAGTAGGGTTCTCTGATACGCGGAATATGATGGTGTGATTTTCATTAAGGTTCTATAACTTTTAGGGGGTCTTTCCCCCTTTTTTCGAAAATCAGCCAAATTTTCTCAGGCGCTTAACTCTTGATGGGTAGAATTAAACTTGATGAAACTTATATATTTGAAATCAACATTAAAATCTGATTCTTTTGATGTATCTATTTGTATCAAAATACCGTTTTCTAGAGTTTCGGTTACCATTGAGCCGGGTCGCTCCTTACTTACAGTTTGTTACCACGAACTGTTTGATAAGAGAGTACATTTTTTTCTTCTTTTTTTTGAAGTGCAAGTGCTTGTATCTCGTTATTAAGATTATATGCAGTCAATAGATTTTGTGAAAAGAATACAATATGTAGTTTGGTGAGTTTTACCTGTTTCGTCTCACGGCTATAGGATCCTGTTAAAAATGTCCAAAAAAACAATTGTGAACGTGGGGGGGGGAGGAGTGTAGTATTTTTATCTATTCTTCATAAGAAAGTATATGCTAAGGTCCCACAGGTTCGTTAGCTAGTTTAAAGTGTATATTTCTGCGATATTCTAAGCTTTCTACAGAAAGAAACTGTTTTTCATTTCGCGATTTTAGAAAACACAGTAGGCCTATACGAGAATGTTGAGTTCAAATCAAGGGAAAAATTTGAGCTCATTTTATCCCCTTGGAACTAAAGTAAAGCTGTATGTATAGAGAATGTTTCAAGGAAGTTCCGATACAATTACTCCGTAGGAGGAAGTAGTTACGCAGCAACCATGTCAAACTCTAAAATACTAGTAATAGAAAGATAAATTTTGTAATATGGTCACCTTGGATGCAAGGAAAGGCAATTAAGCTGAAAAAGTTACTAAAGCTCAATTTTTTTAGACCAAAATGAGGCGTTAGTGTCACTTCCGTTGATACCTCTTGTGTTACTACCTCTTGAGATATAACAAGTCCTTTAAGAGCAGCAAAATAGATAACATGCTGTTAAATGCTTTACAGTATGAAGGGGACTATCTCTGCCGGAAGAGTTTTCCATATGGGAATTAATTGTTGGACTAAGATTTGTAACGACAAAGAATAAATATCTTTCCATTTTACAAAAAACGTATGTTATGTAGGTATGCTTGGGTATTGTTAAACGTATGTTTTGATATGGCAAAACATATATTAGACTAAAACGTATGGTTATGTTATGTATGCATGGTATGTTATGATGTTGTGTAGAAATGGGGACTTTTTGCGATGACAGTGACAAGAATAAAACCTTGAAGAATGTTTTGACTGTATGTCATCTGTCTTCTTGACAATGACAATTGTACATTTATCAGCGCTTCCTAAAAACTAAATGAAACACAAAAAAAATAGATTTTGAGTTCAGACAAATTGTATATACCGTACATAAAAAAGAATGAATGAATGAAGGAACTTATTTACCCAACTTAGTACGATAAAACATTGCAATAAAATAATACACTCCTATCGGAGATCTGTTCTTATAATTGAGGAATGACAAGAACATAAGAATTTGGGTTTTCGACAAAAGTAAGAAGTAAATGAATAAGTAAAAGAACACACCTCCAAAACTAGATAAGAAAAGACTTGACAAGAGAAGTAAGGTTGGGCAAGCAGTGCTTGGAATGTTATTCCGACATGGGAAACTAAAGTACGGTAAAAAGAATAAAAAAAGAGTATAGAATATGTTTATACCTCATCATCAAAACTCAGCAAATAACAATTAAAATAGGGAAAAATACTTTTATTAGACAGTGAAAAAATGACAAAAAACTTATTAAACAATGACAAAAGCGCATATACAGTGACCATCATCAGTATATCTAGGGTACTCTTGCTCAGAACATCACTGTATATATGATCAAAATATTCAGAATTATTTGTAATTGTTTTCCACTGTCTAATAACAGGGTTTAAACCTATTTGAACAGTTATTTGTACATCTTGAAAAAGCTGTGTGGTCTTCGAAAACATGTACTCAGCAAAACTAGTTTCATCATTTAAGGTCATCATGAGAACGAGATGGTGGAAGATAAAAAGACGATTCAAAAGAGGACATCTTCCGGATAGTGAATTCTTTGCTTTGATCTACATTTGTGTACGGTCTGAAATGCCTTTTTTTTCCAGAAAACAGGTTTTAGATCACTGACACATATTTCAAAGGACCATAGCTTAAAAATTCATATCCTTGCGGCAAATTCTTGTTATTTTGCAAAAGTGTTTCCCACGTTACTGCCTTTTAGCTAAAACGAAGAAAAGATTTTTCACTGGTTGAAACTTATATTATTTGGATTCTACTTTACTGTTTGTTTAATTTTTTCTAAATTTCTCCACAACACATTAAAGAAAATGGAATGAAGAACGGAGAACACGCTGACTGAAGCTTTATGAGCGTTATGGGAGCGAGCACAAGAAACATAATAAAGCTTCATAAGAAGCTTTATGAGTTGGAAAGGGGGCGAGCATGCTGAACCATGGGTACAAAATATACAATGTCTACAAGTTGTTTATCATAAAGCCATCTCATCGCAGATATTACAAGATATTAGAATTTTTCTATTCTAGGATAAACTGTTTCTTAGAACCAACTACGAACTAAACCTCTGTTAAGTAAAAAAATTTAAATCTACTCTTTCGGAAAACACTCTTTGGCACGAGCCATTTCAATAGATTGTTTAAATTGGAAGTTTCATTCAACTGTCTCATTTTCTGATTACTTGCAAGGAATGGATTTAAATCATTATTGTAAATTACATTATAGAAGAAACTAAATACATTTTCGTAAATGCATTAATGCCAAGAATAATTTTCAAAGAAGTTCGAGCAGTATTCTGATTTTTTTAATAAGGCCTAAATTAGCGTATCTACTATATTTTTTTCAATAAAAAACTGAAATATAATGATCCTAACAGTAGTAAAGAAGGCTGCACACTGAAGGCTGCACACTGAAACTAAACTATTTACATATGGAACCCATTCTCGACAAAAGATTGATCCTATAAGCCTGACTTTTTCTTCCCTTAGGGGCATTCTTGCTGCTGCCAAGCGGTTACTGCGACAGAGACAATTCTTTTGGATCGCCAGCGACGGTTGGGGTCGTCAAACAAAAATTCTAGAAGGCTTAGAAGATGTTGCAGAAGGAGCATTGACAGTGGAGCTAGAGTCTAGAAAAGTGCCGGCTTTCGATGAATATATGGCTAGTCTAACCCCGGAAAATAACATCAGAAATCCATGGTTTGATGACTATTGGCAGGTCAGCATTGATTTATGTTAGAAGCTTATATAAATATAAATGTTGGCAGTTACAGGGAAAATGATTCAAATTTTCGAAGAAAAAGGTAAATCAGGGGCACCATTCCGAATGAAATGTGTACTTGTTTATGGAACTCTTCTGGCCCCATTCAATAGGGACTATTTTAGCAGAACGTGATGTTTTTTTATCGTCCAGTTTAATCTTCAGGCAAGTGTGAGTAAATTGATTTCCTTGCAGGAGAGGGAGCACTACGGGAAGCTAAGGCAATTTCATCAAAGCGGTAGCAACTCATAAGGTCAGGGGTTCGAGTCCTGGCGTCGAGTGTTATTTGGTTTGGAACGGGAGTCGATGGTATGATTCTGTAAGCTCAGCCAGAGTTGACCCATCTCTAAAAGGGTACCTGGAGAAATCCGGGGGAAAACAAGAGAAGCATCGGATAATTCACTACACAATGCACTCCCGCCGAAGGCATTGAATCAGGAGATCGGTACCTGCGCAACGCAGACCATTGGTCGGCATCCGAAAAAGTTTTAAGTTTTTTAGGTCAGGCTGAGTTACGGTAGTGAAAACCTTACTGCAGGATAGAGATACATTTTAAGAGTAAAAAAATACAAAAAAAAACAATAAAAAATGGTGGAATTTCAAAACACTTTGAAAATAACTCGGTAATATCGGGACTTTGGACGGACGCGGGCTTGAAGACACCTTCAACTCCTAAAATATAAAAGGAGATGGCTATTAAGACAAGTTATTGAAATTTATGAAACGAGTAAAGCCTAGGACGTCAGTTCAGGGAGGATCAGAGTTTACAATTCTCCTTTGGTTTCCTTTATTTGAGACTGTTTTGACCGAACGGAATATTTTTCTGCCATTAAATTTACTTTACAAAAGTCTGTGAGTAAGTAAATATCCTAGAGCATTAAAATCGTAGAAGCAGCAACAACAAATCAATTCGATAGAAACCATTCGATATTAGGGTCAAAGTTTCGAAAACAATGAGATTTTTAGGACCCATTTCCAGATACACCTACTGGTGAATCTAAAGAATTCAAAGGGTTCGGGATTGAGGATATATCTCCCTGTGAAAAACGGTCTAAAAGGGAGATAGTAGTAGCTAATACCATCCTGCTCATATTAGATACCTACTCCAATATCGTGGAAATCGAGTAAAATTAGGGACGTATCAGGGAAGATACGTGTTCTTGGTACTCCTCTGGTTTCCTTCAATGGAACTGTTTTGTCAAACCAAATATCGTTCTTTAACATATATTTTACACGCCAGGCCAGTGCAAACAAAGGAATAAGCAAGATTTATGTTAGCAGTGGATGAGCTTTATGTTAGTTAAGATTTATGCTAGAAGCTTCTTTGAAGATGGAAATGGAGGTAGTAACTGAGATAAATGTTTTAATTTCGGGAAAAAACGAGTAAAAGAGGGATATAATATAAGGGGGGGACGTGTTTATCTCACTCTTCTGATTTCCTTCAAAAGGGACTGTTTAAATAGACATAGACATAGACATTAATTATGAAACTTACTCTTTTTAGCGCTAAAAGCACTAATACCGAGGGTTTTTACAAATACAACAAAGATAAATAACAAATACGACAACAAAAAATGAATAAATTCATATTAATTTTCTTAGGATTTGTTGACCATGTCTGTAAAAAAGGGGACAAAGGAATACTGATAGCGAGTCGTATGGCATGTCAGAGCGTTGAGCTTGTATTGTCTCGGGTTACGGGACGTAACGGGGGCTAGCGGGGGCAGGATTGTCCTGTGTTTGCTGCTACGGAGCAGTTATGGCCGAACTGGCAAATAATTCTCTGACGGCGGTTAAAAAGCAACTTTAGGCCAAGAACCTTAAGCGCATTGTCATAAGCAGTGAAGGCCTGACCCAGCATAAGCTTACATGCCCGTATTTGGATAGCTTTGATATCTTGACACATCCCAGCACTCAACTGTACACTAGGGCCCCACACTGGCTACGCATATTCAATGACGGGTAGGATATAAGCCTTGAAGGCAAGCTTCATGGAATTCACACTGAACCCGAACTGCTTCATGGTAATCAGTGACTGCAGCGCTGCATACCCTTTTCGCACAAGGTCACTTACGTGGTTGTTGAACTTGCAGTCAACGGAGAAAATTACCCCAGAATTTTCTCACTGCCAACTTTTTCAAACAATGTAGGGGGGTCCTGAAAGTCCGATTTAAGAAAGTTGAATTGCAACACCTTGCACTTCTGCTCATTGAGGGTAAGGCTAGCTCGCTCGCATTCATTCTGAAAAACCATGGGTAGACTAGGATCAAAAAGGGGGATCGCTGATTGACCTTCTAGTAGGTATTTTAGTAAGAATGATAGATCATCAACAAATTTATATCTGTCCTTGAAAGTACGCAGGATGAATTTAATCACAGCGAGGAAAATGATTCCGGCTAGTTTAGTGCCCTGAGGGGCGCCGCAAGTAATTGGGAGAATGGTAGAATTTGAGTCGTCTTCGCTAAGAGCGATAACTGTTCCAAACAATGTAGGGGGGTCCTGAAAGTCCGATTTAAGAGGGTTGAATTGCAACACCTTGCACTTCTGCTCACTGAGGGTAAGGCTAGCTCGCTCGCATTCATTCTGAAAAACCATGGGTAGACTAGGATCAAAAAGGGGGATCGCTGATTGACCTTCTAGTAGGTATTTTAGTAAGAATGATAGATCATCAACAAATTTATATCTGTCCTTGAAAGTACGCAGGATGAATTTAATCACAGCGAGGAAAATGATTCCGGCTAGTTTAGTGCCCTGAGGGGCGCCGCAAGTAATTGGGAGAATGGTAGAATTTGAGTCGTCTTCGCTAAGAGCGATAACGCACTGCTCCCACTGGGAAAGAAAATCAGCGACCAGACGTAGCAAGTCACTTTTGGCGCCCATTTCACTTAAGTTATTGAGAGCGATAATGGGGTTGATGAGATTGAAGGCTTTTCTGTAATCAGCGAGGGCCAAGTCTACGAAGCTTTTCCCTTTCTTGAGCCACGATAGAATGTCGTCATATAGTCGCACTAAGTACCCTGACGTGTTGGAGCCGCTGAGGCATCCGTACTGGAAAGGGTCTATATTTGGTCAATAAGACTGCTTCTCTGTTAAAGTACCTAGGACAGTGAAGCTGAAATTCAATTTTTGAATTCATGAAGTGGCAACTTGTAAAACCATAAATACCTTCATAAAAAAGCAAAATTTTTTATTTTTAGTGAAAAACTCCTAAAATTAAACTTGTACAGTTTTGGGTGACCTCGGGTTAAAAAGAAAATAAAAAAAAGAAAGATATGAGTGTGATAAGTAAGCAAATAAAAAAGCTTTAACATTTGACACTCATCAGGTTAAAGAGGACTAGGTTTACTTTGAAGATATTGTGTTTTCAGAAATCAACAGTTAGTTTCTGTTTTTTACGGAAGTGGATCGTTGTCCAATCGAGGTAATTAGTTCTGCTTATTTACTTAGGCATTTCAACGTGATCACACTGACCAAAATGAGCTACTGCTAAAAAAAAAATTCAATAAAAGTATTTGAACAACCAAAAGGAAATACATTTAGATAAAAGTAGAGCCCAGGACCGTAGGCAGTATTTTATTTTACAGGGGGACATTTCCGGAGAAGCTAAATTTGTAACAAAACAGTCGAAATAGGTGACAAATGTTGAACGCTATTCGGATAAATCGTAATAATTTGGAGGGACACGGATTTGAAAGCTTCTCTCCCAACGTACATATCAACTTAGTCCCTTTACCCTTTCTCAATACCTAAGTTTTTCTTAAAATTCCAAGGACATCAAAGTAAAAACATTTTATCCCAGGGACCTAATTTTAGGCGTATTCATGCCTGAAAACCTACATTTTCTAAGATTTTCCCTTCGTTTTGTTTTTCAAAAATATGAAGCTGTTAGTGAAGTTTCACATTTTCGTCAGTGTAGCCGCGTTGAACCACGACAATAAAAGAGTATAATTGATTGTTTTCAATAGACAATACTTTCCGTCCGTAAAAATTCTAAAGTTAACAGTGTGCGGATTCCCAAAGACAGCTATAACTTCAAAGAAAGTTACATGATTTTAAAGGATTTGGTGTCATATATCTTTAGCTAATCTTGGCCAATTTTAGACCCGTGCTTCTTTTTCTCCCTTTTTTTGGATTTGGTAAAGTAAAAAAAATATATAATCTCAGTACCACTCCCTTTTTTAATTTTTTATATTTTTTAATTTGGTGCCCACTACTACCAAAAAACTGTATTTTTTTCCTGACATTTTTTTCAGAAATGTTTAGTTTTGTTAGTCTCCAACAATCAGACTTCAATTTCACTGTTCTTTTAAATCAAATATTTAATAAAATTGGTCAAATGGCAAGGACATGAAACACACACAGTAAACCAGACCAAAACGTACCGTGCTGTTGGTGTAGTATTTTGGAATCAGTCAGGTTGGGTTCTGATGCTCAAAAAGCAAAAGTACGTATTAGCTTGTTCGTCCCACCAAATCTGATCTGACAGAATTGTTTAGATCTGACAGCTGTTTCTGGATGAAATAAAATGACGACCCCCCCTCCAAACTGATATGATCGGGTACGAATCATAAAAGCCACAACTATTACACTTACTTTTACTTCCACTATGTTTAAACCAGGAACAATTTTTAGTAGATATAATAAAAGCATCAGTTTTATGACTTCATCCTTAAGAGCTTCAATTGGCTCAAGGTATTTTTTGACACTTATCGTCTTCGTCCTAGTTTGTCCACCCCAACGTGTATTTCAATTATAGAGGGGCTATCAGTGGAGTGACTTTGTTTACCATGTACAGTCTTGGCAAGCATAATCGAATGCGTAATTACGAATGCGTAATCGAATGCGTAATTTCTCGTAATTAATTATAACCGTATTTCTGACACGTCATTTTATAATTTTTTGGAATAAAGATGAGATTTTTAAATTTGTAATCAGAAAGTGGGCCCAAATGAGGCCTGTTATTGTTTCATAATCCCTCATTGTTTCTTTCTTTACTGTTTTGCCTGTGCTTTGTGTCTACCTTTGTAAACAATAATAAATAAATTTTTTGACAAAAGATTTTAAAAAATAAAGGAATAAAATAAAATTTGAAAGTTTTTCAGCTAATATCATAGAGGTTATTTTTTCAAGTTTATTTTTTCAAGTGGCCTCTCAAGAGCCACTTGCAGTAAATTCACCGCCACATATCACTGCGATTTAAGTGTTTCCACTTATATTCTTTTTGTTTTTATTAGTTTACTTCTTGACATTCTTTACTTAGCCAGCAGGTTTGTTTACTCTAAACTTTGTTAATGGAATTTAAGTGAAGTTTGGACTTCAAGTGAAGCATCCAAATTCCAAAGCATATAATAAAAAACAATGGAGTTGATGTTTGAATACTATATGTTATTAAAAAAAATGAATTTCAGAACTTCGAACATAATCGACGAACATGCTCATCGAATAATACTCATTGTAAATTTCGTCCATGTTAGTTATAAATGTCAAAAAGTAAACAAAATTTCTGGCAACTGATTAATTTTTTTAAAGTTTAAAAATTAAAATAATCTGTAATTCCAGTTCCTCGCATTATATGCTCTACAGATTATTTAATTCAGCTTTCAATTATGTATGCATTAACAAGTTCTGACTCATTTTTAACTATTAATGCATTTTTTTCTTTTTTAAGAAAAACAGATCTGGCAAACTTTATCAAATTCCAGACACGAGATAGATGCTGTTCAAAGAGTTCGTGTCATTGAAACAGCTAGAATTGAGGAAAATAAAAAATAATAATAATAAGCTACCTATTAGGGCTTCCTTTTAAAGCTTTTTTAGTAGGTGACACATAATATTTTTTGTAACTTTGTGCAAAATAAACTAGTCTAATGTAATACCTTTGCTAGGCACGTACGAAATTTGAAATTTTCAAGGAGTTTTTTAGAGTGAAAGAGATCTCAAAAAAAGAAATATTTTTGTTTCTTATTGTCTTGTGCGAAAAAGAGGGATATTTTTCTATATTTTAGGGATATTCAGTGTTTGACAGACGGGGGAAGTGGCACAACTCTCTTTTTTAAACCCTGATTAGCCTTGTGACATTTTTTGTTGTTGTGTTTTTTTTATGTTATAAAAACTGGAAAAATAACCTGCTAGAAAAAATCGTTCTCAGTAAAGCCCCAATGACGTTGTAACCTTTAGAAGGTTTAGGTAGGGCTTGCTTTACACCTATTTGTGATAAATTTCAAATATTCTTTAGTTTAACTTGATTGTTCATTCTGTTTGTTTTGGGATTCGTTTATTCATCTATAGCACTGTCTCTTGTTTTTGCCTTTGATACGATTATTTTCTTAATGTCTGTCTGTTTTCAAGTTCACTTATATATTGACAGTAATTTTTATTCATCTTAAATTGAAATTATTGTATGGTTTAATTTTAACTCGTCTTAAGTTTTAATGTTGCTCTTTACTTACCTATGAAATTTTTTTTGTTAAAACCTTATTAATAATTTTAGTACGAAATATCCAGCAATTCAAGAAAATCTGGGGTTTCAGGGGGTGGGTAAGCCTCTATACCTACTCTGAGTACGTTCCTGACCTAAATCCACCGAGGATGAGTAGTTTCTCATATCTTCGGAAGGCTGGCCCGCTCATGTATTTCCTTTGAACTGCCCCTGCCCCTGTTCAAATTTCTTGCAAATGTGCCAGTATAGGTGAGTCCACCTACGTATATCTTGGAGTTTGGGGCTTGTATTCAGTAAACTTGAGTTTACCTTTTCAGTTTTATCGCAAATAATGCTGAATCACAAAATAATTAACTTAAAATCCGGATGTGTATACTTAAAGAACTTAAAGATCCTTAAGAAGCATCTCGATAAATAAAAGTTCAAATAGGGATAAAATCCTTTTAATAGACAGAGATGATGATAACAGTTATAGAAATACACAAAATTACCAGATATTTCGGTCACATATACAGTGACCGTCATCAGTAGTAAAACTGTTTTACTACTGAGTGACCGTCATCAGTTTTACTACTGATGACGGTCACTGTATATGTGACCGAAATATCTGGTATTTTTGTGAATTTCTATCGCTGTTATCATCATCACTGTCTATTAAAAGGATTTTATCCCTATTTGAACTTTTATTTATCGTCATGGAAAGGCAGTGTGGTCTCCAAAATTATCTAAGAAGCATCTGCAATCTTTCCCACTATCCAAGGGGTGTTCGGCTGCAATGACTAAAGCATTTAAAAAACTTTTCTAAAAAAGTCTTAAAAAAGTTTAAGACAAAGGATTTGTGATTTTACAAGTCGCAACATTCTATCAAGTAAGTTAAACATAAATTGTAAGCGGGCTTAAATCCAAAACGGTGACCGTTGCTGCTAAAAGTTTGTTGCAGGGTAAAATTGCTTGAGACCACCTGTGCAGGTGGCCTCAGAACCTGCGCAGGTTCTTTTCTACCCACCTTAGTTTAGCCTTTAATCTTAACCGTATTATACATTTGTTTTTATTTTTTATTCTAATTATTTTAGTTTTCACTTTTCTTCATAATATTTTCCTTTTTGTTCAACCTTCTCTTTTCTTTTGCTGTTTATTTTCTGTTTTCTTTTGATCTCTTTTACAATCATCTGCCCTACTTAATGCAAGCAAAATATTTATTTTTATTACCTCTTTTTACTCTTTTTCACCGGCTTAAAATCAGCCTGTGTTTTAAATCTTTTTATTATTTGTTGTGGTTGTTTATTTCAACCTCGATTTTGTTTTAGTCCAGCTAGATTAAAATAAAAGCAATTTTCTGAGGCATAACATCTTTCATCACAGGGGATAAAGCCTTCTTCTCCTAGAGACAGAAAGAACTTTCTTTCAAACCCTGTCACAAGGTGCTCAAGGACTGGATTTTGATTTTTCTCTTAATCTGTATTTACTTATTTATTTTTTTTTTGTTCGATGGCATTAATTGGTATAAAGTATAAGTTAGAATATTAGTCACGATGTCACGCCGGAAAGGCCCCCGTAGTTCTTCCCTAGTAAAATGACTCATATTTAGAAATGATTGATATGTTGTCAATTTTTGTGATAAATAAACTAAACTGAACATTTGTTATTTTTGTATTATTTTTTTTTTAAATTTTATAAACCCATCCGTCTATCTTATCATATTTAAAAAAAAAATCAACCATTGGTCAACCTTTTTTAGGAAATTTGAAATTCCATATTGCCAAAACACATCAACTGAAAGATGACTAAGTCCACACTTTCGTTTATTCCACTAATCATAATTTCTTAGGAGACCTTTTTTAGGAGATTCTTGGTCACACTTTTTTAGTACTTTTTTAACTGTTTACTGTCGAAGAATATCAAGCGGAAGACGGCTTATTCAACACATGTTTGAGCTCTGGGTCACACTTTTTCAGTACATTTTTAATTGTTTTATTGTGGGAAAATATCAAGCGGAAGCCGGCCTGGTCAAACTTCTTAGGATAGCTTTATTAACCCTTGGTCAAACTGTTTTAGGACATTTTCAATTGTGTATTGCCGAAAAATATCAAACCAAAGACGGCTCAGTCGACACTTTCGCTTATCAACATCTGTTCACCGAATTTGAGGATCGGAAGAGACATGAGCTATGAGCAGGACTCAAAAATTCAGTTTGTTATTGAAGCAGTTGAAGCATTTGCTCATGCGCTGATGGCACTTCACCGTGATGCATGTCAAGGCAGATCTGGACTTTGTGCAGCGATGAAGAATTTTGACGGAGCAGAATTTTATTCAAAGTACTTACTAAGAGTTAATTTCGTTGGTACGTATTAGTAACGAGTTTTAATAATTAATTTGAATATTTCACAAATGGTTTAGAAATGGCATGGGTATAAAAATAATGTATTTTTGATCTCTTTAATGCAACAGATTTAGGAATACATAGATTTTATAGTTTTATTGCATAATTATCATAGTTTATTTTCATGGTATATGCCACAAGTTAAAAAAAACTTCTTAAATAAATTTAAAGCCACTTTCAGCTTCTTGCGTGGAAAAACGCTTATTTGTTAGTTAAATTACATATACTTTCTTCAATTACCTTGCACAAGCTGAAAGCTTATTATATATTTAATTAATTTAAATTTAAAGCCAATTGTGAATTTAAAGAATCTTCAACTGTCCAGTGGTTCCAATCAACAAAATTGTTAAGGGGACAAGGGAATTTTTTTATCTCTTATTTTACCAATAAGCACAAAAAAACTGGTTAGCCTTGAGGAAAAATATCAGGAATAGCCGGTATCAACGACGTTGCTGTTTAGAAGAGACTGGGACAGACCGGATATTTCAATACAAGGCAATTGAGAAGTAATAGTACTATGAATGATAGGCAGCGCAATGGCGCTGTCTACGTAAAGAGTGATGTGGGCAGGGTGTAGTATTTTTTTTTCACCAAGCCACATTGTGCAGAAGGAGTTGTCGTAGAAAATTCGAATAGATTGGGAATTAAAAGTTATAGTACCCTATTTAAGAGTCAAAAGTGATTTGAGCGCAGCCACCTCCCCCCCCTCCCTGGCCCATCAATTATCCAAACAAATCCAATCCAAATTTTTAGATAGCCATTTTGTTCAGCATAAACTATGTCTTCAGGGGTAGCTAACCCCCTACCCCCTACACACACTGCCCCCAGGGCAAGGACTGCAAGTTACGCAATTCGTCCATTGTTTAGATTTAGTATATGTTATTAATAAAGGTGAGCATGTTTGACCTTAACTTTCCAAAAATACAAAAGGCATTTATATGAGCCATTTAGAGAATGTTTAGTGGAGTGTTGAACTAAGTCAAACACTTTGTGTGCATAGAGGTTGATAAAAGGGCGTAACTCAGGGATGACTGAATATATTAATTTGGAACTTTCACGAAATGATAAGGGAGGTGATCAGTTGGCCAAAATAGCATTATTTGAACGCTACTACTACTACTACAGAAAATACTACTAGTTCTACCACTGCTGCTACTACTACCACTACTCCTGCTAAAACTACTGTTTCTTTAGCAAGTATTATCATGGCTGAGGATATTGAAATGAACATCTGAGGAAATGATTAGGGGAAAGATCAACTAAATCAAAACATACTATGTGTATACAGATTGTCAAAAGGGCGCATCAGCAATATTTTTGGAACGGCTTACCGTATCAAGATGAAACCTCTGGGACATCATGAGGGGGGTGTTCAGCGGACCAAAAGGCAACCTGTACATGCTACTGCTACCATTAATACTGCTGCTACTGTTGTTAGAACTACTACTAATACAACACTATTACTTCTGCTTCTGCTCCTACTACTACCGCAACTAGTATGATGCTAGTACTATCAAGACTAAGTACGTGAAGGTGAAAAGTTGAGAGAATATTGAGGAAAAATTTGAACTGAATCAACAGACACTATGTGCATGCAGATTATCAAAAGGTTGTATCTCAAGAATGAAGTTGGGTATTAAGCTGGAACTTTCAGAAAATGCTTAAAGTGGAAGATCAATTGACCAAAAGGCAACATGTGTATTCTGCTTCTAATAGTACTACCAATACTACCTTTACTCCTACTACTACTACCGCTACTACTACTACTACTGCTACTGGTATTACTGCTACTACTACTACTACTACTACTACTACTACTACTACTATTACTACTACTACTACTACTACTAATGCTACTGCTACTACTACAGCTACTACAACAACAACTACTACTACTACTACTAAACTACTCCAAATATTACTTCTTTGGCTACTTTTGGTAAGATTAAGAGTATTGAGATGAAAAGGTCGCCAACGGGGGTCAAAAAGGCGTATCAGCAATGTTTTTGGAACGACTTACCGTATTAAGATGAAACTTCCGGGGCATCATGATGGGGATGTTCAACTGACCAAAAGGGAACCTGTACATGCCACTTCCACTGTTAATATTGCTGTTACTGCTGTTGGTACTACTACGCTACTAATATAACACTATTACTGTTACTTCTGCTCCTACTACTAATACTACTACCATGATACCAGGACTATTAAGACTAAGTGTATGATGGTAAAAAGTTGAGGGGAAATTTGAACTAAATCAACGCAAACTATGTGTGTGCAGATTGTCAAGAGGGGGTATTTTACGAATGGATTGTGTTATTAAGTTTGAACTTTCAAAGAAAGCTTAAAAAGGAAGTTCAACTGACCAAAAGGCAATATGTGCATTCTGCTCCTAATGCTACTAACAATCCTACTTTTACTACTACTACTACTACTTCTACCGCTACTACTTCTACTACTACTACTACTACTACTACTACTACTAACAACAACAACAAAAGCACGAAGAACAATTGGGAAATCTTTTCGCAAGACAGTGGAGATAATTTGAATGAATATTTCGGCCCTATTTCCAAGGGCCGTCCTCAGCAAGACACAAATATATAAAAGAAAAAGACTCACAACAACATGCGACCAATAAAACCCCAAATTTTTTTTTTTCAATTTTTTTTTTCAAAGCAGTCCTAGCATCCTTACTTCAGCTAAGTTCAACCAGGACTGATAAAAAGTAAGGTAAAACAAGGCGATTCAATGAGATGAAAGAAAAATAATTTAAAAACACGTTCTTATTGCTAATCCAGCCTTTTTGGCAGCTAACCTCAAAGGTCTTTTTGTTACAAAGGTCTTTTTTTATAGAACCGGTCACAAAAAGAGACCTACATATAAATATATATATATATATATATATATATATATACATATATATATAATATATATATATATATATATATATATATATATATATATATATATATATATATATATATATATATATATATATATATATATATATATATATATATATATATATATATATATATATATATATATATGTATATATATATATATATATATATATATATATATATATATATATATATATATATATATATGTATATATATGTATATATATATATATATATATATATATATATATATATATATATATTATATATATATATATATATATATATATATATATATATATATATATATATATATATATATATATATATATATATATATATAATATATATATATATATATATATATAATATATATATATATACATATATATATATATATATATATATATATATATATATATATATATATATATATATATATATATATATATATATAATATATATATATATATATATATATATATATATATATATATATAATATATATATATATATATATATATATATATATATATATATATATATACATACATATATATATCGTTTGGCTTTGTCTTTTTCGCAATATTTTTTTCGTTCTTTGTTCGTTTTTTTTGTATTAGTATATAATCCTATGTCCCTCAAACGTCCTTGCTCTCTTACCTTAATTTTGTATTTTGTATCAACTGTCTTCATGTTAGTCGAATAAAAATAGTCGAGCCCCAGGTAATTCCTTAACTGCTTATTCCAGCCACTTTCTCACATTACAAGGCTACATCGTTTTAATTTATCTTCTGGAGGCAACAGTTATTTAACTTCAGATATATCACTGGAAATATTTCCATATCTTGCTGAAAACAATTGAAAGCTCTTTAGAAAATGTACAAACAGAAATCTCTTCCATCAAATATGATAAAAACCTTAATTTGTTCTTAAGAATTTATTTTAAGGAAACAATGGCATGTTTATAAATACTATCTGCAATACAAATTTGAAGTCCTAAGAAGGGTTTTCTAAGAGACAGGATGCATAACAAAATTTCAAAAAAATTCTCATTATTTCAACCCCAAAAATAATTATGAATGACTTAAAATTGTGCTTTCGAATAGGCTGTGAGAGCTATTCATTGAATTACATAATTAATATACGATCTATAACAAATATAATTGCACTGTAAAATAAAATTATTAAAATTCGGTTATTTGTTTATAGTTCATTTATTTCAGAAACAGCACACTAGCGCTGTTTGTAATAAAACGCCTTAAGGTTTTAAAGTATTTTTTTTTCTTTTTTTTCCCAGAGCCCCTTCATATGAAAGGGGTTGTCGTATAAACCTGGAAGTTACCTGATTTGATCAGAAATTGGAATCTACTGTGTCCTTTTTAAGAGTAAAAAATGATCGGAGAGCAACCATTCCCCCCTCCAACAACCTATTTTACCCTAAAGACGTCCGAACAAAATTTTGAGTGAGAAATTTTGCTCAAAATGACTTGCGACCCCTTCCGACAGTGAATACGAATGCGACTTGAGTAGGGAGGGCCTTTCGACTCCGGATTACACATAATTTATTCATGGTTTATTGATCCACTAACGGGTCAATGACACCTAGGGGAAATAGATTTCTGAAAAATTGATTTGCATAATGTAGGGGAATTATTGGTCCACGAAAGGGGAATTAAGAATTAATATGGCTTCTTTGATCTTTAGGTCTGAGGGATAAATGGTCTTTAGTGACAGAGATAAATGAATATTCCATTTTTTAAATATGACTTCTCTGATCTTTAGTGGCAGAGATAAATTAATATTCTATCGAAACCTTAATAGTTTAGCTAGGAACACTTATGAGATGAAGAGATTAACGCGGGAAATGGTTTCATGGGAATTTCAAATGTGACAGCGCAGAGATGCCAAAACAAAGGCACACGCAGAAATTAGTTTTAGGGGATTATCTGGGCGAACCAGTTTGAGACATTTTAGAAGATGATTTAGGCGAAACAGTTTGAGACATTTTGGAAGATGATTTTAGAAGATGATTTAGAAGAATATTTGGGGTGAAACTATGTGGTCGTTATAATACACAAGTTCCATTTGAACAGTATTGTGAGGTCCCCTACCCCAACCCCAAAGGGTCCCCGGGCCCCCAAATGCCCCCCAGGCCCCCAAATGCCCCCTAGACCCCCAAAGGCCCCAGGGCCCCCAAAGGCCCCCCAAGCCCCCAAAGGGCCCCCAAAGGCCCCCCGAGCCCCTAAAGGGCCCCCAGAGGCCCTCTGGGCCCCCAAAGACCCCCCGGGCCCCCAAAAGGCCCCGGGCACCAAAGAGCCCCACTACCCTCCCCCTTTCTCTTTTGTTCTGGTTTACCTTGTCACTAGTACATTCTCTTGATGTTTCAAAGTTCATTTTAGATTTTTTTCGTTGAAATGCAAGAGTTGGAATATTTCAGTAGTGTTTTCTCATGGTTTACCTTGTCACTGTTATATTCTCTTGATGTTTCAAAGCTCATTTTGGATTTTTTTTCGTTGAAATGTAAGAGTTGGAATATTTCAGTAGCGTTTTGTTGTGGTTTACCTTTTCACTGTTACATTCTCTTGATGTTTCAAAGTTCATTTTTGATTTTTTTTTGTTGAAATGCAAGAGTTGGACTATTTCAGTAGTGTTTTCTCATTGTTTACCATGTCACTGTTACATTCACTTGATGTTTCAAAGTTCATTTTGGATTTTTTTCGTTGAAATGCAAGAGTTGGAATATTTCAGAAGCGTTTTGTAGTGGTTTACTTTGTCAATGTTACATTCTCTTGATGTTTCAATGTTCATTTTGGATCCTTTTCGTTGAAATGCAAGAGTTGGATTATTTCAGTAGTGTTTTCTCATGGTTTACCATGTCACTGTTACATTCTCTTGATGTTTCAAAGTTCATTTTGGATTTTTTTCGTTGAAATGCAAGAGTTGGAATATTTTAGTAGCGTTTTGTTGTAGTTTACCTTGTCACTGTTACATTCTCTTGATGTTTCAAAGTTCATTTTGGATCCTTTTCGTTGAAATGCAAGATTTGGATTATTTCAGTAGTGTTTTCTCATGGTTTACCTTCTCACTGTTACATTCTCTTGATGTTTCAAAGTTCATTTTGGATTTCTTAGTTGAAATGCAAGAGTTGGAATATTTCAGTAGGGTTTTGTCGTGGTTTACCTTGTCACTGTTACATTCTCTTGATGTTTCAAAGGTGACACTGTTACATTCTCATGATATTTCAAAGTTCCTTTTAGATTTTTCATTAAAATTTCAGTAGTGTTTGTTGTGGTTTATCTAGTCACTGTTACATTCTCTTGATGTTTCAAAGCTCATTTTAGATCTTTCTTTCCTTGAATTGTAAGAGTTGGAATATTTCAGTAGTGTTTGTTATGGTTTATCTAGTCACTGTTACATTCTCTTGATTTTTTAAAGTTCATTTTTGATTTTTTACTTTGAAATGCAAGAGTTGAATTATTTCAGTAGTGTTTTCTCATGGTTTACCTTCTCACTGTTACATTCTCTTGATGTTTCAAAGTTCATTTTGGATTTCTTCGTTGAAATGCAAGAGTTGGAATATTTCAGTACGGTTTTGTCGTGGTTTACCTTGTCACTGTTACATTCTCTTGATGTTTCAAAGTTCATTTTAGATTTTTTTTTCGTTGAAATGTAAGAGTTCTATTATTTCAGTAGTGTTTTGTCGTGGTTTACCTTGTCACTATTACATTCTATTGATGTTTCAAAGTTCATTTTGGATTTCTTTCGTTGAAATGTAAGAGTTGGAATATTACAGTAGTGTTTGTTGTGGTTTATCTAGTCACTGTTACATTCTCTTGATGTTTCAAAGTTCATTTTAAATTTTTTTGTTGAAATGTAAGAGTTAGAATATTTCAGTAGTGTTTATTGTGGTTTACCTTGTTACTGTTACATTCTCTTGATGTTTCAAAGTTCATTTTTGATATTTTTCGTTGAAATGCAAGAGTTGAATTATTTCAGTAGTGTTTTCCCATGGTTTACCTTGTCACTGTTACATTCTCTTGATGTTTCAAAGTTCATTTTGGATTTTGTTTTTCGTTGAAATGCAAGAGTTGGAATATTTCAGTAGTGTTTATTGTGGTTTACCTTGTTACTGTTACATTTTCTTGATGTTTCAAAGTTCATTTTTGATATTTTTCGTTGAAATGCAAGAGTTGGATTATTTCGGTAGCGTTTTGTCGTGGTTTACCTTGTCACTATTACATTCTCTTGATTTTTCAAAATTCATTTTGGATTTTGTTTTTCGTTGAAATGCAAGAGTTGGAATATTTCAGTAGTGTTTATTGTGGTTTACCTTGTTACTGTTACATTTTCTTGATGTTTCAAAGTTCATTTTTGATATTTTTCGTTGAAACGCAAGAGTTGAATTATTTCAGTAGTGTTTTTCCATGGTTGACCTTGTCACTGTTACATTCTCTTGATGTTTCAAAGTTCATTTTGGATTTCTTCGTTGAAATGCAAGAGTTGGATTATTTCGGTAGTTTTTTGTCGTGGTTTACCTTGTCACTATTACATTCTCTTGATTTTTCAAAATTCATTTTGGATATCTTTCGTTGAAATGTAAGAGTTGGAATATTTCAGTAGTGTTTGTTGTGGTTTATCTAGTCACTGTTACATTCTCTTGATGTTTCAAAGTTCATTTTGGATTTTTTTTCGTTGAAATGCAAGAGCTGGAATATTTCAGTAGTGTTTTGTAGTGCTTTACCTTGTCACTATTACATTCTCTTGATGTTTCAAAGTTCATTTTGGATTTTGTTTTTCGTTGAAATGCAAGAGTTGGAATATTTCAGTAGTGTTTATTGTGGTTTACCTTGTTACTGTTACATTTTCTTGATGTTTCAAAGTTCATTTTTGATATTTTTCGTTGAAATGCAAGAGTTGAAGTATTTCAGTAGTGTTTTTCCATGGTTGACCTTATCACTGTTACATTCTCTTGATGTTTCAAAGTTCATTTTGGATTTCTTCGTTGAAATGCAAGAGTTGGATTATTTCGGTAGTGTTTTGTCGTGGTTTACCTTGTCACTATTACATTCTCTTGATTTTTCAAAATTCATTTTGGATATCTTTCGTTGAAATGTAAAACTTGGAATATTTCAGTAGTGTTTGTTGGGGTTTATCTAGTCACTGTTACATTCTCTTGATGTTTCAAAGTTCATTTTAGATTTTTTTGTTGAAATGTAAGAATTGGAATATTTCAGTAGTGTTTTGTTGTGGTTTACCTTGTCACTATTACATTTTCTTGATGTTTCAAAGTTCATTTTGGATTTTTTTTCATTGAAATGCAAGAGTTGGAATATTTCAGTAGCGGTTGATGTGGTTTACCTTGTTACTGTTACATTCTCTTGATGTTTCAAATTTCATTTTTGATATTTTTCATTGAAATGCAAGAGTTGGAATATTTCAGTAGTAATTTGTCATGGTTTACCTTCTCACTGTTACATTCTCTTGATGTTTCAAAGTTCATTTTGGATTTTTATCGTTGAATTGTAAGAGTTGGATTATTTCAGTACTGTTTTGTCATGGTTTACCTTGTCACTGTTACATTCTCTTGATGTTTCAAAAGTTCATTTTAGATTTTTTTCGTTGAAATGCAAGAGTTGGAATATTTCAGTAGTAATTTGTCATGGTTTACCTTCTCACTGTTACATTCTCTTGATGTTTCAAAGTTCATTTTGGATTTTTATCGTTGAATTGTAAGAGTTGGATTATTTCAGTACTGTTTTGTCATGGTTTACCTTGTCACTGTTACATTCTCTTGATGTTTCAAAGTTCATTTTAGATCTTTTTCGTTGAAATGCAAGAGTTGGGATATTTCAGTAGTGTTTTCTCATGGTTTACCTTCTCACTGTTACATTCTCTTGATGTTTCAAAGTTCATTTTAGATTTTTTTTTTGTTGAAATGTAAGATTTGGAATATTTAAGTACTGTTTTGTCATGGTTTACCTTATCACAGTTACATTCTCTTTATTTTTCAAAGTTCATTTTGGATTTCTTTCATTGAAATGTAAGAGTTGGAATATTTCAGTAGTGTTTTGTAGTGGTTTACCTTGCCACTGTTACATTCTCTTTATGTTTCAAAGTTCATTTTTGATTTTTTTCGAGTTGAAATGTAGGAGTTGGAATATTTCAGTAGTGTTTTTTCGTGGTTTACCATATCATTGTTTCATTCTCTTGTTGTTTCAAAGTTCATTTTGGATTTTTTCGTTGAAATTCAAGAGTTGGAATATTTCAGTAGCGTTTGGTCGTGGTTTACCATGTCACTGTTACATTCTCATGATGTTTCAAAGTTCATTTTGGATCCTTTTCGTTGAAATGCAAGAGTTGGAATATTTCAGTAGTGTTTTCTCGTGGTTTACCTTGTCACTGTTACATTCTCTTGATGCTTCAAAGTTCATTTTGGATTTTTTTCGTTGAACTATAAGAGTTGGTTTATTTCAGTAGTATTTTGTAGTGATTTACCATGTCACTGTTACATACTGAAGATGTTTCAAAGTTCATTTTAGATTTTATTCGTTGAAATGTAAGAGTTGGAATATTTCAGTAGTGTTTGTCGTGGTTTACCTATTCACTGTTACATTCCTTTGATATTTCAAAGTTCATTTTAGATTTTTTTTTCGTTGATATGTAAGAGTTGGAATATTTCAGTAGTGTTTTGTCGTGGTTTACCTTATCACTGTTACATTCTCTTGATGTTTTAAAAATCATTTTGGATTTGTTTTTGTTGAAATTCAAGAGTTGGAATATTTCAGTAGTGTTTATTGTGGTTTACCTCGTTACTGTTACATTTTCTTGATGTTTCAAAGTTCATTTTTGATATTTTTCGTTGAAATGCAAGAGTTGAAATATTTCAGTTATGTTTTCTCGTGGTTTACCTTGTCACTGTTACAGTCTCTTGATGCTTCAAAGTTCATTTTGGATTTTTTTCGTTGAAATGTAAGAGTTGGAATATTTCAGTAGTGTTTGTTGTGGTTTATCTAGTCACTGTTACATTCCTTTGATATTTCAAAGTTCATTTTGGATTTTTTTTTTCGTTGAAATGCAAGAGCTGGAATATTTCAGTAGTGTTTTGTAGTGGTTTACCTTGTCACTATTACATTCTCTTGATGTTTCAAAGTTCATTTTGGATTTTGTTTTTCGTTGAAATGCAAGAGTTGGAATATTTCAGTAGTGTTTATTGTGGTTTACCTCGTCACTGTTACATTCTCATGATGTTTCAAAGTTCATTTTTGATATTTTTCGTTGAAATGCAAGAGTTGAATTATTTCAGTAGTGTTTTTCCATGGTTGACCTTGTCACTGTTACATTCTCTTGATGTTTCAAAGTTCATTTTTGATTTCTTCGTTTAAATGCAAGAGTTGGATTATTTCGGTAGTGTTTTGTCGTGGTTTACCTTGTCACTATTACATTCTCTTGATTTTTCAAAGTTCATTTTGGATATCTTTCGTTGAAATGTAAGACTTGGAATATTTCAGTAGTGTTTGTTGTGGTTTATCTAGTCACTGTTACATTCTCTTGATGTTTCAAAGTTCATTTCAGATTTTTTTGTTGAAATGTAAGAGTTGGAATATTTCAGTAGTGTTTTGTTGTGGTTTACCTTGTCACTATTACATTTTCTTGAAGTTTCAAAGTTCATTTTGGATTTTTTTTTTCATTGAAATGCAAGAGTTGGAATATTTCAGTAGTGGTTGATGTGGTTTACCTTGTTACTGTTACATTCTCTTGATGTTTCAAATTTCATTTTTGATATTTTTCATTGAAATGCAAGAGTTAGATTATTTCAGTAGTGTTTTGTCGTGATTTACCTTGTCACTGTTACATTCTCTTGATGTTTCAAAAGTTCATTTTAGATTTTTTTAGTTGAAATGCAAGAGTTGGAATATTTCAGTAGTAATTTGTCATGGTTTACCTTCTCACTGTTACATTCTCTTGATGTTTCAAAGTTCATTTTGGATTTTTATCGTTGAATTGTAAGAGTTGGATTATTTCAGTACTGTTTTGTCATGGTTTACCTTGTCACTGTTACATTCTCTTGGTTTTTCAAAGTTCATTTTAGATCTTTTTCGTTGAAATGCAAGAGTTGGAATATTTCAGTAGTGTTTTGCTCATGGTTTACCTTCTCACTGTTACATTCTCTTGATGTTTCAAAGTTCATTTTAGATTTTTTTTTGTTGAAATGTAAGATTTGGAATATTTAAGCACTGTTTTGTCATGGTTTACCTTATCACAGTTACATTCTCTTTATTTTTCAAAGTTCATTTTGGATTTCTTTCATTGAAATGTAAGAGTTGGAATATTTCAGTAGTGTTTTGTAGTGGGCCACTGTTACATTCTCTTGATGTTTCAAAGTTCATTTTTGATTTTTTTCGAGTTGAAATGTAGGAGTTGGAATATTTCAGTAGTGTTTTTTCGTGGTTTACCATATCATTGTTTCATTCTCTTGTTGTTTCAAAGTTCATTTTGGATTTTTTCGTTGAAATTCAAGAGTTGGAATATTTCAGTAGCGTTTGTTCGTGGTTTACCATGTCATTGTTACATTCTCATGATGTTTCAAAGTTCATTTTGGATCCTTTTCGTTGAAATGCAAGAGTTGGAATATTTCAGTAGTGTTTTCTCGTGGTTTACCTTGTCACTGTTACATTCTCTTGATGCTTCAAAGTTCATTTTGGATTTTTTTCGTTGAACTATAAGAGTTGGATTATTTCAGTAGTATTTTGTAGTGATTTACCATGTCACTGTTACATACTGAAGATGTTTCAAAGTTCAATTTAGATTTTATTCGTTGAAATGCAAGAGTTGGAATATTTAAGTAATGTTTTGTCGTGGTTTACCTATTCACTATTACATTCTTTTGACGTTTCAAAGTTCATTTTAGATTTTTTCTTTTTCGTTGATATGTAAGAGTTGGAATATTTCAGTAGTGTTTTGTCGTGGTTTACCTTATCACTGTTACATTCTCTTGATGTTTTAAAAATCATTTTGGATTTGTTTTTGTTGAAATTCAAGAGTTGGAATATTTCAGTAGCGTTTGTTCGTGGTTTACCATGTCATTGTTACATTCTCATGATGTTTCAAAGTTCATTTTGGATCCTTTTCGTTGAAATGCAAGAGTTGAATTATTTCAGTAGTGTTTTTCCATGGTTGACCTTGTCACTGTTACATTCTCTTGATGTTTCAAAGTTCATTTTGGATTTTTTTCGTTGAAATGTAAGAGTTGGATTATTTCAGTAGTATTTTGTATCCTTTTCGTTGAAATGCAAGAGTTGGAATATTTCAGTAGTGTTTTCTCGTGGTTTACCTTGTCACTGTTACATTCTCTTGATGCTTCAAAGTTCATTTTGGATTTTTTTCGTTGAAATGTAAGAGTTGGATTATTTCAGTAGTATTTTGTAGTGCTTTACCATGTCACTGTTACATTCTGAAGATGTTTCAAAGTTCATTTTAGATTTTATTCGTTGAAATGTAAGAGTTGGAATATTTCAGTAATGTTTTGTCGTGGTTTACCTATTAGCTATCACATTCTTTTGATGTTTCAAAGTTCATTTTAGATTTTTTCTTTTTCGTTGATATGTAAGAGTTGGAATATTTCAGTAGTGTTTTGTCGTGGTTTACCTTATCACTGTTACATTCTCTTGATGTTTCAAAGTTCATTTTGGATTTGTTTTTGTTGAAATGTAAGAGTTGGAATATTTCAGTAGTGTTTTGTCGCAGTTTACCTTCTCACTGTTACATTCTTAAGATGTTTCAAATTCATATTGGATTTTTTTCGCTGAAATGTAAGAGTTGGAATATTTCAATAGTGTTTTGTCATGGTTTACCTTGTCACTGTTACATTATCTTGATTTTTCAAAGTTTATCTTGGACTTTTTTCATTGAAATTTAAGAGTTGGAATATTTCAGTAGTGTTTTGTCGTGGCTTACATTGTCACTGTTACATTCTCTTGATGTTTCAAAGTTCATTTTGGATTTTTTTTCGTTGAAATGTAAGAGTTGGAATATTTCAGTAGTGTTTTGTCGTGGTTTACATTGTCACTGTTACATTCTCTTTTCAAAGTTCATTTTGGATTTTTTTTTCGTTGAAATGCAAGAGTTGGAATATTTTAGTAGTGTTTCGTCGTGGTTTACATTGTCACTGTTACATTGATGTTTCAAAGTTCATTTTGGATTTTTTTTTCGTTGAAATGTAAGAGTTGGAATATTTCAGTAGTGTTTTTTCATGGTTTACTATGTCACTGTTTCATTCTTTTGATGTTTCAAAGTTCATTTTAGATTTTTTTCATTGAAATGTAAGAGTTGGAATATTTCAGTAGTGTTTTATCGTGGTTTACATTGTCACTGTTACATTGTCATGGTATTTCAAAGTTCATTTTGGATTTTTTCGTTCAAATGTAAGAGTTGGAATAATTCAGTAGTGTTTTATCGTGGCTTACCTTGTCACTGATACACTCTCATTATATTTCAAAGTTCATTTTGGATTTTTTTTTTCGGTTGAAATGTAAGAGTTGGAATATTTCAGTAGTATTTTGTCGTGATTTACCTTGTCACTGTTACATTCTCATGATATTTCAAAGTTCATATTGGATCTTTTTTCGTTGAAATGTAAGACACCTGCTCAGAAACACAGTCATAATGAGAGAGATACGCAAAAAGTTGGGTTAATTTAGGTTCACTTAGTGTGGCGTGCCACTCTAAGTGAACCTAAATTAACCCAACTTTGGCAGCAATTGCTACTGCAATATCTGCTATTACAACTAGAACTATTGAAATCAAACAGTTCGTTGTAACGAACTGTAAGTAAGGTTTCGGCTAAATGGTAACCGAAACTCTAAAAAAAAGGAATTTTGATACCAATATATACATCAAAATAATCAGATTTTAATGCTAATCTTAAATATATAAGTTTCATCAAGATTAGTCTTATCCCTTAACAGTTACGTTCCTGAGAAAATTTGGCTTATTTAAAAAAAGGAGGAAGACCCACTGAAAGTTATAGAACCTTAATGAAAATCACACCATCGTATTCAGCGTATAAGAGAACCCTACTGTAGAGGTTCCATGCACCTATCTACAAAAATGTGGAATTTTTCATTTTTGCCAGAAGAAAGATCACGGATGCGTGTTTATTTGTTTTTTTTCCCAGGGGTGATTGTATTAACCCAGTGGTCCTAGAATATCGTTGGAGGGCTCATTGGAACGGAAATTAAAAGTTCTAGTGCCTCTTTTAAGTAACCAAGAAAAATGGAGAGCAACTAGGCCCCCTCCAACACTCATTTTTTCCCCAAAGTCACTCGATCAAAATTTAGAGACAGCCATCTTGTTCAACATGGTCGAAAATATGACAACCATGTCTTTTAGGATGACTTAATCCCCCGAAGTCCCCGGGGGGAGGGCTGAAAGCTATAAAGTTTACCCGATGTATGGACTTTACCCGATAACCAATACTATAGGATTGGTTATTGGGAAGTATACAGACGTTTTCAGGAGGGATTTTTTCTGGTAGGTGGGGGGGGGGGGTCGGGGCTTATATGGGTGGATCTTTCCATGAAGGAAGTTTTCATACGGGCAGGGACATTGCTATGAAGGGGATGCCAGATTTCTCCTCATTATTAAAGAAAAAGATCAGAAATTAAATAAAAAAAAACAAGTTTTTCAACTAAAAGTAAGGAGCAACACCAAAACTTAAAAGGAACAGAAAGTATTATGTATATGATTGGGATCGCCCCCTAGTCAACACCTCGCTCTTTAAGCCAAAGATTTTTTAGTACTTTCATAAGAGCTATTTATTCTAATTAACGGACTTTGTGATTAAGGGGTGATTTTTAAAGAATTGGAACAAAATTCAAACTTTAGCCTAAAGAGCAAGGTATTGACTAGGGGGTGAACCCCCTACCATACGTATTAAAAATCTATGAATATAGAAGTTCGTTATGTAAGTTAATTCGTAAATTACGTATATTTATTACTAATAAAAACATTCGTAAATAAATTAAACAAGTTTCGAGAAAGCCATTAAACCAAATGAAAGTAAAATTAATATGTAAATTTTTATTTTAATTATTAATGTACGGTGAGCCAAAATGAAAACCTGCATTAATTCAAAAACATTCAAAAATTAAATAAAAAAAAACAAGTTTTTTTATCTGAAAGTAAGGAACGACATTAAAACTTAAAACGAACAGAAATTATTCCGTATATGAAAGGGGCTGTCCCCTCCTCAACGCCTCGCTCTTTACGCTAAAGTTTTACTTTCTCACAACTCTATTTTTTTTAAACAATAAAAACTTTAGCGCAAAGAGCGAGGCGTTGAAGAGGTGACAACCCCTTTCATATACGGAATAATTTCTGTTCATTTTAAGTTTTAACGTCGTTCCTTACTTTCAGTTAAAAAAAGTTTTTTTTTTATTTATACACCAAAAAAGTTAAACTATATCCTGCTTGTAAAAACGACATAGCGTATCTAGGTTGTCAATTTGTGTTTCTGCAATATCTCACGAATGGCTACAATTCTTACTTTGAAAATTATGGGAATGTTTAGGGGGATGTTCCACTAAACCAAAAGACACTATGAACCAGCTGGTTTCCAAAAGGGCACAGAAGCAACATCTAAGGAACGGCTGAGAATATTAAGTTGAAATGTTCAGGGCATGTTCAAAAGCTCATGTAGAGCACCCCTCCCCCCACCCCATTGTCATTTTTAGATCATCCCCTAAACAACACTGATCAAAATTCTGGATTATATACTTTGTTCAAAATGGTCAAAAGTTCTAATAACTATATCTCTGGTTATGCTATGCCCCCACAGCCCCCGGTTAAGGGTTGTATACGGGCATTTGGCCATACGGCTCCAATGTTTTATTATTATTAATAAAAAAAAACTTTCTGAAAAATAAGATTTTTAAAGAAAAGTAAAGGCCATTTTAAACTTAAGCTCAGCAGATACAAATACCCGTTAAAATTCAAACTCAAAACGACCAGAAATTACTATTAAAGAATAAATGGAACCCAAAACAAACAATAATTAACTAAACAATTATAGAAAAAACATACAACAGGTAATAGCATAAATGAATAGAAGTAGAGTGTTACATTATACTTTGCTTGAGGCCCTAGGAATCACAGTGCTATTTGCTTGATGTTCTGCACCTTTTCAAAAGAGTGAGTATCCCCTCGCAATGTCGTATGGATTCTATGGGTTTATGTTCCTTACCATGCTATTTGCTTGCCTTATGTTCCTTGGTACCTTTCCAAGCAAAGTGATCAAACATGTTATATTTGGAACTATGGAGGAGATTTTCTAATGCAATTAAACTGGTTTAGACACAGGTTTCTAAGCCAAAACTTATGATCGTCACATTACGTATTCAATAGGTTTATTTCGCCTTCTGTAAAAAAATGTCAAACAGTAATAAGCTCTAGGCTGAAGGTACCTTGCATCGTGTCTAGAATTGATTGGCATATGGTATTAAATCATTTTGCTTAAAAGCTAACTCTAATTGCAAAAAAAGGGTATAGCATTTGCGAATTGGACTGTATGAAGGATATTAATTGTTGATTGAATAATAGGGATGTGAATGATCCTAATTAGTGATCGGACCGTGTGAAGGTGGTAAAAAATGGCTAAACTGATTATCAGTTAAGGTAACCCCAAAGGGCTTGTCAACTCAGGCAATTTGTTATAAATTTGGAACAACATAAATCTATGAAAACGGTTAACGATGCTAGAATGACCTTGTGACTTGACCTAGCTTTACTTCTTCGATGTGTTCTGTATAATACACAAGTGGCGTTTGATTAGTGTTGTCAATTTAAAATAGGGTCTAATGTTATAGTATACTAAAAAGTTGATACTAAGAGAGATGTAGATGGCAAGAAAAGAATTTTAATAAAGAAATTCAGAACAATCCATAGAAATCCTTACAAATCAAGTAGTGAGGTGTATATGAGTACGAACCGTAAAGGATCATAAGCACCAATGACCCTAACCACCAGGGACCTCAATCCCTAAAGTTCCCCTATCCCAAAACTCCAAGGGGGCCCCCTCCCCTCCAACGTTTTGGCCCCCTCACCCCCCATTTTTTAAGTTAGTTTTTAACTTTTTTTTTATTTATTTTTTAACATGATGTATTTTTTCAACTTTTTTTTTACATCTCTAAATCATATCAGAAAAATAGAATGACACTTTTGATTTAAATTTTAAAATATATTCTCGTGCATACCCATACTCCTATTGATGAGGACTGATGGTTCTCATTCAATATTTTTTCATGAAAAACAAACTATTTTTTTTAACTAAATTTTTTTTGGACTTCGAAATTATTCAACTTTTTTTTACATCTCTAAATCATATCAGAAAAATAGAATGACACTTTTGATTTAAATTTTAAAACATATTCTTGTTCATACCCATACTCCTATTGATGAGGACTGATGGTTTTCATTCAATATTTTTTGATGAAAAACAAACTATTTTTCTTAACTAAATTTTTTTGGACTTCGAAATTATTCACCTTTTTTTTGTTTCGTATTTTAACATGGTATTTTTTCAACTTTTTTCTTACATTTTTTTCAACTTTTTTTATATCTCTAAATCATATCAGAAAAATAGACTGGCACTTTTGATTTAAATTTTAAAAAATATTCTTGTGCATACCCATACTCCTATTGATGAGGACTGATGGTTCTCATTCAATATTTTTTCATGAAAAACAAATTATTTTTTTTAACTAATTTTTTTTGGACTTCGAAATTATTCAACTTTTTTCAACTTTTTTTTACATCTCTAAATCATATCAGAAAAATAGAATGACACTTTTGATTTAAATTTTAAAATATATTCTTGTGCATACCCATACTCCTATTGATGAGGACTGATGGTTCTCATTCAATATTTTTTCATGAAAAACAAACTATTTTTTTAACTAAATTTTTTTTGGACTTCGAAAATATTCAACTTTTTTTTTAATGGTATTTTTTTCAACTTTTTTTTAAATCTCTAAATCATATCGGAAAAATAGAATGAAACTTTTCATTTAAATTTTAAAACATATTCTTGTGCCTACCCATACTCTTATTGATGAGGACTGATTGTTCTCATTCAATATTTTTTCATGAAAAACAAACAATTTTTTTAACTAAATTTTTTTGGGACTTCGAAATAATTCAACTTTTTTTTTAATTTTTTTTATTTTTTAACATGGTATTTTTTCAACTTTTTTTTACATCTCTTAGAATGACATGAAACAAACTTAAACACATAAAAAATTCACATACAAACTAATTCACACCAATTGGAATAAGCAAACAGCCGCCCAGACACACAGGCAGGAAGAGTGAGAGAGACAAAAACACATACAAATACGTAGATTCAAAGACACAAACCGAGAAAGACATGCATTTGGAATAAGCAAACACCCGCCCAGACACACAGGCAGAAAGAGTGAGAGAGACAAAAACACATACAAATACGTAGACTCAGACACACAAACGAGAAAGACATGCATTTGGCAACAGCTAAGAACACAAGCACACACCCAGACACACAATGCAAAAAAGAGTGAGAGAGACAAAAAACACATAAAAATACGTAGATTCAGACACACAAACCGAGAAAGACATGCATTGGAATAAGCAAGCACCCGCCCAGACACACAGGCAAGAAGAGTGAGAGAGACAAAAACACATACAAATACGTAGATTCAGACACACAAACCGAGAAAGACATGCATTTGGAATAAGCAAACACCCGCCCAGACACACAGGCAAAAAGAGCGAGAGAGACAAAAACACATACAAATACGTAGATTCAGACACACAAACCGAGAAAGACATGCATTGGAATAAGCAAACACCCGCCCAGACACACAGGCAAAAAGAGTGAGAGAGACAAAAACACATACAAATACGTAGATTCAGACACACAAACCGAGAAAGACATGCATTGGAATAAGCAAACACCCGCCCAGACACACAGGCAAAAGAGTGAGAGAGACAAAACACATACAAATACGTAGATTCAGACACACAAACCGAGAAAGACATGCATTGGAATAAGCAAACACCCGCCCAGACACACAGGCAAAAAGAGTGAGAGAGACAAAAACACATACAAATACGTAGATTCAGACACACAAACCGAGAAAGACATGCATTGGAATAAGCAAACACCCGCCCAGACACACAGGCAAAAAGAGTGAGAGAGACAAAAACACATACAAATACGTAGATTCAGACACACAAACCGAGAAAGACATGCATTGGAATAAGCAAACACCCGCCCAGACACACAGGCAAAAGAGTGAGAGAGACAAAAACACATACAAATACGTAGATTCAGACACACAAACCGAGAAAGACATGCATTGGAATAAGCAAACACCCGCCCAGACACACAGGCAAAAAGAGTGAGAGAGACAAAAACACATACAAATACGTAGATTCAGACACACAAACCGAGAAAGACATGCATTGGAATAAGCAAACACCTACCCCAGACACACAGGCAAAAAGAGTGAGAGAGACAAAAACACATACAAATACGTAGATTCAGACACACAAACCGAGAAAGACATGCATTGGAATAAGCAAACACCCGCCCAGACACACAGGCAAAAAAGAGTGAGAGAGACAAAAACGCATACAAATACGTAGATTCAGACACACAAACCGAGAAAGACATGCATTGGAATAAGCAAACACCCGCCCAGACACACAGGCAAAAAGAGTGAGAGAGACAAAAACACATACAAATACGTAGATTCAGACACACAAACCGAGAAAGACATGCATTGGAATAAGCAAACACCCGCCCAGACACACAGGCAAAAAGAGTGAGAGAGACAAAAACACATACAAATACGTAGATTCAGACCACAAACCGAGAAAGACATGCATTGGAATAAGCAAACACCCGCCCAGACACACAGGCAAAAAGAGTGAGAGAGACAAAAACACATACAAATACGTAGATTCAGACACACAAACCGAGAAAGACATGCATTGGAATAAGCAAACACCCGCCCAGACACACAGGCAAAAAGAGTGAGAGAGACAAAAACACATACAAATACGTAGATTCAGACACACAAACGGAGAAAGACATGCATTGGAATAAGCAAACACCCGCCCAGACACACAGGCAAAAAGAGTGAGAGAGACAAAACACATACAAATACGTAGATTCAGACACACAAACCGAGAAAGACATGCATTGGAATAAGCAAACACCCACCCAGACACAAGGCAAAAAGAGTGAGAGAGACAAAAACACATACAAATACGTAGATTCAGACACACAAACCGAGAAAGACATGCATTGGAATAAGCAAACACCCGCCCAGACACACAGGCAAAAAGAGTGAGAGAGACAAAAACACATACAAATACGTAGATTCAGACACAAACCGAGAAAGACATGCATTGGAATAAGCAAACACCCGCCCAGACACACAGGCAAAAAGAGTGAGAGAGACAAAACACATACAAATACGTAGATTCAGACACACAAACCGAGAAAGACATGCATTGGAATAAGCAAACACCCGCCCAGACACACAGGCAAAAGAGTGAGAGAGACAAAACACATACAAATACGTAGATTCAGACACACAAACCGAGAAAGACATGCATTGGAATAAGCAAACACCTACCCCAGACACACAGGCAAAAAGAGTGAGAGAGACAAAAACACATACAAATACGTAGATTCAGACACACAAACCGAGAAAGACATGCATTGGAATAAGCAAACACCCGCCCAGACACACAGGCAAAAAGAGTGAGAGAGACAAAAACACATACAAATACGTAGATTCAGACACACAAACCGAGAAAGACATGCATTGGAATAAGCAAACACCCGCCCAGACACACAGGCAAAAAGAGTGAGAGAGACAAAAACACATACAAATACGTAGATTCAGACACACAAACCGAGAAAGACATGCATTGGAATAAGCAAACACCCGCCCAGACACACAGGCAAAAAGAGTGAGAGAGACAAAAACACATACAAATACGTAGATTCAGACACAAACCGAGAAAGACATGCATTGGAATAAGCAAACACCCGCCCAGACACACAGGCAAAAAGAGTGAGAGAGACAAAACACATACAAATACGTAGATTCAGACACACAAACCGAGAAAGACATGCATTGGAATAGCAAACACCCGCCCAGACACACAGGCAAAAAGAGTGAGAGAGACAAAAACACATACAAATACGTAGATTCAGACACGAAACGAGAAAGACATGCATTGGAATAAGCAAACACCCGCCCAGAACCACAACCAAAAAGAGTGAGAGAGACAAAACACATACAAATACGTAGATTCAGACACACAAACCGAGAAAGACATGCATTGGAATAAGCAAACACCCGCCCAGACACACAGGCAAAAAGAGTGAGAGAGACAAAAACACATACAAATACGTAGATTCAGACACACAAACCGAGAAAGACATGCATTGGAATAAGCAAACACCCGCCCAGACACACAGGCAAAAAGAGTGAGAGAGACAAAAACACATACAAATACGTAGATTCAGACACACAAACCGAGAAAGACATGCATTGGAATAAGCAAACACCCACCCAGACACAAAGGCAAAAAGAGTGAGAGAGACAAAAACACATACAAATACGTAGATTCAGACACACAAACCGAGAAAGACATATGCATTGGAATAAGCAAACACCCGCCCAGACACACAGGCAAAAAGAGTGAGAGAGACAAAAACACATACAAATACGTAGATTCAGACACACAAACCGAGAAAGACATGCATTGGAATAAGCAAACACCAACCCCAGACACACAGGCAAAAAGAGTGAGAGGGACAAAAACACATACAAATACGTAGATTCAGACACACAAACCGAGAAAGACATGCATTGGAATAAGCAACACCCACCAGACACACAGGCAAAAAGAGTGAGAGGGACAAAAACACATACAAATACGTAGATTCAGACACACAAACCGAGAAAGACATGCATTGGAATAAGCAAACACCCGCCCAGACACACAGGCAAAAAGAGTGAGAGAGACAAAACACATACAAATACGTAGATTCAGACACACAAACCGAGAAAGACATGCATTGGAATAAGCAAACACCCGCCCAGACACACAGGCAAAAAGAGTGAGAGAGACAAAAACACATACAAATACGTAGATTCAGACACACAAACCGAGAAAGACATGCATTGGAATAAGCAAACACCCACCCCAGACACACAGGCAAAAAGAGTGAGAGGGACAAAAACACATACAAATACGTAGATTCAGACACACAAACCGAGAAAGACATGCATTGGAATAAGCAAACACCCACCCAGACACACAGGCAAAAAGAGTGAGAGAGACAAAAACACATACAAATACGTAGATTCAGACACACAAACCGAGAAAGACATGCATTGGAATAAGCAAACACCCGCCCAGACACACAGGCAAAAAGAGTGAGAGAGACAAAAACACATACAAATACGTAGATTCAGACACACAAACCGAAAAAGACATGCATTGGAATAAGCAAACACCCGCCCAGACACACAGGCAAAAAGAGTGAGAGAGACAAAAACACATACAAATACGTAGATTCAGACACACAAACCGAGAAAGACATGCATTGGAATAAGCAACACCCGCCCAAGACACACAGGCAAAAAGAGTGAGAGAGACAAAACACACTACAAATACGTAGATTCAGACACACAAACCGAGAGAGACATGCATTGGAATAAGCAAACACCCCCCAGACACACAGGCAAAAAGAGTGAGAGAGACAAAACACATACAAATACGTAGATTCAGACACACAAACCGAGAAAGACATGCATTGGAATAAGCAAACACCCGCCCAGAACAAAACCAAAAAGAGTGAGAGAGACAAAACACATACAAATACGTAATTCAGACACACAAACCGAGAAAGACATGCATTGGAATAAGCAACACCCCCCAGACACAGGCAAAAAGAGTGAGAGAGACAAAAACACATACAAATACGTAGATTCAGACACACAAACCGAGAAAGACATGCATTGGAATAAGCAAACACCCTCCCAGACACACAGGCAAAAAGAGTGAGAGAGACAAAACACATACAAATACGTAGATTCAGACACACAAACCGAGAAAGACATACATTGGAATAAGCAAACACCCCCAGACACACAGTAAAAAGAGTGAGAGAGACAAAAACACATACAAATACGTAGATTCAGACACACAAACCGAGAAAGACATGCATTGGAATAAGCAAACACCCGCCCAGACACACAGGCAAAAAGAGTGAGAGAGACAAAACACATACAAATACGTAGATTCAGACACACAAACCGAGAAAGACATGCATTGGAATAAGCAAACACCCGCCCAGACACACAGGCAAAAAGAGTGAGAGAGACAAAAAACACATACAAATACGTAGATTCAGACACACAACCGAGAAAGACATGCATTGGAATAAGCAAACACCCGCCCAGACACACAGGCAAAAAGAGTGAGAGAGACAAAAACACAATACAAATACGTAGATTCAGACACACAAACCGAGAAAGACATGCATTGGAATAAGCAAACACCCGCCCAGACACACAGGCAAAAAGAGTGAGAGAGACAAAAGCACATACAAATACGTAGATTCAGACACACAAACCGAGAAAGACATGCATTGGAATAAGCAAACACCCGCCCAGACACACAGGCAAAAAGAGTGAGAGAGACAAAACACATACAAATACGTAGATTCAGACACACAAACCGAGAAAGACATGCATTGGAATAAGCAAACACCCGCCCAGACACACAGGCAAAAAGAGTGAGAGAGACAAAAACACATACAAATACGTAGATTCAGACACCAAACCGAGAAAGACATGCATTGGAATAAGCAAACACCCGCCCAGACACACAGGCAAAAAGAGTGAGAGAGACAAAAACACATACAAATACGTAGATTCAGACACACAAACCGAGAAAGACATGCATTGGAATAAGCAACACCCGCCCAGACCACAGGCAAAAAGTGAGAGACCAAACGTACAGACAAAACGAGATCAGAAAAACAACCCCAGACACACAGGCAAAAGAGTGAGAGAGACAAAAACACATACAAATACGTAGATTCAGACACAAAACCGAGAAAGACATGCATTGGAATAAGCAAACAACCCGCCCAGACACACAGCAAAAAGAGTGAGAGAGACAAAACACATACAAATACGTAGATTCAGACACACAAACCGAGAAAGACATGCATTGGAATAAGCAAACACCCGCCCAGACACACAGGCAAAAAGAGTGAGAGAGACAAAAACACATACAAATACGTAGATTCAGACACACAAACCGAGAAAGACATGCATTGGAATAAGCAAACACCCGCCCAGACACACAGCAAAAAGAGTGAGAGAGACAAAACACATACAAATACGTAGATTCAGACACAAACCGAGAAAGACATGCATTGGAATAAGCAAACACCCGCCCAGACACAAAGCAAAAAGAGTGAGAGAGACAAAACACATACAAATACGTAGATTCAGACACACAAACCGAGAAAGACATGCATTGGAATAAGCAAACACCGCCCAGACACACAGGCAAAAAGAGTGAGAGAGACAAAAACACATACAAATACGTAGATTCAGACACACAAACCGAGAAAGACATGCATTGGAATAAGCAAACACCGACCCCAGACACACAGGCAAAAAGAGTGAGAGAGACAAAAACACATACAAATACGTAGATTCAGACACACAAACCGAGAAAGACATGCATTGGAATAAGCAAACACCCGCCCAGACACACAGGCAAAAAGAGTGAGAGAGACAAAAACACATACAAATACGTAGATTCAGACACACAAACCGAGAAAGACATGCATTGGAATAAGCAAACACCCGCCCAGACACACAGGCAAAAAGAGTGAGAGAGACAAAAACACATACAAATACGTAGATTCAGACACACAAACCGAGAAAGACATGCATTGGAATAAGCAAACACCTACCCCAGACACACAGGCAAAAAGAGTGAGAGGGACAAAAACACATACAAATACGTAGATTCAGACACAAACCGAGAAAGACATGCATTGGAATAAGCAAACACCCGCCCAGACACACAGGCAAAAAGAGTGAGAGAGACAAAAACACATACAAATACGTAGATTCAGACACACAAACCGAGAAAGACATGCATTGGAATAAGCAAACACCCGCCCAGACACACAGGCAAAAAAAAGTGAGAGAGACAAAAACACATACAAATACGTAGATTCAGACACACAAACCGAGAAAGACATGCATTGGAATAAGCAAACACCCGCCCAGACACACAGGCAAAAAGAGTGAGAGAGACAAAAACCAATACAAATACGTAGATTCAGACACACAAACCGAGAAAGACATGCATTGGAATAAGCAAACACCCGCCCAGACACAGAGACAAAAAGAGTGAGAGAGACAAAAACACATACAAATACGTAGATTCAGACACACAAACCGAGAAAGACATGCATTGGAATAAGCAAACACCTACCCCAGACACACAGGCAAAAAGAGTGAGAGAGACAAAAACACATACAAATACGTAGATTCAGACACACAACCGAGAAAGACATGCATTGGAATAAGCAAACACCCGCCCAGACACAAAGGCAAAAAGAGTGAGAGAGACAAAACACATACAAATACGTAGATTCAGACACACAAACCGAGAAAGACATGCATTGGAATAAGCAAACACCCGCCCAGACACACGGCAAAAGAGTGAGAGAGACAAAAACACATACAAATACGTAGATTCAGACACACAAACCGAGAAAGACATGCATTGGAATAAGCAAACACCCACCCAGACACAAGGCAAAAAGAGTGAGAGAGACAAAAAACATACAAATACGTAGATTCAGACACACAAACCGAGAAAGACATGCATTGGAATAAGCAAACACCCGCCCAGACACAGCAAAAAGAGTGAGAGAGACAAAAACACATACAAATACGTAGATTCAGACACACAAACCGAGAAAGACATGCATTGGAATAAGCAAACACCCGCCCAGACACACAGGCAAAAAGAGTGAGAGAGACAAAAACACATACAAATACGTAGATTCAGACACACAAACCGAGAAAGACATGCATTGGAATAAGCAAACACCCGCCCAGACACACAGGCAAAAAGAGTGAGAGAGACAAAAACACATACAAATACGTAGATTCAGACACACAAACCGAGAAAGACATGCATTGGAATAAGCAAACACCCGCCCAGACACACAGGCAAAAAGAGTGAGAGAGACAAAACAACAAAAATACGTAGATTCAGACACACAAACCGAGAAAGACATGCATTGGAATAAGCAAACACCCGCCCAGACACACAGGCAAAAAGAGTGAGAGAGACAAAAGCACATACAAATACGTAGATTCAGACACACAAACCGAGAAAGACATGCATTGAATAAGCAAAACACCCGCCCAGACACACAGGCAAAAAGAGTGAGAGAGACAAAACACATACAAATACGTAGATTCAGACACACAAACCGAGAAAGACATGCATTGGAATAAGCAAACACCCGCCCAGACACAAAGGCAAAAAGAGTGAGAGAGACAAAACACATACAAATACGTAGATTCAGACACAAAACCGAGAAAGACATGCATTGAATAAGCAAACACCCGCCCAGACACACAGGCAAAAAGAGTGAGAGAGACAAAAACACATACAAATACGTAGATTCAGACACACAAACCGAGAAAGACATGCATTGGAATAAGCAAACACCCCCCAGACACAACAGGCAAAAAGAGTGAGAGAGACAAAACACATACAAATACGTAGATTCAGACACACAAACCGAAAAAGACATGCATTGAATAACAAACACCGCCCAGACACAGGCAAAAAGAGTGAGAGAGACAAAACACATACAAATACGTAGATTCAGACACACAAACCGAGAAAGACATGCATTGGAATAAGCAAACACCCGCCCAGACAAACAGGCAAAAAGAGTGAGAGAGACAAAACACATACAAATACGTAGATTCAGACACACAACCGAGAAAGACATGCATTGGAATAAGCAAACACCGCCCAGACACACAGGCAAAAAGAGTGAGAGAGAAAACACATACAAATACGTAGATTCAGACACAAACCGAGAAAGACATGCATTGGAATAAGCAAACACCCGCCAGACACACAGGCAAAAAAGAGTGAGAGAGACAAAAACACATACAAATACGTAGATTCAGACACACAAACCGAGAAAGACATGCATTGGAATAAGCAAACACCCCCCAGACACACAGGACAAAAGAGTGAGAGAGACAAAACACATACAAATACGTAGATTCAGACACACAAACCGAGAAAGACATGCATTGGAATAAGCAAACACCCACCCAGACACACAGGCAAAAAGAGTGAGAGAGACAAAACACATACAAATACGTAGATTCAGACACACAAACCGAGAAAGACATGCATTGGAATAAGCAAACCCGCCCAGACACACAGGACAAAAGAGTGAGAGAGACAAAACACATACAAATACGTAGATTCAGACACACAAACCGAGAAAGACATGCATTGGAATAAGCAAACACCCAGCCCAGACACACAGGCAAAAAGAGTGAGAGAGACAAAACACATACAAATACGTAGATTCAGACACAAAACCGAGAAAGACATGCATTGGAATAAGCAAACACCACCCAGACACACAGCCAAAAAGAGTGAGAGAGACAAAAACACATACAAATACGTAGATTCAGACACACAAACCGAGAAAGACATGCATTGGAATAAGCAAACACCCGCCCAGACACAAAGGCAAAAAGAGTGAGAGAGACAAAAACACATACAAATACGTAGATTCAGACACACAAACACGAGAAAGACATGCATTGGAATAAGCAAACACCCGCCCAGACACACAGGCAAAAAGAGTGAGAGAGACAAAAACACATACAAATACGTAGATTCAGTCACACAAACCGAAAAGACATGCATTGGATAAGCAAACACCCGCCCAGACAAAGACAAAAGAGTGAGAGAGTCAGCAAACACAGAGAAAACGTAGAAAACAAAAACACAGTGAGAGAACAAAACACATAAAATACGTAGATTCAGACACACAAACCGAGAAAGTCATGCATTGGAATAAGCAAACACCCGCCCAGACACATAGGCAAAGAGAGTGAGAGAGACAAACAAATATATAGATTCAGACATTTAACCACCAAGGACAGGCACTTTGACATGCAAACACCTGCCCAGACATGCGCACACGAAACCTAGTCTAAATTAACCTTAAAAATGAAATAAAGCTATGTCAACTTTGCATTTCTCTATCACTATGTATGGGCCGCCGCTGGGTGGACCGTTGCGGCGGGCACTGCCACTGTGGCATTCAGCGGCATGGGTCATGGACTGTTTTTCTGGGATCGGTATTTCCATGTTCAAGTGCCTATCTTTGTATGTTTGTATATAGGATTCTATGTATTTGTATGTGTTTTTGTCTCTCTCACTCTCTTTGCCTAAATGTCTGGCAGGTGTTTGCATGACAAAGTGCCTGTCCTTGTCGGATAAATGTCTAAATCTATATATTTGTTTGTCTCTCTCACTCTCTTTGCCTATGTGTCTGGGCGGGTATTCGCTTATTCCAATGCATGTCTTTCTTGGTTTGTGTGTCTGAATCTAAGTATTTGTTTGTCTACTTCACTCTTTTTGCCTGTGTGTCTGGGCGGGTGTTTGCTTATTCCAATGCATGTCTTTCTCGGTTTGTGCGTCTGAATCTACGTATTTGTATGTGTTTTTGTCTCTCTCACTCTTTTTGCCTGTGTGTTTGGGTGGGAGTTTACTTATTCAATTGCCTGTCTTTCTCGGTTTGTTTGTCTGGATCTACGTATTTGATGTGTTTTTGTCTCTCTCACTCTTTTTGCCTGTGTGACTGGGCGGGTGTTTGCTTATTCCAATGCATTTCTTTCTCGGTTTTGTATCTGGATCTACGTATTTGTATATGTTATTGTCTCTCTCACTCTTTTTGCCTGTGTGTTTGGGTGGGTTTTTTGCTTATTCCAGTGCATGCCTTTCTCGGCTTGTGTGTCTGAATCTACGTATTTGTATGTGCTTTTTGTCTCTCTCACTCTTTTTGCCTGTAGGTCTGGGCGGGTGCTTGCTTTTCCGATACATGTCTTTCTCGGTTTGTGCGTCTGAATTTACGTATTGTATGTGTTTTAGTCTCTCTCACTCTTTTGGTCTGTGTGTCTGGGTGGGTGTTTGCTTATTCCAATGCATGTCTTTTTCGGTTTGTGTGTCTGAATCCACGTATTTGTATGTGTTTTTGTCACTCTCACTCTTTTTGCCTGTGTGTCCGGGCGGGTGTTTGCTTATTTTAATGCATGTCCTTCTCGGTTTTTGTGTCTGAATCTACGTATTTGTATCGTATTTTGTCTCTCTCACTCTTTTTGCCATTGTGTCTAGGCGGGTGTTTGCTTATTCCAATGCATGTCTTTCTCGGTTTGTGTTTCTGAATCTACGTATTTGTATGTGTTGTTGTCTCTCTCACTCTTTTTGCCGTGTGTGTCCGGGCGGGTTTTTACTTATTCCAATGCATGTCTTTCTCGGTTTGTATGACTGAATCTACGTATTTGAATGTGTTTTAGTCTCTCTCACTCTTTTCTTCTATGTGTCTGGGCGGGTGTTTGCTTATTCCAATACATATCTTTCTCGGTTTGTGTGTCAGAATCTACGTAATTGTGTCTGTTTTTGTCTATCTCACTCTTTTTGCCTTTGTGTCTAGGCGGGTGTTTGCTTATTCCAATGCATGTCTTTCTCGATTTGTGTGTCTGAATCTACGTATTGTATGTGTTTTTATCTATCTTATTCTTTTTGCCTGTGTGTCTGGGCGGGTGTTTGCTTATTGCAATGCATGTCTTTCTCGGTTTCTGTGTCTGAATCTACGTATTTGTATGTGTTTTTGTCTCTCTCACTCTTATTTCCTGTGTATCTGGGGCGGGTGTTTGCTTATTCCAATGCATGTCTTTTTCGGTTTGTGTGTCTGAATCTACGTATTTGTATGTGTTTTTGTCTCTCTCACTCTTTTTGCCTGTGTGTCTGGGCGGGTGTTTGCTTATTCCAATGCATGTCTTTCTCGGTTTGTGTGTCTGAATCTACGTATTTGTATGTGTTTTAGTCTCTCTCACTCTTTTCGTCTGTGTGTCTGGGCGGGTGTTTGCTTATTCCAATCCATATCTTTCTCGGTTTGTGTGTCTGAATCTACGTATTTTTATCTGTTTTTGTCTCTCTCACTTTTTTTGCCTTTGTGGCTAGGCGGGTGTTTGCTTATTCCAATGCATGTCTTTCTCGGTTTGTGTGTCTGAATCTACGTATTTGTATGTGTCTCTCTCACTCTTTTTGCCTGTATGTCTTGGCGGGTGTTTGCTTATTCTAATGCATGTCTTTCTTGGTTTGTGTGTCTGAATCTACGTATTTGTATGTGTATTTGTCTCTCTCACTCTTATTGCCTGTTTGTCTGGGCGGGTGTTTGCTTATTCCAATGCATGTCTTTTTCGGTTTGTGTGTCTGAATCTACGTATTTGTATGTGTTTTTGTCTCTCTCACTCTTATTGCCTGTGTGTCTGGGTGGGTGTTTGCTTATTCCAATGCATGTCTTTTTCGGTTTGTGTGTCTGAATCTACGTATTTGTATGTGTTTTTGTCTCTTTCACTCTTTTTGTCTGTGTGTCTGGGTGGGTGTTTGCTTATTCCAATGCATGACTTTCTCGGTTTGTGTGTCTGAATCTACGTATTGTATGTGTTTTAGTCTCTCTCACTCTTTTGGTCCGTGTGTCTAGGTGGGTGTTTGCTTATTCTAATCCATATCTTTCTCGGTTTGTGTGTCTGAATCTACGTATTTTTATCTGTTTTTGTCTCTCTCACTCTTTTTGCCTTTGTGGCTAGGCGGGTGTTTGCATATTCCAATGCATGTCTTTCTCGGTTTCGTGTCTGAATCTACGTATTTGTATGTGTCTCTCTCACTCTTTTTGCCTGTAGTGTCTGGGCGGGTGTTTGCTTATTCTAATGCATGTCTTTCTCGGTTTGTGTGTCTGAATCTACGTATTTGTATGTGTTTTTGTCTCTCTCACTCTTATTGCCTGTTTGTCTGGGCGGGTGTTTGCTTATTCCAATGCATGTCTTTTTGGTTTGTGTGTCTGAATCCACGTATTGTATGTATTTTTGTCTCTCTCACTCTTTTTGTCTGTGTGTCTGGGTGGGGGTTTGCTTATTCCAATGAATGTCTTTCTCGGTTTGTGTGTCTGAATCTACGTATTTGAATGTGTTTTAGTCTCTCTCACTCTTTTTGTCTGTGTGTCTTGGTGGGGGTTTGCTTATTCCAATGCATATCTTTCTCGGTTTGTTTGTCTGAATCTACGTATTTGTATGTGTTTTTGTCTCTCTCACTCTTTTTGCCTGTGTGTCCGGGCGGGTGTTTGCTTATTCCAATGCATGTCTTTCTCGGTTTATGTGTCTGAATCTACGTATTTGTGTCTGTTTTTGTCTCTCTCACTCTTTTTGCCTTTGTGTCTTGGCGGGTGTTTGCTTATTCCAATGCATGTCTTTCTCGGTTTGTGTGTCTGAATCTACGTATTTGTATGTGTTTTGTCTCTATCACTTTTTTTGCCTGTGTGTCTTGGCGGGTTTTTGCTTATTCAAATGCATGTCTTTCTTGGTTTGTGTGTCTGAATCTACGTATTTGTATGTGTTTTAGTCTCTCTCACTCTTTTCGTCTGTGTGTCTGGGAAGGTGTTTGCTTATTCCAATGCATGACTTTCTCGGTTTGTGTGTCTGAATCTACGTACTTGTATGTGTTTTTGTCTCTTTCACTCTTTTTGCCTGTGTATCTCGGCGGGTTTTTGCTTATTCCAATGCATGTCTTTCTCGGTTTGTGTGTCTGAATCTACGTATTTGTATGTGCTTTTAGTCTCTCTCACTCTTTTCGTCTGTGTGTCTGGGAAGGTGTTTGCTTATTCCAATGCATGACTTTCTCGGTTTGTGTGTCTGAATCTACGTATTTGTATGTGTTCTAGTCTCTCTCACACTTTTGTCTGTGTGTCTGGGGGGTGTTTGCTTATTCCAATCCATATCTTTCTCGGTTTGTGTGTCTGAATCTACGTATTTTTATCTGTTTTTGTCTCTCTCACTTTTTTGCCTTTGTGGCTAGGCGGGTGTTTGCTTATTCCAATGCATGTCTTTCTCGGTTTGTGAGTCTGAATCTACGTATTTGCATGTGTCTCTCTCACTCTTTTTGCCTGTATGTCTTGGCGGGTGTTTGCTTATTCAATGCATGTCTTTCTTGGTTTGTGTGTCTGAATCTACGTATTTGTATGTGTATTTGTCTCTCTCACTCTTATTTGCCTGTTTGTCTGGGCGGGTGTTTGCTTATTCCAATGCATGTCTTTTTCGGTTTGTGTGTCTGAATCTACGTATTTGTATGTGTTTTTGTCTCTCTCACTCTTATTGCTGTGTGTCTGGGCGGGTGTTTGCTTATTCCAATGCATGTCTTTTCGGTTTGTGTGTCTGAATCTACGTATTTGTATGTGTTTTTGTCTCTTTCACTCTTTTTGTCTGAGTGTCTGGGGGGTGTTTGCTTATTCCAATGCATGACTTTCTCGGTTTGTGTGTCTGAATCTACGTATTTGTATGTGTTTTTGTCTCTTTCACTCTTTTTGTCTGAGTGTCTGGGTGGGTGTTTGCTTATTCCAATCCATATCTTTCTCGGTTTCTGTGTCTGAATCTACGTATTTTTACCTGTTTTTGTCTCTCTCACTCTTTTTGCCTTTGTGGCTAGGCGGGTGTTTGCATATTCCAATGCATGTCTTTCTCGGTTTCGTGTCTGAATCTACGTATTTGTATGTGTCTCTCTCACTCTTTTTGCCTGTATGTCTGGGCGGGTGTTTGCTTATTCTAATGCATGTCTTTCTCGGTTTGTGTGTCTGAATCTAAGTATTTGTATGTGTTTTTGTCTCTCTCACTCTTATTGCCTGTTTGTCTGGGCGGGTGTTTGCTTATTCCAATGCATGTCTTTTTTGGTTTGTGTGTCTGAATCCACGTATTTGTATGTGTTTTTGTCTCTCTCACTCTTTTTGTCTGTGTGTCTGGGTGGGTGTTTGCTTATTCCAATGCATGTCTTTCTCGGTTTGTGTGTCTGAATCTACGTATTTGAATGTGTTTTAGTCTCTCTCACTCTTTTTGTCTGTGTGTCTTGGTGGGTGTTTGCTTATTCCAATGCATATCTTTCTCGGTTTGTTTGTCTGAATCTACGTATTTGTATGTGTTTTTGTCTCTGTCACTCTTTTTGCCTGTGTGTCCGGGCGGGTGTTTGCTTATTCAATGCATGTCTTTCTCGGTTTGTGTGTCTGAATCTACGTATTTGTGTCTGTTTTTGTCTCTCTCACTCTTTTTGCCTGTGTGTCTGGGCGGGTGTTTGCTTATTCCAATGCATGTCTTTCTCGGTTTGTGTGTCTGAATCTACGTATTTGTATGTGTTTTGTCTCTATCACTTTTTTTGCCTGTGTGTCTGGGCGGGTTTTTGCTTATTCAATGCATGTCTTTCTTGGTTTGTGTGTCTGAATCTACGTATTTGTATGTGTTTTGTCTCTCTCACTCTTTTTGTCTGGGTGTCTGGGTGGGTGTTTGCTTATTCCAATGCATGAGTTTCTCGGTTTGTGTGTCTGAATCTACGTACTTGTATGTTTTTTTGTCTCTTTCACTCTTTTTGCCTGTGTATCTCGGCGGGTTTTTGCTTATTCCAATGCATGTCTTTCTCGGTTTGTGTGTCTGAATCTACGTATTTGTATGTGTTTTTGTCTCTCTCACTCTTTTTGCCTGTGTGTCTGGGTGGGTGTTTGCTTATTCCAATGCATGTCTTTCTCGGTTTGTGTGTCTGAATCTACGTATTTGTATGTGTTTTAGTCTCTCTCACTCTTTTCGTCTGTGTGTCTGGGAAGGTGTGCT